>ML777637.1:778354-840823 GCA_009831015.1 Picea engelmannii
TAAATAAGAGGCAAGGCTCTCTCATTTGAATCACACTTGAGAATATTGAATATCTATAGGTGTCTAAGATTTACAAATGATATCTAAGATGAAATGCTGAGGAAAGTGAAGAAAAGAAGACCGAAATGCAAGGAAGGATAAATTCTTTTGATGGTGCTTTCTAAGGTATGTTATTTTCAGGTCATCTGACCATTTTCTCTATAACTTTTTTTTATATAATGATTCAGATCATAAAATTTCTATGCAAGTGAGAAAACATATCCATGTATCTTTGGTTAAAAAATCATCTTGTGGGTCATTGTATTTTGGGAGTTACACTCTGTGGAAAATAGGGTTTGTGGCCAGTCCTGAAACTAGTCAAAATCAGGTGTTTCATGTGAGACTAAAGAAAAGTTTGATGAAAATGCTAGTCTCTTGCTGTTAAAGTTAAGGAAGGTTTGAAGGAATGTGATCAGATACACCAGGTATATTACAAATCTATAAATCATATTTTGATGATGAAATTGATGAGGGATTTTGGTTGAGGTACATGTTGAGTACATGGTTGAGACAGTAGTTGATGAGTTGGCACAGACATGAGGTGTATAGTTGATGATATTGGTACATATTGACAAGTCATAGTTGATGAGTAGTTGACACATGATTGGTACATACTTGGTACATGGTTGGATGCACTTGTTTATGGTACAAGTTGATTACCGGATTGTGCGGTTGATGCACTTGTTTATGGTACAGGTTGATTACAGGTTGGTGCATGGTTGATGCACTTGTTTATGGTACAGGTTAATTACAGGTTGGTGCATGGTTGATGCACTTGTTTATGGTACAGGTTGATTATAGGTTGGTACATGGTTGATGCACTTGTTTATGGTACAGGTTGATTACAGGTTGATGCATGGTTGATGCATGGTTCAGATTTATTGGTACAGGTTTACAGCGGTATATCTCACAGTGATAGTGTCACAGTGGTTCCATCATTCTACTTCTACTTCAGGGTGGAAAGACGGGGCAAGGACAGGTGGTTGTAGCCACCTTCTGGTTGTAGCCAGATAACATTGGGGGTTGTAGCCTCCTTCTGGTTGTAGCCAGAGATTTGGGGAGTTGGAGCTTCCCTCAGGTTGTAGCCTAACTAGGAGGTTGGAGCCTCCTTCTAGTTGCCGCTGAAAACAAAGGAAGTTGGTGCTTCCAATGAATTTAATTCTTCAACACATATAATAAAAATCATTTCGTGGTTTTCTCCCGATTTGGGTTTCCACGTAAAACATTGGTGTACTGTGCATGTGTGTGATTGTTTATTTATTACTACTCATTATTGGATAATAATTCTACATTGATATAACATTTGAAGAAAAAAGATTATAATTACGTTATTATTGATTCACCCCCCCTCTTAGTAATCCAACAGAAGGTACGCTAGACAAAGTGGTAGTGGGTAAGCTAGGGAAGGAAGGGATGCTAGACAAAGGGGTAGTGTATAAGAGGATAGTGGTGATGGATAAGTTGGTCCTTCTCCTGGGCTTGGGACTACTCCTACGACGATCTTCACTACTAAGTTCAACATTTTGAATGAAGCATTACTACTCTCAGTCTTACAATGAATCCCTTTAAAAATCCATTCACTTATAAAATTGTGGGTCATGCCTTTGTCTACTAAGGATGCTACCTCAATCCACTCACTGTCGCATTCAAAAAACAAAGGTCATGCATGCCTACCTTCGCCTTGTGAATCATGTTCTTGACCTTATGCCACAAACTTGCCCAAACCTATTGTTAAGGCATTCAAAACCTTCAACTCTACCTTTGAAGTCTATTGGACTTGTCCTACTCCCAAGGGTGTCGGCTTTGCCTTAAAAGTATGTTGTACTTGGACTACTTCCAAGACTTCCAACTTATTCTTCAAAGGGAAATCAATGGAAAAAATGGTTCTGATAAAAAAGAAAACATTTTATCTTTACTTGTACCCATAATATGTAACAGTATATATTATGGGCCTAATGGTTAAGAACATGTGTTTCCTCCTAAGAAGTCACGAGTTCAAATCTAGAGGGGGGTATGGTATGTATACCTTCATAGACTTTACTAGAGAAATCATTGGGCAGAGGGGATCTCATACACCAATTTGTTGTATGGTTGTTCGCAACAAGAAATGTTCGAGCAAAACGTAATTTCTATATATTGTAGATAGTTCGGATAAAACGTAATTTCTATATATGGTAAAATCAGCAAAATCGACGCATGTTGAACTTTATCCCAGTCCAGATTACCTCTGCGCTTATCATTCGTGAATCGATGAAGCATGTCGCTTTGATTTTTTTTTATAACTTTTCATTGCTTTTAACTTTTTCTATTTTTTCTTTTGACGTTAAATTTATAATTTTTCTATACAAATCACAATGAATAATTTATATATGGTATATGATTGTCAAGTGGATGATGATAAAGCCATTATGCAAATGTGAATTTGGGATAAAAATCATACATGAAAAGATAATATTTACTTTCATACATGTGAGTGATAATATTATAAATTATATATTAAAATATTAAATTATTGTTAAAAAATCCTTATATTTTTTCTAATTAAATATTAAAATTTACAAAATATTTTTTTCAAGACATTATGATAATGCTGATGATTGAAGTTTATTGGGATCAATTGTTGTATCATACCTGTTACCCCCCATGCCTAGGGGTAACTAGAGGAAATCATGTCTTATGACCCGCAATGGATAACATGATCACAACAATTATGATAATCAACATGTCCACATATGGCAGCCCAACAACCCTCCTCATTCACCTTTACAGCTACAGGTCAACCAAGGCTCATGACATTCAAGCAACCCAAGGTATGAGAGATGGTAAGCCATCACCACCATGAGGTATGTCAGCCATTCTTTTGTGCAAAGTGTTCTGATTAATTTGTCGAGCATGTGGATGGGGATATTTGGTTGAAGTTGGAAATCGGATCATTGGCTTGGGAAATTGTGTTAGTTTCCCTGTTTCACCTTGGTGGTCAGCTTATGTTCCTTGTTCCAGTGTTGTCACTACCCAAAGAAAAGGGGTACTACATAGGGGTTTTCTCAAGGGTAACATTTAGTTCCACTCCATAATTAACACTTTCCATTTTCGATCCTCTCATAGTGTACTAAACTTCGACAATTGGTCAAGGTCCATTCTCTCATGAGAAAAGGGGTTGAAGGACTAGAGGTTGTTCCATAGCTTCTATGAAAAGAATAAGAAAATAATGTTAAATAAAGAAATGAATAATAGAAAAGAGGACTAACAAAATCTAGTCCAAACATGAGCTCTACTCTTTCATTGCTCACCTTGGTCCAAAAAATGCAATGCTAATGGCTTGAAACCTTACAAAGGGTACTTGGAAACATGACAAAGAAGGACTTAGAAAAAGGGAGATAAGGGGGTCTGGAAAAAATAACACATAAATATGGGGTAACTCAAGAGCAAGTGCACCCTCTACAAATGTGCTCATAGAAATGGATTCAATGACTCCATTATCCATGAAGTAAGCCCTAAAACCATATCACTCCATCACACTTATGCTTGAAGGTTTTTTACTTTCTCTTGTCACTCTTAGGACCTATCCCTCGGTCATTTTATTTCCTGTCTAGGTGGCACACCTAATAGGGTTGGATGAAGGGCCTCCCATACTTAAACTTGGTAACTCACATGGGGTCCTGTGTTGGTGTGATGCTTCAAGGGGATGCTAAGGTGAATTGTTGTACATGGCTTATATCTTAAGTCACAACTTACTTTGCATATTTTAAAGACTAATGTTTCTTATGAACATTGGCTAACCATGTTCTATACCTTTATTTGTTTTGGATGGCCTTGACATGGTTCCTTGAGAGATGTCTTGAGATTGTCCTTAGGATGTTGTTTTTTTATTGTAGGACCTTGCCACATGTGATGGAGAGAACTTTCTCATACAGTGACTCACAACTATCATATATTGGCACTCACATCCTCAAGACCATGGATGATTGACATATGGGCTTGGTTTGAGAAAATCTAGTCATTATGACACACTGATGGGTTCGAAGCCCCGCTGGTTGGGAAGAGTACCCCGGGGAATATTTACCACCAGGATAGGGGATGTTGTTACAAAAGTGACTCATACATCATTCATAGATGAGATGTATCCATCCTCTCCTTGGATACAACACATTGAGGCCCTTGACATCACCCTCTTGACCTTGATGTCACCTTCTAGGGATTGATGGATGGATAGGTACCCGAGATGATTTGGCATGATCTTGGGTGAGGAGACACCTCACTTGACATCTTCTTCACCTTGCAGGATGCCACGTGGAATTTGGACACCTTACCTTAGCCTTTGGAGGCTTGACATCACCCTACCTAGCCTTTACATCTCACACATGTGGGCTATTTTGATTTACTTTTTCTCTTTAGCATTTTGTAAAGGGTTAAATGAGGGGTCAACCCCACTTCTAATTTGTTGTTGACATTTTATGTGGACAAATGTCTTAGGGTAGCCACATATAAGAAGGATACCCTCAGTTTCATTTTTATGATCATTATTCTCTCACCAATTATGAGATACTTCTGAAATTTTCACCCTTTAAGGGTTACTAGCTCTCTCTCACACACATCTGCTATGCTTGGAAAGGTATATTGTTGAGGGATTTGTGGATTTTGCATGGATATTTATTCTATTAGGGTTACGTTGTCTTGGTTTCTTAGATGAAGTAAATAAATTTGTGCAATTATTGTTTATGTTGTTAATGTTTATGGTGAAATTGTTATTTTATTGCAAGAAGTCTTGTTTGGTGAAACCCTAAGAGAGAAACATAAGTTTTTCTTCCTCTCCCAAGGTGATATTTGTCTAAATTTGGTTAATTGTATTTTCTAGGGTTAGAAACCTAAATCCCTAAAGTTCTAGAGCTATAGGATTTTATCCCTAGACTTTTGATCTAGTTGAAGCTATAAGAATGAACAACTTCTAGGGCACAAATGTGCTTTCACCCTAGAAGTTCTTCTCCTAAATATCTAATACCTAAGGCCCAAAAATGCTTTCACCTTAGGGTTTATATCCTACCTCTTTGTTTCAAGTAATCCAACCTTCAATCTTAGTTTCATTTTGAAAGACTCCATAACCCTTAAAAGGAACTAGTCTTAAAGCATTATCATCGTGAATTGATTGATGAACTCACACTCTGAAAAATCTCAAGCTGTCTACTAACTATACTAAAACTAACATTGGAAAACTCAATAAATAAGTTGTTGTTATAAAAGGTTTGATATAGCCATCTAAAGAACTCTAATTTTTTGCATACACTAATCTGTTGGTGGCTTAACTCATTCAGAATGTGCCTTTAACAATTGGATAATATTTTAATGCTTGCATGTTAAATTTTGATGTTCAATTGTGTCTTTTCTAGGAACTTATTGTTGTTTCTATTACAAATGATATATTTTTGTTATAAGACTAGTTTACTGCTACAATTTGCAGCAGCCACATAAATCTAATTGGTCTAGTGTCTGAAAAATGTGTTTATTATATATTTGAGATTGAAAATTGTTATATATATGTTGTAAATTGTTTTTTTGGGGGGCAGGTACCAAATCATCTTCAAAACTCTCATTTTCCTTGACCTAGACCAATCATCTAGTGATCAATACAGAGGGTTCTAGGCTTGGCTACTAAACTTTCTATTTGATCCCTTGAGGTCACCAAGGAAGCCTCCCTTGTGGTGGGCCTCTTCCATCACTAAAACAAGGGAAGTCCCTACTAAGGTGACATTGGTAGGTTCCTCCATAGTTATGCAAGATTTGGGAGTCTTGTGTTAGGATTTATATAAGTACAAATCCTACGATAATAGGACCTTAAGAAGGTAAGAGATTACATGGATTTCTTTAAAATTTGTTTATGTGCTAAAAAAACATTGAGAGAATCGTTCCAATATCACCATATTTTTTATGAATTAGGAGTTTAAGAAGGTTTTTATTGTGGAAATTATTTTTAAATTGGGATCTAATATGAGTAGGAAGGGAAATCTATAGGAAGTGTTTTTCATATTCTATCCTCTTCGTATCAGCAAGATGATAGATTCTTTCATCCCATGGTGTCTTGGGAATTGCCCAACTCCTTGTTTCACTATGTAGCTCATGAGAGTTTGTTCTTTTTTTAGCAATGTTGATTTTATTCTTTGCACCTCTCAAAACCGAGAGATAATTTTGATCTTCTAAATTAGGGTTGGCCACCTCCTTGTAGTATCATAATTTCCTTTTATTCACTAATTCTTTATCACACCACATATTTTCCATAAATTTAGAAGTGATAGTATTTTTAATATTATTTTTATTCTACATGATGGATTTTTATTATATTCCTCAATGATTTAGCCAAGATTTGACATCTTTATGCCATCCTTGTTGAAGTCGTTGGTGGTTTTGGCTAGATTTTGAGGTAATTTTTGGGAGCCTCTTGTCATCCATGTTGTTTATTTTGTTCTTATATGTTAGGTATATGTTTGATCTTTCTCCAGGATTCTATGGATATACTGAAACCCCAAACTTCACATCCATATAAGATAATTGTAGTGAAAAGAGTGTGAGAGATGAGTTTTATTTATTTATTTCAAGGACAAAGTTCCATTGATTTACAATTGTTTTCAAGCCCATAATAATCTTTCCACCCTCCATTTATCATTTTTTGAACACTATAGTTTCAATTGAGCTTGCGGTGGATATGATTCCAAGATATTCGTATGAAGGAAATTCCTCCAAGCTATTGTTTTCATACAAACAAGTATAGTAGGTGATCTTTTTGTATTTAATTATCATAACCTTTGTTTTTTCAATGTTCACAATCATGTCCATGCTAGAGCATAAGTCCTTGAGGATTATTAGTTTCTTACCTAAGTCATAGGGACTCTTCGCCATAAGAACAATATCATTAGTATAAAGGAGGATCATGACTATACTAGTGAGATTCGGGATATCATAGCCCGCATCATCCAAGCAATCTTCTTATGGGTTAAGTAAATACAAATAAATGTAATAGAGTTAGACTATACATATTATTTCAATTGGTTGTGGATCAAAAGCATTCATAAATATTTAAATAAATAAGATAAACTAATACAATACATATTTATTTACAAATTTCAAAAGATTTAATAATAAAAATGTTCCTCAACACATAATATAGTATAATATGTGTGAATACATATTTATTTACAAATTTCAAAAAATTTAATAATAAAAATGTTCCTTAACCTATAATATAGTATAATATGTGTGAATTGGATTTTTAATATATCAACTCATTATTTATATAAAAAATTATAAAATAATAGTTTATGTAGGTTAACTTGTTAAAATTTTAAAATCTAATAAATCGTTATATTAATGGTATTTAGTATGATATACGATAATGACTAATGTGAACGGAAACTAAATTTGGTTTATTGAACCTTAAGAATGATAACAAATTACTTGGTTTGTTTTAAAAATCTTTATGTCTGCTTAGAAATATTTAAGAGAAGGATTCCTATATTGCCATAATTTTGATGATTTAAAAGGTAAGAATGGTTTGTGTTGTAACAAATATTTTGAAATTTTGATTTAATGTTCTATATGCACAACTTTTTAAGAGAAAGTTTTTTCATCTACTTAGTGCCATCAAGATGACAAATTATTTTGACCCATGACATTTCCAGAATTCTTTATTACCCTATTCCACTATGGTCCTCATGAACGTTTGTTCTTATTTTAACAATATTGATTTTCTTATTTAAGCTAGTCAAAATAGAGAGATACTTTTGATCTTATAGATTAGGGTTGATCACCTCCTTACAATATCTTAATTTTACTTTATCCTCTAATTATTTATTGAAACACAATTTATCCTTAAATTTATTGTTGATATTATGGTAGCTGCAGGAGGTATTAACCTCCATATGTAACCTTTGAATAGAATAGAATATTCTAGAAGCAAGAGAAAACCTATACATATATGTCAGAACCCTATAATACATGTCCACTCCACATGAAAAATATAAACGTAAAATATAATTACCAGAAAGTTAGGTCGGCCCAGCTAGAAAATTCACTGGACAGATTAGTATAAATAGAGGACATCTTGGCTCATTTGTTTACTCACTCTCACCCAAAAAACTAGAAATAGTGCAAAATTTTGGAGGAGGAGCAACAACAACTGTTGTTGGGAAGTTTTCTCTTGTTCACTCTTTCTAGTATCTTTATCTTTTGCGCTACCATTGGAGAAGGTATGCTCTCTCTTGGTCATATATGGTTATGATGTGGCTTCCCAAAATCATTCTTTCTACCAAAGGTTAAGGTGCTCGAGGGTGGATTTGAGCCTATTGTTTGGTGACAAAGGTGTAGCATTGTCTATGGTGAAACGAGCACATCTACATTATTCTAATAGGTTATGGGACCACACTATATTCAAAATAGTCTAATCATTGGAAGGTAGATCAAGAGTTCTTTGTGATCTTGTTGTAACATTGGTTGTAGTTGCAACTAGGGTTTCTGATTTTGTAGTTTCAACAAACCCTAAAACTAAATTCTTGGGCACTTTCAGTGAATCATTGGACCTAGTTCCTAGATATTCTTGTGCACCCTAACCCAACACATCTTCGAGTGGACCCAACCATTAAAAACATCAAGGTTGTAGCCTTATTCCACTGCTCTCGAAATATTTGGAGGGATTCAAGCGTAGACAAAGCACATGGTGCCTGGGCCAAGTATTCCACGATACTATAGTTGTGGGTGGCCCGTGTATTGGGATTACGCATCGTGCATTGAATAAATTCCTTTGGGGGGTGAAATGATGTGTGAAAATATTTATTATCTATATGAAGAGGGCCACCATGCTGGGAAGAAGATGTTTCTTCCAGGGTAGCATGGGAATGCTCGAAACTGTCATAGTTCTTTCCTTGATTATGCAAGTTAACCATGTGGTAACACATGACGATAGAAGAATTCAAGGAAGGCCCATCATGTTGAGGGGTACCTTTCATGCCCCCTTGTGGAGGGGCAGGATTTGTGGAAAACATGTTTTCAGGTCTAGGGGGGAAAGGATGGGTTATTACAACACGATGTTGTGGGCCAAGTGTTGTGCCAAAAATATATGGACTTCATCATTTTGAGGACACTAGTGAGTAGGGTGGTATTTCCCACAAATGGTGTAGGTAAAACAACTCTTCCTTTTCTCCTTAGTGACTCATTCATAAGTGTTTTGGGTGGAGGTCATCCCTTTCTCTGCATTATAATTTTTCTTTTTGTTTCTTTTATTTTTTCCTCTATGTCGTTGATGATTATTCGGTTGTGTGGAGAACCCCAACTTCACCATAGAGGTCTGAGAAGGAACTGCAAATATTTTATCACTAGTACCAAAATTTGATGGGTGTGACTTAATGGAAATTTGATCCATCTAAAAAAATAACTAGTTCATAGAGGAATGGGAAACAAAACCAACCACACCATTGACATGGGGTCCTAGGTTTTGATTCCTTGGATTTGTCGATGGCCTACGAGAATTTGGGATGATGTCATAAAGTGTGTCTGGATGATAATAAATCAATCCCATATGTTGGGCATGAAAATTTTTCTTAACATCCTTTTCCTCCCCATCCAAATAATACGGTTTCCTCGAACCCTGCCCCTCCACAATGGGGCATGGAAGGTAACCCTTATTTTTAGGGTCATCCTCAAACAATCAAATGTTCATGTGTGACTAGGTGGTTTCCTCAAAAAATAAATCTCATAACTATGAAACTCTCGAGGTTGGTATTGTGAATCAGGATCAAGTACCCTCTTCTGAACTTGGTGTCCATGTCCAGATAAGGAATCCAACATTTGAGATAGTGCTTCAGCCATCCAAGGGTGTTCTTATATGAATAACTCATAACCCTAATGCAAAGGATTCCCACAACTAAACTATTGTTGAAGACTTGGTTGAGGAACCATGTGCCATCTATGATCTTGAATCCCTAGAGAGCTACAAGATGTGGCATAGTGATTTGTTTTCAAAAGTAGGAAAGGTTGAATCCTCAAAGTATAGTTTTATTATGTTTTATTTTGACCAATCTCAGAATAAGCTCTCCCACAAAATTATTTTTCAAATTCAAGTCATATTCTATGGGAAAACCATCTACCAAACAGTGGTTGATGAAGGAGCCTTCCCTTGTATCATGTCCATCTCATGTTGGAAAACTATTATTTATCCAAAGATCGACTCATATAACATCATGCTGAAGGAATTTTATAGACACATGTTTCTCCCTCATGATAGCGTTACCACATTACCCATAGAGTTAGGTGGTAAGACCATTTCCATAGAATTAAAAGTAATTGATGCCCCTTTATAGTACAACCTACTACTTGGTTGTACTTAGTTTTATGAGATAATGGTTGTAGCCTCATCTGTCTATAGGGTCCTTCACTTTCCTGACCAAGGGAAAATAATTACCATCGATCAAGTTACATACTGCATGACCAACCTTAGATCCAATGCAAACTCTAATTTTCCCTTTTTCATTGATTCCAAGAGTGTGTATATGAGCATAGGCACAAGGATGTTCAAAGACTCATCCTTTATGGATACATTTACCTGCCCCAACCTCCTTCTTAGAATGTTTCTCCTATTAACATGATATCTTCCATTATAAGTGGATCCATTAGGTCTATTGATCCTTGGGTGGTACCTCATTGTAAAAGCCCCATTATAATCCCCAGTTTAATCAATTCTTAATGTGGATATAATGAATGGATAAGGCCAAACAATGTAATATGTAAAATTTATTTATTAATTTTAATAAAACAATTGTGATTCCAACTATTGAGGGACATGGAAAAATATGGTAGTTAATTAATCCACAAGAGAGGAGGGATCTAGAAGGGGGGTTATTACCATGATTTAAAGTCCCAAATCCTTTTCTTGATTTTAATGCTTTGATAGGATATTCCAATTTCCCTTGAGTGTGGAAGAAACCATTCATTGAAAATTTGTAAAAGGGTGGGTGTAATCAATCACATCCCATAGTTATTGAGGATTGATATGAAGTACAATAAGTTTCAGAGAGAGTGTAAGTCAAGAAAACAAAAAAGATAAGAAATTTTTTATGGGTAGGTATAGCTGTTTATATAGTCACATTTTCACATAGGGAGCAAGGAGACAATAGGAAAGAAGTTTGTTGGATCGAGACAAAATAATCAATGGAAGGTTAATTATACATTGTTTTGGAGCTATGAGACAAAATAATCAATTTGTAAGGCTTGCATAAGAACAAGGTTTTCAGGACTAAAGAGTGAACTCCTTTGTGTGAGTTGCACTACAATAGAAACCTTATTGTTGTGTGGTTTCCTTGTAGTTTTTATTGCAATCATTTCCCTTGATTTTACCGATAGTGAGACTCATGGTTACCTATTCTAGAGAGACCATAATAAAAAAAATGGGATTCCTGATGGAATGAGAGAAGTGAAGTGGTACACTCCTTCGGTTGGACAGGTCAAGAGAAAGAGAGTTGGTGGAAAATCGGGATAGTTGTAGGAGAATGTTAGAGGGTTGTTAGATTTTATTAGCTATGAGTGGAACATGAGAGAGGCATTATTTTCTAAATTCATATCCCCAACTCAAGGGTGAATTGATATTTCTATCTAGAAAAACAAGTCTATGGTCAGGTGGAACATCCATCCCACGAAGATGGTTGCAAAATTGTTCAGAAAGATAAGTGTTTTATCTATTTTCTTTGTTGCATTATTATTTATAATTGTTGTGTATTAAATATGTATATGAGGATGGTTTTATATGTTTTTGTATGAAGTTAACTAGCCACATGTTTATTTATTTTAGCATGTTGTAGTTGCATTTTAATTAATGATGGAAGAATGGTTAAATCTGTCTGTATTCCTATAGCTCGTAAACTATAGGATTAGTTGGTAGATGTTTTCTTATCATTACGTGTTTTCTATGAGTAATGGTCCCTAGTAAAAATTGGGAACGTTACACTCATCCTAAGGAATTAGAGCCTTATAGAGATATCATGCTACTTGCAACGATTAATATTTCCTACCAAGTGATGTAGTCAACATCTGTTATCCCTGATCCTAATTTCCAATAGGATGTGGAATTCAATCATTATTTTGAGCCATCACTCCTCCTTCATTGAATGACTTCATTGATATTGAGATTCCTTCAAATAAGGACATCATCAATTACATGGATTCAATTCATAAATTCATGGTATGACATGCACCATCGCACATCATTTATTCTTGATTTGGAAAATTTGTAGGGTGACATTAAAAATATTGATGGCCCTAATAATATTCAATGGTACCCATCTCCCATTATGACACATGATGTATTTTCAAAATTAAATTTGGAAAACATTCCAAAACAAATAACAAATTATATGATAGTGAAGCCATGTGTTATGGAAAACATCGTGATAGGTGCAGATTGTTCCCCTTAGGAAATTGAACTTTAAACTACCTTGTTCAAATAGTTTTGTGATGTGTTTTCTTGGACATATGAACAAATGCATGGTATTGGAACCTATATCATTGATCATGAGATAAAAAAGTATGATGGAGCCAATCTTTTTTGACAAAATATATAGCCAGTAAACCCAAAGAAATAATATACCATTAAAGAGGCCATTCAAAATATTTTGTACACTGAGTTTATCTATCCAATTCCTTTGATTTAATGGGTATCCAATCTCATTCTCATCACTATGAAATAGGGAACGATCAAGGTGTACATTTATTATAGGGATTTAAACGAGGCTTGTCCTAAAGATAAGTATCCTACCCCATTCATTAATAATATTATCAATGAATGTGTCAAAAGTGAAATATTCTCATTCATGTATGATTTCTCTAGCTATAATCAGATTCAAGTAAAACTCAATGATCAACATACGACTACCTCCATTGGTCCTTCGGGTACATTTTCTTATCTAAATCTTCCATTCGATATTAAAAATGTTTGGGCCACATTCCAATGGGCCATGTCATATGTGATTCACAATATCAAACATTTTGTATAGGAATACTTAGAAGACTTGATGGCTTGTTCCAAGTGGCATGGCGATCATCCTAGTCATATATGGGCATTTTTTACCTGATGTAGTTATTGTAATATACATCCAAACTTGCATAAGTGAATATGTTTTGTGTTATTTTTGTGCTTTTTGGGATTCATTATGTCCATGTATCAGATCATAATTGATCCTATTAGCACTCCATAAATCTATTTGGCTGATAAACAAATGACGAAGGTAACTTTTTCAACCAACTTTGAGACCCAAAACTAGCCTTTCGGATCTGGAGAGGGCTCTCTCAAAAATGGCGCGGTCTTCGTGCAGGATATGACTTTGAAAAAAATGGCTAGATTTACCACCTATGGTAAAATTGTTTCTAGTTATATTGGCACAGAAAAGTAAAACTTGGTATATGGGGTTGATCTGAGGAAGAGACGAAACAAATGACTCAGTGACTAGATTCGAGAGGAGAAGGCTAGGCGAGAAACAACCTTCAGTGTAAACCGTAAAGTGTGGCAGAATAAAAACATATAAAGTAACTCAAGAGTGCCACTATGGACCAATTCAAAGTTAGCTTGAGAGGAAAACATTTTGTCTAAGTGGTGCGAACAAGGGGTGTTGTACAACGAATCCACAGGTTTGAAAATTTGTTCTGAAATAGACAATATGAGATATGAAATAAAAGTAAACAGGAAACATAGATGCAAATAAAGAGACACAATACATCCGACTATCACAACTAGAATCTTTTCATCAAATCAGAGGACCTTTGCATTAAATTTCGATCAAAAACTCAGATTACATACAATAGCAGTCATTTTCTCAAAATTGCCAACCAACCCTGTTTACATAAAAATTATCCCCTTATATAGAAATATAATGTCACCCTTGGCTGTTAGGGTCAAGCTAATCTCTCCTGGAATCATGGATCTATTTTCTTTGAAAGAGAAGAATAACTTCAATGGATTCACTAAAAATAGAAAACTTGACTTTGCCAAATCATAATCGTAACTGAAATATTCTTTATAGTTATTGATCATGATCCAAATTAGACCATGTGGTTTTTATGAGCCATCATTTTCAATGCTGGACACTCTGTCATCCCTACACAATAAGCCTTCTACGCAACAATAACCTAAAACAAAAACACAGCAAAATGTGCAACAAACTGGTATAATAGGCCTTAAAGATGACATCGTAGCTCACTGATAAAACACTATTTTTATAACTTGAGAGAGGTTTTTGTATTTAACATCTATATAAAGAAAACCTCTCTCGGGTTCTTGAAATTCATCTCCAGCTGGCTAGAATATGTGTCACACAAACATGTCTCAGACAGGAAATCACGAAAACTGAAAAATAGGGCTCAAATATTCCTTTGAATCTCTCACTCCATGACACATTTTAAAAATAAGAGAGAGGTTTTTATTATATGGTTTTTCCTTGACAAAAACATCTCGAGGATTTTCAAAATTCCTCTGTAGTTGGTCAGAAATTGATCTTTAAGTTGACCACTAAACTAGTAATTTGTGCAGTGCGACCTGTAGCCTGTGCATAGGAAAATTCCATTGTGTGACATCATCCTATGTGCGACAAAATCCCTTGTGTGAAAACATCCTATGCACGAAAAAATTCTTTGCATGAAAACATCCTATCTGCGATGAAATCCACTGCGCAACAACATCCTCTACGCGACAGCCTTCTTTGCGCGATGGCATCCTATGGGCGATGAAATCCGCTGCGCAACAACATCTTATGCACGACAAGATTATTTATGAGACAACATCCTATGTGAAATGAAATATACTGCATGAAGACATTCTCTGTGTGACAACATCCTATGCGCGATAGCGTCCTCTACATGATGCACAGTGAATTTTGTAGTGCGCAATGAATTTTGCAGTGCATAGTTGCAAATTGAAATGGGAATAAATAAATGATAATATTCCTTTTGAAAATGGCCCTTGGAGATGTTAGATGATGACATGATTAAAACAAACATGGGTGTTGAGAGTCATGACTTTGCAAATTGTTGACAAACCTCTAACCTTATCCATGAAAATCATGGTGCTAATAGATCCCTTGAAGTTTGTGGAGATTGTTAAGCTTCCTCCTCCTCATACTCTTAGCCAACTCAAACATTTGCAAGGGAAGGAAAAATTATTGTGTAGGTTTATTGTCAACCATGTTGAGAGAACAAAAGGCTTCATGTGCTTCTTGAAAATAGGTGTTTCTTTTGTATGGGATTACCAAGCTGAACAATAATTTCATGACTTGAATAAAGCCTTAATGTTGGCCACATTGTTGAGCCCTCTTTATTACTATCATGATTTTTTCCTCTATCTCATAGAAAATGAATCCACCATTGGTATGGTTCTTGTCCAAGAGGACCATGTGCAAAAAGACAATGTGATATAATTTCTTAAGAAATTCCTTCTTGATCTAGATCTTTGATATTCACATGTGGAAAAGTTTTCCTTGGTATTTGTACATGTTTTCCAATGATTATGGCATTACATACTCT
Source organism: Picea engelmannii (assembly GCA_009831015.1). NCBI lineage: Eukaryota > Viridiplantae > Streptophyta > Pinopsida > Pinales > Pinaceae > Picea > Picea engelmannii. The sequence goes on from ML777637.1 coordinate 793,937, forward strand.
TGTATAAGACCAAGATTATTTATGAATCCAACCCAATGCATCATGTCTTGAACCATCAAATAATTGGGGGAAAATACTCAAAGTTGATTGTTATATTACAAGAGTTTAACCTAGATTTTGTTTCTTCCGAGTCTAGGAAATATTTGGCTTTCACTAAGTTTATGTATATACTTCCATGAGTTGATGATGAACTCATGGATAATGAATCATTTTGATGATTTATCATTCCTCATTGATTCATCCATCCCCTGGTAAGGGGATGTCAGAGTGTATCTCTTGACCCAAAATTTGCATCCTCAAATATCCCTTGATGAGCACCAATTCATATTCCATCATGCTATATAACACCTCATCATCGACGACACTCATTATCGTCGACAGGTTGATTTGATTGTATCTTGATGTCTTGTCCAGGGTGATGTTGAGATTTTTTTGGATGAATTTCATGCCGCATAATTATTTCATATCTCTTTATTGGCCACTACCTAAGATATTATTCACACAATATTTTTTTGGCCCACAATATTCAATGATTGTATGAATGTGGTCCATAAGTGTTACCCATGTCAAATAGTTACTCTGAAAATGCATGCTCAACTTGCTCCAATATATTTTTTTTTCTTTGTTTGTCCTTTTTACAAATGGGGGATTAATTTCATGACATGTAATCCTACATCTACTAATTACCATGACTACATCATTGTGACTATTGACTACTTCACTAAGTGGGATGAGGCCTTGCCTAGCTTTTTTAACAATGGTGACACAATGGCATTATCCATATTCAAGCACATCATTGAACGACTTGGTGTACTTAATACCATTATGATGGACCATGGGTCCCATGTTTTCAACAAGATGATGACCTAGCTAACTATCGGATGGGTTTTCTTCATCAGAACTTGACACCCTATTATCCTCGATGAAATGATCAAGTTGATGCTATCAATCGAGTACTGAAAACCATGATCTAGAGGATTCTATGGAAACACAATACTAACTAGAATATTATGTTATTTTTAGAATTGTGGTATTATTGGACCTCAACCAAGACTACCACTGGGTTCACACCATTTCATTGTGTTTGTGGAGTGGATGTAGTCATATCGATTGCATGAAAATTCCTTCATTGAAACTATTTATAGAACTGTTTTCCAATACTTCCGTAGAGGAAAACCATATAATGTATTTTTCCTAGATTATGAACAAATTCATGATTCTACATTGGCCAATGATAATCATAAGAAGCATTTAAAATCATGATATAACAAATGAGTTCAACCTCATGTATTTTCAAAGGGTGACTTGATTTTGGTTTATGACTAGGATCATGATACATTAGGAGAATGCAAGTTTTAACCCGTTTGACATGGTCCTTACATTTCTAAACATGTATTGCACTAAGGGGCCTATGTGTTAGTTATATATGATGGAAACTCACTTTCATATCCTCCCAACGAGATCTACCTCAAAAATTATTATTCCTAGGCCACCTGACTGCATGGTGCTTTGGACATAACATATTTTTCTATTTTCATTTGGTGTGATTTTCTATTTTATGTGTGTGGTTTTCATTTTTTGATGCTTATCACGCTTGATTTGAAAATGTCAACACCCAACTCAATCTCTTAGGCTTTGAAGTTGGAACGAGTCGTAGTACCTAGAACATTGCTTCTGTTGTATGGGTGATTTTATCATCCATTGACGAACAAGTGAGTTAAAGGGGAATTTTCTTTGGTCCTTCATATAATAGCATTGCAAAGTACAGTGTGGTCATTTATATATTGTCCTAGGCTATTTCCCTCAATATTTATAGTTTAGTTTTTAGGTTGGATTCATATCCACTGGTATCTTAGTTGAATCACTCTTATCTCGTCAAAGATCATATGTTTATTTGTAAGTATCTAATGGTTTATATTATTGAAATGTACATTGATTATATTGATTACCAAAATGTCCCAAGATATCCTAATGCATTAGTGGATTCATTGGATAATTACGAGTTCGATTGGAATTTGTGACATGAATTAAGCATTTTAAACAAAGAATGCATGTACATACACATGGGTAGCATTAACATCATTAGAAAAAAATAGGTACGATTCGAAACAAGTATACATAGATATGGATATATATAAAGAAATATTTGAATACATCATTGTTGGTTGTGGAGCCTGATTATCTTCCTAATTCAGAGGTTTTTTTTCAGCTATGTTTATACCCCATGAAGAATTTACACCCCAGAAGAATGTACACTCCTCCACGTAGGGGAGTGCAGAGGAGTGTTTCCCCCTTTGTGGGGTTCAGGGAAAGTGGGCCCCCGATAGTGGTTCAAGGGAGAATCCCCTGAAGGAAAAATTGCCTTGTAAATGTATATTGTAATTTGATTGTAAATATGTACCGTTCATTAGAAGGTCGTAGATCTTATGGTAGAAGTTATGTTAGGGGTTTTTTCCCTAGAAGGAAACCCTCTTTTATGAGGGAAATGTATTGAGGCTATGCATCACTTGGAATATTGTATTCTGAGAGAGGATACTATGAGAGAAAGAAGAGGAAGTTACAGTCAATGTGTTGTAGGTTGTATCCCTTCATTTGCTAGATAAAAATAAAAGAAGGACCTGGAAATTTATCTGTTGGATGTAGCCCACACCGGGTGAACCACGTATATCTGTGTCTCTATTGTATTTTGTATCTTATGTATTTTATTTCCTCATTTGTTTTATTTTATTTCTCTGTGATCCTGTTTTTCTACCAATTGGTATCAGAGTGAAAAGTAACTCGTAAGAAAAGAGGGTTCCTGGTTCGAGTGGGATCAATGGAAGGAGATGGGAATTTTAGGGTCGACAAATTTAACAACCAAAACTACCAGTTATGGAATATGCAGATGGAAGATTATTTATGTCAGAAGGATCTATTCCTACCATTGGGTGGAATAACAAAGAAGTCGATGGCCATGAAAGACGAAGAATGGGATATTCTTGATAGAAAGGCTCTACGAATGATACGGCTGAGCCTGGCAGTATTGGTGGCCTTCAATATTTCAAAAGAAAAGACAATGAAGGAGATCATGGATGCATTGGATAAACTGTATGAAAACCCCTCAGTGTATAATAAGGTATTTTTAATGAAGAGATTATTTAATATGAATATGTTAGAAGGGGGGTCTATTGCAGATCATTTAAATGAATTTAATTTGGTTACTAATCAAATAAGTTCTGTAAAATTGGACTTTGATGATGAGGTCAAGGATCTTCTAATATTTTGCTCATTTCTAGAAAGATGGAATGGCTTGGTCATGGTTGTAAGTAACTCCATCTCTGGTTCAAACGATTTAAAATTTGATGATGTTGTTGGTGTTATCCTTGGTGAGTAAATGCAATGGAAAATCAAATGTGAGACATCAGGTAATGTGTTAAAAATGGAGAACAATGAAGACAAAAGGATAGAGGAAAGGGCTCAGGGAACCATGAGAATTATAGGAAGGGAACATCCAAATCCAGACTCAGAAATATAGAGTGTTGGAATTGTGGGAAGAAAGGACATCTAAAGAAAGACTGCAGAGATCCAAAGAAACAAAGAGATGGACAACAGAAGAAAAATTAGGAAGCAAATCTAACATGTGATGTGTTGCAAGATGATTTGATTATTTATGTAGATAATATTAATGAGTCTTGGGTAGTATATCCAGGGGCTTCATTTCATGAAACGCCCAATAGGAATAATTTTCTATATTATGTTCAAGGTGATTTTGGATAGGTTCATTTCGGTGATGATGCACCATGAAAAATTGTTGGAATGGGAAAGGTAAAATTAAAGCAAAGAAATGGAAAGTAGTGGTTGTTGAAAGAGGTAAGACATGTTCCATATCTAAGGAAAAATCTAATTTCAATAGAGAAGTTGGAAAGTGAAGGTTGTATATCTATATTTACAGATAAGGTGTGGAAGGTCACTAAAGGATCATTGGTGATAGAAAAATGAGAGAAGGTAGGTACATTGTATTTATGTACTGGTAATACCGACTCTTCTATCTCTTTAGCATCTACAGGAGTGGATACAACATTATGGAATCATAGGATTGGATACATGACTGAGAAGGGGATGTAGATACTTCACAAAATAAATTTATTTCTATATCTTAAACACATTGATTTGGATTTCTGTGAGAATTGTGTTTATGGAAAACATAAGAGAGTCAAATTTCTCAGAATCAGAAAATAAAACAAGAGTGAAAGGTTAGAGCTTGTGCATACAAATGTATGGGGATCAATACAAGTATCATATATTAGTGTATCTCATTATTATGTTACTTTTATTGATGATGCAACTAGAAAAACTTGGGTTTATTGCATTTGGAAAAAATCCAATGTTTTTGATACTTTTAAGAAATGGAAAGATTTGGTTGAGAATGAAACAAGAAAAAGGTTGAAGTGTCTCAGATCAGACAATGGAGGTGAATATTGCAACAAGGAGTTTGATGATCATTGTTCATACCATGGAATTCATATAGAGAAGATAGCTCCAGGAACACCACAAGAAAATGGTGTGTCAGAAAGGATGAACAAAACAATCAGGGAGCGTGCAAGGAGTATGAAATTGCATGTTGGTTTTCCCTTACAATTATAGGCAGATGTTGTAGATACTATTGATTAATTAATAAACAGAGGACCTTCAAGCTCTTTGTATGGTAGAATTAAAGAGGAGGCATGGACAGGTAAAAAGGTAAACTATTATTTTTTTAAGACATTCGGTTGTGAAGCATTTTTCCATATTGATAAAGAAAATAGAACAAAGCTTGAGGCAAAATCCAAGAAGTGTACCTTTATTGGATACAGTATTAATGATTTTAGTTATCACTTATGGGATTATGAAAATAAGAAAATCATTAGGATTAGAGATTTCATATTCAATGAGAACGTTATGTACAAAGATCAGTTGCAGCGAAAGAAACAGGAAAAATAAAAACCAAAATATGCAATGCTTGATGAGATCATTGAAAAAGAAATTCCAAAGAAACCAAAAAATCAAAATTTACAACAATGGGAGAAGTAGGTACCTCAAACTCCTGCACGTGTTGTTAGCAGATCTACAAGGCTAAGTAGATCCCCTGAATGATACTCGCCTTCATTGTCTTATTTATTGTTGACTAATTCTGGTGAACCATAATGTTATGAAGAAGCAATGCAGGTAGACACTAAAATGAAGTGGTAGTGATGCAGGAGCATCGCTCCACCTCATCACGCGCCAGCTATCTAACATGTTATTGCGCATTCAAAGGAGGAGAGAGGTGCCAACACTCTCGTTTTTCCCTCAGAATTTTAGATATAATTAAGGAAAATGAATGTTGTCAGGATGGAAGAGCCAAGATGTGCTTTCACACAAGTTGTAGATGAGGTTTCCTTAAGTGGATGATGGTAGGAAATATCTATACCCAATTTAAGCTAGATTCCCACTCATTGCAATATTCCTCATTAGTTAGGCATTTTTATTGGTGATTAGACACCACTAGTGTAGCTTGAAGGGAAAGCTCGTCGATCCCATCTTGTATAAATGTTTGTATTGTATGTCGAGTAGAGGCTATTGGAAATCCATTGAAAACCATTGTAAGCCAAAGAGAGGAGAGTTGAGAGATGAGACTCTGTTGTAGTTTGAGCTTCTGTACACACTGTAAAACATACATTCATATTAATAGAAAGTGAATTTTTTCCTGCATAATATTCTTTTTGTGTGTGTTTATGTGTTTCATGAATGTTTTTTGCATGTTTATGATTATATGTTGTATATGTATGAGTTAGAATTTCATCTACATAGATAAATATAGAATCCCCTATTGGTGAGGTTGTTGGATTATTATTGGGTCCTTAAGGCTAAGTGAAAGGAGTGCGTGAAAACATGTTGAAACTTTGTTAGCCAACGTAAGGAGTGTGTGATTGAACTCTCTCAATTCAATGGAGGACAAGCCAGGAGGGAATAGAAGAATAGTTCGTATACTCAGAGGAGAGCCTAAAGGTTACTAAATACCTTAGAGGAGAAATTGTGCAGAGAAGGAAAAAAGGTAGAATTACTGAAGATTATGTCAAACTATGATAGGAGGGAATTGAGCAGGTGCAAGCATGCACAGGACCAACACATTTTTGAGTGTTAGGGAAATTGAAGAAAATCCTAAAGTTATTGAGCACTCTGAGGGAAGGAAGCTATGCATGTATGCATTGAGTGAGAGACAGGAGGAAAATTGAAGGATTTCAGGGATCCCTAAGTAAGACCTATGCAAGGCATGCACCAGGCCAACACTTAGATAAGTGTTGCGAAAAGATACTTGAAGGCCAAATGAAGCGTAAGGAGTGTGCTAAGGACAAAGGAAATTCGTCTTACAATATTAGGAGAAAGAGAATAAATTTTCTAGGAAGGCACTAGAGGTTCCATAGAAGGATGCAGAAAGGCCAAGAACCTTCAAGGTTTGAGCGATCAAATCTGAGAAGAATTAGCATCGTCACGCACTGAGTTCCTACAAGGAAGGCAAAAAGTCCGTGAGAATTTGAAGTCGTAGACAACAAGAAAAGTGCTAAGTGTGAACTGGAGTAAGTACTTATTGAAGTCCCAAAGTCAAGTGAAATCTCCCATCGAAAGGAGAGGAAAGGTGGAGAAGTATTAGGAGATCTGGGAGATAGAGTTCTGGAACATTTGCATAGAGAAAAGAGAAATCTTCACGAAGAGCGGAGTGAATCCAGACCATTGGATCTGGAAGGGACAAGTGGAGGAGACCCATACATTTCAGAGAAGTGATGCTCTGGAAGAAAAAAGAGAACAAAGTGGGAATACTCTTGAAGGCCAGATTCTAGAAGAGATCAAATTCATTTATGTAAGGGAGTGACGAGGACCGTTGATCCTCGCATCATTTTTGTTCACCGATTCAGAGTTCAGGGAAACAAGAGTTGTATTTTGTGAAAAGGTAGAAGCCCAAAACTTAAAGCACCTTTCAGGGTAGATGCCGAAACACATCCCGAGGTCATATGATTAAAGGGGCCTATCACAGAGAACTAGTGATGCTGCCAATTTTTGTCAAAGGGGACAAGAAGAGGGTCGTGAGGTTGATAGGACATGGACATTGGGGAAAGCGGGAAATATGAAAATTTTATTGGGTTCCGGCATGGAACCGAAGAGTTGATTCGAATCAAGCGATCAAACAATCCTAGACCAAGAGATCGAGCAACCCTGAAGGAGAGGGGTGGGTCTGCACCAGAGTGGTATCATAGATCAATTTTGTCTGTAGAATGTAGGAAAATAAGTAGACAGAGGAGATACTATCATACCAATAGAGTGGTATCAGAGTTTGAATTCTCTTGTAGATAGCAGGTGAAGGGAGACAGAGTGTGATGCTATGTGGAGACTATTGCAAGGTGTGAAACAAATGGTAGAAAAACAGGTGGGTTGCAGTTGAAGAAATATGGTTGATGAAGGACATAAGTGTGATCGAAGAGAGGACTACTCGTAGAATAGGCAAGCATAAATTGACAAGGAACTTGATGAGATCCGAGAAGAGATATAGAAGCTAGCATGGAATATGTGACATGAGGCAAAGGTACGTTAAATATATGAGTGGCCTTTGAAAAAGAAATCCAAGTGGCATGTTCATAAGTGGTTGTCCAAAAGACAACAACAAGTTTTAAAAAGGTGGTTGAGGCATGTTGAGAACCTCAGTGATGAGGGAAAGAGATATGGAAAAGGTCTCGTAAACTTCTAGGTGGGCAATGAGAAGAGATCAATTGATCCAATATACTGCCAGAAGGGTAGAGGAGACATCCCAAATTGCCAAGTAGGAAAGGGAAAAGAAATGAGCTCAGTTGAGAGTTCATCTCAGCAAGGGATGTTGACATATGGAAATAAGGGGGAAGAAAGGCATCATCCATATGAATATTCATGTGGAGATGCAAGCCACATGAATGAAGATGATGTGAAGTTAATTACTTCCACCACCAAGGAGAAAGATCACAAGAACATTTTGGTCATTGGAGGAATCGAGATATCCTTGCCAAGATGCCAAGGAGAGTATGGCATATGTGCTATGGATGCAACATCAGAAGGACAACAAGCAGAGAATTTCATGGAGGAGAAGGAGTGGATACTGAAGTATCCCCAACCAACAAAAAAAGAGCACCCAATTGAGTCACTCACTTAGTGGGAGATGAAGTTGAATATGATGGAGGATTGGCTAGACAATCTAGAACTAGAATATGGCTTCCAGGAAATATCCAAACTAAAGGAGATGTTCCATCATGACGAGAAGCTAGAGGAAGATGGAATGGAACCAGTGCAAGAAGAGGAGTTGGAAGAAGATAATCTATCAGAGGAGATAGTTGAGTAACAACTCAGTAAGGATCTTGCAGAGTTGGATTCTACAATAGAGTGGATAGTCAATGTCACAGGAGATGAAGGTAGCATGATGGACCAGGTTGGTCTGCTCATCGGTCGACATGAGGAGTTGTAGACGAATACACTGCATGAGAAAAACTAGCCAAGTGAGCAACTGGGAGAATTCATAGAGGAGATAAGGAGGCTGATGGTGAAGTCAGCAAAATAAGATTTCAGCAGAGGGAATCTAAATAGAGGGATACCTGCACGAGTAGCAGGGATGCAACAAAAGAAGAAAATAAGAGGAGCAAGAGGACAACTCCAGGAGAAAGTTTGGGATCTAGGAAGTTTTCAATAGAACTAGAAAGATGATGAGTAGGAGCTCATGAATTTTCGTAGTAGTGGAGAATGATGCAGGAGCATCGCTCCACCTCATCTTGCACCAACTATCTAAAATGTTTTTGTGCATTCAAAGGAGGAGAGAGGCACAGACACTTTCATTTTTCCCTTGGAATTTTAAATGTAATTAACGAAAATGAATGTTGTCGGGATGAAAGAGACAAGTCATGCTTTCGCATAGGTTGTAGATGAGTTCACCTTAAATGGATGATGATAGGAAAGATATAGACCTGATTCGGGATAGATTCCCACTCGTTGTAATATGCCTCATTAGTTAGGCATTTTGGTTGGTGATTAGACACCACTAGTGTAGCTTCGAGGGAAATATCGTTGAGACCCTCTTGTATAAATATTCGTATTGTATTTCCAATAGAGGCTGTTGGAAATCAATTGAAAACCATTGTAAGCCAAAGAGAGGAGAGTTGAGAGCTAAGACTTTGTTGTAGTCTGAGATCTTGTACACACCATAAAACAAGAATTCATATTAATAGAAAGAGCAATATTTCTTGCATAAGATTATTTTTGTGTGAGTTTATGTGTTTCATGAATGTTTTATGTGTGTTTATTATTATATGTTGTAGATGTATGGGTTAGAATTTCATCTAAAGAGATAAATATAGAATCTTCTCTCGACGAGGTTCCTGGCTTATTTATGGGTCCTTTCGGGTAAGTGCAAGGAGTGCAGGACAGAGTGTTGAAACTATGTGAGACAACACAAGGAGTGCGTAACTAAACTCTCTCGATTCAATGGAGGACATGCCAGGAGGGCACACTAGAATAGTTCACATACTCAGAGGATAGACTCAATGTTATTGAATACCTTAGAGGAGAAATTGTGCAGAGAAGGCAAATAAGAAGGATTAATGAAGATTCTGTCAAGCTTTCCTAGGAGGGAATTGAGCAGGTGCAAGCATGGATAGGACCACCACATTTTGGAATGTTGGGGGAATTGAGGAATATACAATATTTATTGAACACTATGAGGGAAGGAATCTCTACAAGTATGAATTAAGAGGGAGATAGGAGGAAACCTGAAGGATTTATGGAATCCTGAAGTATGACCTTTGCAAGGTGTGCACCAGGCCAACACTTAGATAAGTGTTCAGAGAATCCATCCGAAGGCCAAATAGAGAGTAAGGAGTGTGCCAAGAACAAAGGTAATTCTTCTTACAAGCTTGGGAGAAAGAGCATCGAGTTTCCATGAATGCACCAGAGGGTCCATAGAAGGACGCAGAAGAGTAGAGAACCTTCAGGGTTTGAGAGAGAAAATCTCAAAAGAATTAGCGTCGACACGTGCATAGTTCCTTCACGGAGTGCAGAAAGGCTGAGAGAAGTTGAAGTCACAAATAGCGAGAAAAGTGTTATGTGTGCATTGAAGTAAGGACTTACCGAAGTCCCAAAGTCAATCATAATCTCCCATCATCAGGAAAGGACAGGTGGCGAACGATTAGGAGATGTGGGAGATAGAGTTCTAGAACATTTGGGTAAAGAAAAGAATAATCTTTGTGAAGTCCTGAAGAGCGGATTGAATCCAAATCATTGGATATGGAAGGGACATATGGAGGATACCCGCGCATTTTGGAGAAGTGATTCTCTAGAAGAAAAAGGAGAACAAAGCAGGAATACTCCCTAAGGTCGGAGTCTGAAACATGTCAAATTCGTTGATCTAAGGGAGTGATGAGGACTATTGATCCTCACATCATTTGTGTTCGCTGATTCGGAGTTCATGGAAACATGATTTTGTTGTTGTGAAAAGGTCGAAGCCCAAAGCCTAAAGAGCCTTTCAAGGTAGAGCTAGAGACACAACATGAGGTCAGATGATTAAAGGGGCCTAACACAATGAACTAGTTCTGCCACCAATTTTCTTCAAAGGGGCCAAGAAGAGGGCCACGTGGTTGATAGGACCTACACTTTGGCGAAAGGGGGACCTGTGAAAATTATATTGGGTTATGGAAGGGAACCAAAGAGTTGATCTGACTCAAGCAATTGAATGATCCTAGACCAGGAGGTCGAGAAACTCCCGACGAGAGAAGTGAAGGAGAGGGGGGGGGTCTGTGCTAGGTAACAAGGAATGAAAGAGGAAATGGAATCCTTGGTAAATAAACTGACTTGGGATTTGGTTCAGTTTCATGTAGGAAAAATAGAATTACAGAATAAATGGGTTTATAGGTTGAAGGAAGAAGATGGAGGAAAAAAGAGGTACAACGCTAGACTTGTTGTAAAGGGGTTTGCACAAAAGAAAGGTATAGATTTTGATGAAATATTTTCTCATGTTGTTAAAATGACTTCAATTAGGACTATTTTAAGTGTTTTGGAAGTAGAAGATTTGCATCTTAAACAGTTAGATGTAAAACTAAATTTTCTCCATGGGGATTTCGAGGAAGAGATTTATATGAAACAACCATAGGGGTATGAAGTCAAAGGGAAGGAGAATTTGTTATGCAGGTTAAGAAGAGATTTTATGGCCTAAAGAAAACTCCATAGTAGTGGTATTTGAATTTTGATAGGTTTATGGCAGAACAAGGTTATAGTAGATGTAATTATGATCATTGTGTTTATTTTAAAGTTCTAGAAAATGGAAGCTATATTATCTTGCTATTGTATGTAGATGACATGCTTTTTGTAGGGTCTAATATGTAGGATATAACCATGCTCAAGAATAAATTATATAATTCATTTGAAATGAAGGATTTGGGTGCTGCAAAGAAAATCCTTGGTATGAGAATAACAAGAGACCGAAAAAATCACAAATTGACATTATCTCAGGGTGTGTACATAGAGAAGGTGTTGGACATGTTTAGAATGCAGAATGAAAAACCAGTTACTACACCTTTGGCCAGGCATTTCAAATTAGCTAAGGAAATGTGTCCCAAGACACAAGAGGAGATAGGATACATGTCCAGGCTCCCTTAATCATAAATAGTTGGCAACTTGATGTATGAGATGGTTTTCTCAAGACCTGATATTGCACATGCAGTGGGAGTTGTGAGCAGGTATATGAACAATCCAGGTAAAGAACATTGGGAGGTATTAAATTTGATTCTCAGGTATTTGAGAGGCATTTTTACTCATGCATTATGTTTTGGAGGTTCATACATTGTTCTACAAAGACATGTTGATTCAAATATGGAAGGTGATAAAGATAACATGAGGAGAACTAGAGGGTATGTTTTTACTATAGGTGGAACAATAGTAAGTTGGATTTAGAAACTGCAAAAGGTTGTTGCACTTTCAAAATCATATGTAGAGTATGTTGCTTGTACAAAGGCTAGTAAAGAGATGAATTGGTTACAGAGGTTTATGGAGGAATTGGGAAAGAAGAAAGAAAATAGCAGGTTGTATTGTGACAATGAGAGTGCCATTCACCTTGCAAAAAACTCATCCTTCCATTTGAATACTAAGAATATACAACTCAGGTACCATTTCATACGATCTATCTTGGAAGATGGAAACTTGAAGTTGGAAAAGATACACACTAGCCAGAATCCTATGTACATGTTAACTAATGCAGTAACCAGGGATAAACTGAGTTCCTGCTCAGTTTCGGTTGGTCTTGAAGCATGCAGATAAAGATGTGAAATTTTTCAGGTTCAAGAAGGATCATAGTCCAATAGGTACAACAACAGTGGAGTTTTTGAGATCATTCTCCAAGTGGGATATTGTTGGTTGTGGAGCCTAATTATCTTCTTTATTCAAAGGTATTTTTTTTCAGTCATGTTTATACCAGATGAAGACTTTACACCCTGGAAGAATGTACATTCCTCCACATGGGGGAGTGCAGACGGGGGTTACCCCCTCTACAGGGTCCGTGGGAAACAGGCCCCCGTGGGGGGTTGGGGGGATATTGTTCCTAGATGGGGGTGTTGGGCTCTAAAGATGTCCTAAACAAAGCCTTATTTTTACATTAATTCATAAACCGAGGATTCATCTTATCTTTAAAGAATATCTGCAAAGTCTATGCAGATGTAGAGGTTTCAAATCGTGTAGATAATTCAGTTAAAGAAAATCTGAGTCTATCTAAATTACTATAATAATCAAGTTCTTCACTCATTCATTAAGAACTCTGAAACTAATAACTCACTTGACATAATTGTAATTTGATCAATACAAAACTGTAAATCATAGACACTAATTAATTTGTTGAATTCATCTAGCTAAGAAACAATAGTTTAATCTATGAGAAAACTTAATGAATAAATATATCAATGATCATTTAACCTGTTGGAAAAGAACAAAGAATTACTGTAAAATCAAGAAGGAACAACAAATGTGAATTTAAGAAAAAGGAACAACAAATGTGAATTTGATAAAAAGGAATAGTAAATGCAAAAATGAAAGGAATTCTTAAACTAACAATAATTGGAAATGGAACAACAATTGAAAATCTTCAATTGAAACATCTATATTCAAATGAACAGATTAACCATCTCATAACAAAATCAACACACTCACAAATTTATCTTAACTATTGCAAAGATATTTAAATCACGAAATTGAAATATAATTGATATGATTACAAATGAGGCAGTAACTCCTTCTGTCTGGGCTCACAATATTCAAAAGGTATTGCTGCTAAAAGATCAACATGCAAAGATGATTGAAACGCTCAAGGATTTCATTAATTCCATAAATGGTAAATCATTTACAATGGACTTATTGTACAAAGTAATTTAGAGATCTAAATGATTGATTAAATTTCTTGGATTCCTCTCTATTGTTCATCAGCCTCTATATATTACAATAACATGGGTAAATTAAGCTATCCTGAGGATTGAGAGGTCCTGAGAATTTCTTTTACTATTTATAAAGATTACAAAATAAAGAGTTGATCTTCTTCTAAAACGATCTATGTCGGAATCCTTCGATCTTCAATAGCTTATGTATCTTCAAGATCTCTTTAATTATCTTGAGGTAACAACAATTGTCCATTTTCTGCAATAAAATCAAACAATTCAAATCAAAATTCAAAACTTATCTAATATTTCTCAATAACATTTCTAGAAGACTTTTTAATGATTTTCTTTCCTAATTACTTCTAATCAATAGAAATGTCAATCAAGAATATATCATAAACCATGGTAATAAGGAGGATATTTGTACCTTTTTATCAACTCAACATACCCCCAACTTACCTTTTTTTATGTCCTCATGCAAGCAAAGAGTTTACATGTAAAGCAGTCATATTGAAGGGAGGAGAGGTCTTTTCTTTAGGTCTTTTGAACCCATTCTTACCTTTAAGCTCTTAAAAAGAAGCTTCTTCCTCCTTCTTACGAATTTCAGAATTACTCTGATAACCCTCTGTAGGATACAAAATAATAGGAGGACTATATCTACACCCAATCCAGGCAGACCCTTCATCCAGGATCATTCTGGCATACCTCTCCACCCTAAAGGTGGATGCATGAAATTTTTTGAAACCAAAGGGTTTCTTGACTGCATTTGAGGAGACATCCCATCTTAGTTTGGCAGTAGAAATGGCTTCTTATTTATGCTCCCTAAAATACTGTAGACCTGAACATACAACCTGTCGATGGATAGGAGCTAAAGATTCTACAACCTTCTCCCTCTTCAAAATTTTTTAACATTGCATAATGGTTTTGAGGGTTTTAGGAGGTTCCCCTCTAATCCATAGGTCTAGCCCAATCTCCCTTTTCATGAAAACCTTGTGTTCTTTAGCCCACTTGGTTTTGTTTTTGGCAGAAGACAAGAATGCTTGAAACTATATATCCCTAGTGAAAGGATTAGGGTTTTGTTTTATGTTTTTTCCTAGGATGAAGTTGTGAAGGTATAATTCACACACAAAATATTCAACTACCTCCTGTTATTCTCTAAGACATGAAACACAATCAGAAAGAATGGTAAACTCAAAAGGTTTTCCTGCTCTAATAGCCTTCACTCTTAGCAATAGATAACATTCTAATAAAAATAAGGTGTAATTAGTAGTAGGGGCCCTACAAGATACTATATCAGAATAAACAAAGAAAATTTATTTGATTTGCTTCAAAGCTCCATCTAATTGACCATGTACTTTCTTCACCTTTCCTTGATCTATGTTGAGCTCAGTAAAGGTCTCATTCTCTATTGCTGACATGGCTTGAAGTTGTTTGACAACTTCTTGATGTTCTAACATTGTTACCATTTCACTTATGCATTGAGTCAGGGTTTGTTGGGATTACACCAGTTCTTCTTCCAACCTGCTAATGATGGCATCTTGTTCAGTGGAGTGAAGTGCTTCCTCAGTTTGAAAAGATGCATGTATTTTTGATGGAGCATATGTGTAGGTTCCTATTTCAATTTTTTCTAAAGGAGAAGGAAGATCTGCAAGAAACACACCTTCAGTTTGAACAATTGTTTCCTCTGTGTCTGGAACCTCAGTTTGAGTTTCCATTTCAACTATTTCCAAAGGAGAAGGAATATCTATTTGTCTTCCAGCAAGATTGGTGTGGAATATTTTTCTAGGAAGTGGATTTATTCCTTGTACTCTAGGCCTCTTGGATTTATTTTTCTCATGGGCTTTATTAGCTTGCTCCAACTGCTTCCTAAGTTGTCTAATTATTTGTTTTAATATACCAACCTTTTGTTTCAATACTTTTATTTTATTAACCCTTTTCCTCAATATCTTGTTTTCCTATTTCAATTTTCTGATTTTCTGATTTCCTTTTCCTATTGGTTTCTTCTGTCTATGGGGAATTTGAAGGTGTTCCCTACCTTGATCAACTGATAAATACTTCCCTATTTATTTTGGGTGATTTGTTAGTTCTAAAGGACTGTTTACCTCAATGTGAGGTTTTGGATGTTCTGTTCCTTCAGGAGATGGCATATCCATATCAGGAATATCCAAGATAAAGTTTGAATGGGAGGAAGTTGGTGCTTGGGGTTATCCAAACCCATCTGTGTCTTCAGAAATTGATGTCCCTAAATTTCCTAGTACTTGATCCATCTCTACTTCATAAATTCTGAAGAAATGTTCTGTAAGTCTTTCAAGTGATTGTTTCTCTGTTTGTGCATTTTATTGAGTGTTCTCATGCGAGGGTTGTTATGTTTGCATGGTTTCCTAAATGTTTTCAGGTTGGACTATCTTTCTACCCCTTCTTCTTTTCATGGTAGAGGTTTCATGAACAAAAATTGTTCTTTGTCTCTTATTCTTTGATTTTTTTATCCTGTATGGTCTGAGTTTCTGCCAGTTGGATGGGGTTTGATTCCTACCTGGGCTACCTCAATTCCCTGTGGGGGAATTTCATGGTGGATTTCAGGTTGTTCAATTTGTAGGGGCTCAATTAAATATACCAAAGTGATTTGTGTATGGATCAAGGCCCTATTCACTATTATTTTTACTATTCCATGGTGACTAATTATATTGACAGGGTCTTTGGCCTTTTGGGTCCTTGTAGCAACTTCATGCAGCATGGCATTTAAAAAGAATGGTGAATTTATTACTGACCTTTGTTTTAGTGCTACTAGCAGTTTGAGGTGGCACGGTCTTACCACATTGTATCCCCTATCACATGTGATATATCTCTTTATTACTCCTACTAGCTCCCTCCATGGCTCCCTGAGAGCAGTGGGGTTGAGTCCTTTCCCTTTTTTGTCGAGTTCTTCTCCTAGTTTCACGAAGGACTCCATAGCCTCCTTCAGCACTGTGTATTTCCCGGTCCATTGTGTTCCTTTTTTGGGGAGGCCTGTTACCTCCACTATAATTTCCTCAGTGAACAAAATTGGTATGTCTCAAATCACCAAGACCCCCCTCTGTAAGTTCTGGAAAAATGCTAGCATGATATTTATGTCCTATCCTTGCAATCTGTTGAAATATTTTGTCCACCCTAGATAATGTAAAATTTGTCTTTCTTGGTCGGTTAGTTGCAACAATGTGGGCTCTTGGAAGATGATTCAGCCTCCCATGTCTTCTGTAAACAATTCAACGCATCTATCGTTCCTGGCTGCAAACTTAGCTAGACCAGCTTGTGAGAAAATATTACCAAAAATGTTAAAAGTCATAGAACAACAAATGTATATAGAAATATGATGATTTTCATTAATTGTAATCATTATGATCTATAGATAAACGTGCAGAGTATCTTCCCCCTGAAAAATGAAAAGGTTGAACTCGACCATCAATATGTGAAAGTGTAATGATGGTAGGTAGTTCAAGTGAGGGGTAATTAGTACGTCGCCATCACCGCTGGAAGAACAATCATTAATAACCTTCAAAAGAAATTTAACAATAATCATGAACAATAATCACTCTTTTGTGGGAAGTACAAATTCAAATACCTATGTTAAAAAATGTTTAAGGAAAAAGATTATGAGTAATCAAAAAAATTTCATGTTTTATAAACATTCCACATGTCATAACTTTGTTACTTTCCCTTGTGTTAAATATAACCGTAATGATATCCTCTTTGTTAAGAAAGGAATTCTAGGAACACACAAAAAAAACTTAGCATATTTAAGATAAACTTCCATACCACAGGCAGAGCCACTTCTGCCAGTAGGCATCCATAGCCTCGACAGGGTTTCCTTTTAACCCATAGATGAGCCTGTATCCTCAATAAATAGTTTAAATCATATTTTCCCAAAAAGAAAACTATCCTTCTTTGGTAGCCAAATAACGATAATGCCACTGAATAGATCGTAACTTAAGTGAACAAGTCGGCTCGTGCTGAGACCTCTTGTCCTTTGATGCTAAATGAAAAATACCATTTCCCTAGTGTGGTAACCATAGTGGGAATGCCACTTATGTTATTATCTTATGATCGTGGTAGGTTGGCTAAATATGAGACCCCCTATCCTTTGTGTAAGAAGTTTATTTATGTTTAATTTTTATTTCCTTTATTTCCTTTTTTTTTAGGCTTTATTAAGGATGGCTCATCTACTCCTTAAGAGTGTGGGATGGCATAAGAAGTGTAAGAATTCCAAGGCAAAATGTGCCTTAGACTCCTTATTATGATATGAAGGAAAATTATCATTCATGTATACATATATATAGGGGAAAGAAAAAAATTATGGTGGTTAAGAATTATGAACAATATTAAGATAATTTAGAGAAATCAATCCAAAAACAATTCGATAAGGTATGCTAGATAGTCCACAAAAGAAAATGAAAAATTGTTACCATGATAACTAGAAGTAATGTTGTTGAAAATTAGTTAGAGAAGGTCATACCCAAAGGAGTGGCTAAACATATCAACAACATGTGTTGTTCATGAAAAATCGTGACTTTCAAGGGAAAGGGACAACAATAAGGAAAGACCACAGAAAGGGATAGTAGCTATTTCTTTCGAATGAACAACGCTACCCAAAACAAAAAGGAACGACAATCGCGACAGAGGGACTGATAGTTGTTTCGTTCAAATGAGCGACACTAGCTGCAAAGGGACAACAATCACACGAAGGGAACAATGGTTGTTTCATTCAAATGAACGAGACTACCCGCAAAAGGAACAATAATGACACAAAGGGAACGACAGTTGTTACGTTCGTATGAATAATAACGATGTTTTTCTAGTTTTAACCATCTAAATAAATAATTGGATACCACCCACAGGCAATTTTGTTTTAGGGAATATAGGATTGATTAGTCAACAACTAAATTCATTCAATTTTTATGGGTAGGTTTTTTCAATGATCGAAGTATTGGATAGTTTGTTAGTGTCATGCATTCATTCTCTATTTACTATAGTTATTCATTATTTTAGTGCATTTGCCTAATTTTTGTTGTGGAACATGACATACTCATATCTTGTGTAAAACAAGGTTTATGTTCGATGCATTCCTCAAAATGAGATAGGAGTAATTTGAAATTTTGGATAAGGAACAAAAAAGAGTGTTAATTATATTTATTACAATCATCTCTTCTAGTTCTTATTCTCTCAAGTGACTTTCCTATAAAGTAAAAATATAAAATCTAAATCAAATCCTTAAATAAAAATATATACAATATGTACAGTGATGATAAAAACAACAATTTTATGAAGATGAAGTTGTTGGGTTACCTTCCCAGCCAGCTAAAATCTAAACAGTGGGATCATTACTTACTTCTTGGAAAAAATATTCTTTTGAAAGTGGTTGATGGTAGAGTTGTAGTCGATGTCCATTTGCCAAAAAGGGAGAACCATACTCGTCGATGGAAACTAAAGTGAGAGTGTCGTTATCATGAACTTCATTGATTTCATACGGTCCGAACCACCTTGTCTGCGATTTTCCAGGAAAATTCTGAAATCTGGAATCATAGAGAAGCGCCCAATCACCTTTCTATAAGGATTTCTTCTTGATGTGCTTATCATTCCAGCTAGCTCTCTACTACTAAATAACAATTGTGTACTAAAGGGAGAACATGCTTTCTTCATCTAACTCATTGAGTTCTTGTAAGCATTGTGTATGTGCCTCTGTATGATCTAGTCTGATTTCCTAGGACATTCTTAAAGTCTTGATCTCAAATTCAATTGGAAAGACAAGTTATTTTCCAAAGACCAGATGATAAGGAGAGTAGCCAGTAGTGTTACACCATGTTGTGTGATAGGCCCATAAGGCATTTGGAAGCTCGACTGCCCAATTTTGACGATTTGTTGAGACCGCTTTTGTCAAGATTTCCTCCAAGC
This sequence comes from Picea engelmannii, assembly GCA_009831015.1. Lineage (NCBI taxonomy): Eukaryota > Viridiplantae > Streptophyta > Pinopsida > Pinales > Pinaceae > Picea > Picea engelmannii. The sequence goes on from ML777637.1 coordinate 813,280, forward strand.
ATGTAACGACCCTTGATTATTAAGTATAATTAATTTAGAAATATAATCCTAATTTTTTTTTAGCTAAACTATAATTATTTATTAAAATAACCTTAACTAATTATTTGTTATTAATTAGTTATTCTTGATTGTGATTAATTTAATTATAATTAACTCTTTAATCAATATGGTTAATGATTGATTTAATTATTAATTAATTCATTAATTAATAAAGTATTAAATTAAAGGTGGATAATAAAATATAACATTTAATCAAGTTACATATACAAGAAGGGATCACATAAGGATCCTGAGAAGAGAAGAGAATTAATGAATGGATAAGGGTAATTAAATGGAGGGATAAGGAATTTAATGCAAGATGGAGTCTCGGTGAAGGAAGGAGGAATAAGGGGGGGAAATGGAGTTGAGAGGGCATTCATTCTACGAGAGGGGAGAAGGGATTTTGGGGAGAGCTTGGAGTAGTGGATAGAGGCAGGAATTTACAGTGCACCGGGGGCTGCTGGAGGTTTTGGGCTCGGAGGGCTAGGATATCCGTTGATATCCTAGGGCTAGGCACTACTAGTCGGCAGGGAGGTTGGTTTTGGGTGGTGTCCTAAGGAGCAAGCTAAGGAAGCAAGCTAAGGAAGAAAGCGACAACATCAGGTTCAGGTTAGAGTTATGAATTGTTTTGAATTAAATTGTTATTAAATTTTATTACTATGAAAAATTAGATTTCGAATGTGCTAGATGAAGTAATTTTTAAATTTTACTGTTGTGTTCTAATTCAATGGTTGTTTAAATTAAATTAGAGCCATTACAAAGAATTTATTGGTACTTTCCACTTGTTCGTTTTCCTATGGGTGGTATGGGGATGTAACAATGTGTTTAATGTGATAATTGTGCAAAGTGGTCGTGGTTTTATGTGTTGTAAATTGTGACCCTTTGTCTGTGATTAATTCCCTGGGTATTCCATAGCGTACAAATAATTCAAAGAGGAACTTGATGACCACTTTCTTAGTTGCATTTGGCAAGGATACTGCTTCTACCCACTTGTTCATATAGTCTATGCTTGTATGAGCATTTCATCAGCTTGGCCTAGTCGACCCATCCTATGAAATCTATCACAGACCTGTACATATTTTTTTTCATCTTTGAATATTGAGGGCCAATAGTATCCCATATGTAAAACCTTGTGCCTAGTTCCGTGGTCTGCAAAATGTCCGTGACAGGGATCATCATGAATCTCCTTCAAGACATTGTAAATTTCATCATATCTTACACATATTCGGATTTGAAGGTCAAACCCTATGTGGAAAATATATCCACCGATCTAGGTGAACCATGCACTGCGCTGGATGATTAGTTTCCTTTCTCTCGATGTCAGGTGCGCTGGTAGTTTTCCAACTGTCAGGTAATTTTCCAGATCATCATACCATGGCGTCTTAATAGTGACAACGAACAAGTGTTCATCTAGGAATTGTTATTCAACTGTCAAAGAGTCATATGTTTTGGGCATGAGAGACAAGAAATCTGCAACGATATTCTCTCTCCCGGGCCGATCCTTGATGGTGATGTTGAATTCCCACAATAGTAATAACCATCGAGTAACCCATCCATTATTAATTTGTTTGTTAGCTAAATATTTAATAGAAAAATGATCAGTATACAAAATAACTGGATAGCCTGTTATATAGTGTCGAAATTTATTAATATTGTGTATAACGACTAAAAATTCTTTTTCTGTTATAGTGTAATTTAATTCAGCGGGAGTAAGATTTTTGCTAATAAAATAGATAGAATAAGGTTCCTTCTCTTCTTCCTATCCAAGGACACTGTCTATGGAGATATCTGATGCATCTGAAGAGATGTGAAATGGTAATTTCCAGTTTGGTCCTCTTAGCACCGGTGTTGTTGAAGCCAACCTTTTGAGTTATGCAAATGCAACATCACACTTATGAGACCACTGAAGTTCCACATTACCAGTTAAATAATGTAAAGGTGCAACTATCCTTGATTTTTTTTTTATGAATCTATGATAATATCCTTCATAGCCAAGGAAACTACGTACCTCAGTTTGTGTACGAGGTGTAGGTAGATTAAGGATTACCTCTATTTTTATTGGGTCTACCTTGATTCCACTTGCAGAAACATAGTGTCCTAGTACCACACCTTTAGTCATCATCATATGGCATTTCTCATGACTCAAACATATCCTGGTAGAAATGCATCCTTCCAGTACCTTCTCCATATTGCTTAGAGATTGATCAAAATGAGTGCCATAAGGGGTGAAATCGTCCATGTAAACTTCAAGTCCTTCATTAATCAAATTAGAAAATATGATTAAAATAGCTATCTGGAATGTAGCTGGAGAATTACATAATCTGAAGGGAAATACTCTATATGAAAAGGTACCCCAGGGAAATGTAAATGTAGTTTATCCTGGTCTTCCAGAGCAATTTGAATCTGATTATAACCGCTAAAGCCATCTAGGAAGGAAAAAAAAATCTTCCCTGATAAAGTATCAAGGACTTGATCAATAAAAGGTAGGGGAAAGTGGTCCTTCTGGGTAGCTTTATTGAGTTCTCTGTAGTCTACACAGATTCACCACTTCCCATTCTTCTTGGGGACGATTACTAGTGGAAAGACCCATCGGCTGTCTGAAATAGGATATATGAAATCTACATCTAATAGTTTATGTAACTCTTCTTTAACAACATCCCTGAGATGAGGATTCAATCTTCATTACAGTTGTCATATGGGTTGGGAACATTTCTCAATATAGATATGTTGTGTATAGAGTTGGGGATCAATGCCCTTCATGTCGGGATACTCCCAAGAAAAATCCTGTTGATATTTAGAAAGGATCTGAATCAATTTTTGTTGTTGTTGCTCATTCAAATTATCATTAATATTCAGAAACCTCCCTGGTGAAATTTTAGTTGATACATTGTTATGGATAGCAATAGTGGGAATCTGTTGCTCCATCAATTCTTCCAAAGGATCTCCCTATGCTTCATTATCTAATTTTTTTTTTATCATTTAACATGTTGGGTTTCCTATAATGGTTGGGTTGTTAATGAAGCTATTGATCACATCATCTTCTAGTTGGTTTTTGAGCCCAAGAGATTCTTCCAGTGTGAGGGGAGATTGTAGGTTCTCTTCTAGATATCTAGGTGATTATAACTACTGATGTATGACACACAAACTTGGTTTAGCTGGAGGACACCGGATACGGTTCTTTGTAGCACTTCCTCTATAAATAGTCATGTTGGTTGTGCGACATCCTATGTATGCATTTGTTTTTTCTAGCCACAGTTGTCCTAGTATCAATGTGTCCATTGAGTCTACTTCTTGGGTTGATAACATGGAAATCAGCTGGGTATTTCCAAAAGTCGACCAAGATTGATATGTATTGTAATGTGCCCACTGATTTAACCACTAATCTATCATCCAATTCTAACATAATTTAAGTAGCTTTGAAGGAGGTGATACCCAGGATATTACAGGTCTCAATGGTCAGAATATTGATGGTTTCCCCCAAATCTACCAGTGTTTTTGGAAAAAAAAAACATGTATCTAAATTTTTACCATGGGATTCCCTGGGTGTGTATACTTGATCGGCTCCTACTTGCATAAAACAAGATTGGACAAAGTTCCTACAACCTGAACAATTGTTGGGTCCTTAATTTTCCTTCCGAGCTTCTTTCCACATAATTCCTTAATTTTTTTTTCATAAATTGGGATGTCTTGTAAATCCTGGAGGAGTGGAATATTAACACACAAATTCTTTAGTTCCCTAATGATATAAAAGTTAGGATATACAACTAGTTTTGATATCATTAGCCTCTTGGGAAATGGGGGAGGAGGAATTACATCAGGAATCTGTTGCTCGACTCTGTTTTCCCCCTGTTATGTCTCTTCTGTTATGACCACAATTGATGGTTTTATTGTTGGTTGTATATTATTCTCATTCTCTTGAATGTCACATTCCTCAGGAGAAATTATATGTCCTGATCTCAACCAGAGTTTGTTTCACCCCACAGATTTGGTCTCACCCTCCAAATTTTCAACAATTTGCATGAGCTGGGTTAGTCTGTTATTAGGATTTGGGTTGGGTTGAGTTGGTAATTGAGGGAACATTTAAGGTTGAGGATTCTGGGGTAATTGAAGTGGAGCTTGTAAAGTGGGTTGACCTTGGGGAGCCATTCCCATGGGGCACTACCATTTGTGATTCCAATTTGGGGCTTGGGTTGTTGTGTTAGTCCACTGTGAAGGATATGGGTTGTTATTTGAATTATTCCAAAATGGGGTAGGGTATTGCGGGTTAGACCAAGGGGGGTTATAAACTGGTTGATTTTTCTAGAGTGTAGTAGGATATTGTTGGGACTTCCAGGTGGGGTTAGTAAATGGTTGTCCCTGCCATGCGTTTCCATAATTATGTTGTTGATTATACTGCCAATAAAAGAAAGAAGAAGGATATTGTAGCATACCTGAGGGTCAAGCCTGCCATTGGAAATGTTGAGCCATTAGATATACTAGTTCTATTTCCCCTTCTGCTTCTTTAAAGACAACTTTTATTCCTGGAAGTGATGGACATTATTCTGTTGCATGGTCATTTGCACATATGGTGTAAATATGAACCACATCCAAGGGACACTCCCTCGAACCATGTTTCGTTATGCATCATGGAAAAAATATGGCCAATGACTTCTCTTCTTCTACTTGTTTCTGTTTAACATGTAACACATCCAATTGTGTAGTTAGAGTACTCAAAATGTTTGTTTTAAATTTTTCTAGATGATTACCAACTTCTTCTTGGGTGACACCCTCGCTAGTAATGTTGCTATTTATGGTGAGGGGAGCCCGTATTCCTGATCTGGTTCGTGTACTTCCACGTGAGAACCTGATGCACAATTGGATAATGTTATCATAAGTTTCTTGATAAATATCACATTTTCCCATTAAATTCAATGTTTCCACCCATTCATCCTTCATACCTTTTATTAGAGTGGATTTAAGTACCTCACTTGGTAGTGTACCATAAGGTGACCTCTGCAAGTTATATTGAAACCTTTCTACGTACTCTTCTAGTGTTTCATTTTCTTTTACACTCATTTGAAATATTTCGTCTTTTAAATCCCTAGTTCTACAATAGTCTTGATATTTCATAAGGAAGGCTTGTTTCATTTCATCCCAAGAATTTATAGTTCCTCCTCCTAATCCCATAAACCATCATAAAGCTTCTCCTTTCAAATTAGAAGGAAATAGCCTTAGTTTCTGGGGTTAAAAGGTGTAGTCATAACCTCTACACAGGACATCAAACTCAAATAAGAACGCATCAGGGTCCTCTGAGATAAATCCATTGAAGGTTGGAAGATTTTGTAGTGGAATGGATTTCATTAGGGCATTGGCAACTAGATCAACTATAGGATATTCCAAAGTGGAATTCTAGGGTCAAGGTCGATTTTACTATGACATTTGGTCAAAGATATGCCAATATCCTTCAGGGATTTCTTGGTCCAGGTGTTTTATTCAGGGTGGTTGATTACCCGATCCCCTGGGGGATTTAATCATGCCTCCTCTATCTGGGATTTTAGGTGTACCTTCTCCTATCATAATCACAGGATATCCAGCTTTAGGTGGTGGTGGGTTTGCCTCAACAATTCCACTAGTTTCCCCTTCTCCTTATTTTAAATTACAAGAATTTCCATCGTCCAAAGGACCAAGAGGTGGGGTATGCATATCTTGGAAAATTTGTTTAGTCCCTTTAGTTTCACTATGAACCTCATCATGAGCTGTAGTTGGTGAATTTTTTGCTTGAGGTATTTGGGTAGAACCTTTTCTAGGTCCAACCGAGGCTTGAGATTCACCATTTTAGATGATTTAGTCTATAAAAGTTCTTCTTCCAGGAACCACTGAGCCATGGGATTTTGTATTTTTTGGTGGGGGTTTTAAAGTTTTAGGTTCTTTTTTCTTAGTCATACACACATACACAAATTTTATACACCTATTTAACATCTATGCATCAACTTAAGATAGGTGTTGGAATAATATTTTTACTTGTTTCCTACGTAGGTTCTTACCTTTTGTTTTCAATACCTCATCCTCTAGAGATGCAACCTATGCTACCTTGGAAATTCTCCCTCGCAACGGAGCCAAAATGTTGGGCTCTGAAGATGTCCTAAAAGAATCCTTAGTCTGACATTAAGTTATCAACCGAGGATTTGTCTTCTCTTTCAAGAATGTCCACAAAGTCTATGCAGATAGTTGTAGAGGTTTCAAATCGTGTAGATAATTCAATTAAATCAAATCTGAGTCTATCTAAATTACTGTAATAATCAAGTTCTTCACTGATTCATTAAAAAGTCTGAAACTAATAACTCACTTGACAAAATTGTAATCTGATCAATAACACTATAAATCAAAGACACTAATTAATTTGTTGAATTCATCTAGCTAAGAAACAATAGTTTAATCTATGAGAACACTTAATTAATCAATCTATCAATGATCATTTAACCTACTAGAAAAGAACATGGAATTACTGTAAAATCAAGAAGGAACAACAAATGTGAATTTAAGCAAAAGGAACAACAAATGCGAATTTGATAAAAAGGAACAGTAAATGCGAAAATGAAAGGAATTCTTAAACTAACAGTAATTGGAAATGGAACAACAATCGACAATATTCAATTGAGATATCTATCTTCTGCAAATGAAAACCATAACCATATCATAAAATAATCAACACACTCATGAATTTATCTTAGTTGTTGCAAAGAGATTTAAATCACGAAACTGGAATAGAATTGGCATGATTACAAATGAGATAGTAACTCCTTCGCCTAAGCCCATGGTCTTTAGAAGGTACTACTACTAAAAACGCGGTATGCAAAGATGATTAAAACGCTCAAGGATTTCATTAATTCCATAACTGGTAAATCATTTACAATGGACTGCTTGTACGGAGTAATTCAGAGATATAAATATTTGATTGAATTTCTTGGATTCCTCTCTATTTTTCATTAGCCTCTATATATTGCAATAACATGGGTAAATTAAGTTATCCTGAGGATCGAGAGACCCTCAGGATTTCTTTTACTATTTATAAAGATTACAAAATAAAGAGTCGGTCTTCTTCTAAACTTCTCTATGCCTGATTCCTTCCATCTTCAATATCTTATGTATCTTCAGGATCTCTTTAATTATCTTGAGGTAACAACAATTGTCAATTTTTTGCAATAAAATCAAAAAATTCAAACCGAAATTCAGAAATGATCTAATATCTCTTAATAACATTTCTATAAGACTTTTTAATCATTTTCTTTCCTAATTACTTCTAATCAATAGAAAAGTCAATAAATAATATATCATAAACCGTGGTAATAAGGAGGATATTTGTACCTTTTTATCAACTCCATAGGGGGTTCAGGGTGAATCCCCCGAAGAAACAAATTCCTTGTAAATGTATATTGTAATTTCATTCTAAATCTAGACCATTAATTTTAAGGTCACAAGTCGGATGATGGAATTTATGTTGGGGTTTTTTTCCCTAGAAGGAAACTGTCTTTTATGAGGGAAATGTATTGCATTTATGCATCGTTGTGAATATTGTATTCTAAGAGAGGATATTGTGAGAGAAAGAAGAGGAAGTTACAATGGGTGTGCTCTAGGTTGTATCCCTTCATTTTCTCAATAAAAATGAAGGAAGGACCCTAAAATTTCTTTGGTGGACATATCCCACACTAGGTGAACCACATATATATGTGTCTCTATTGTACTGTGTATGTTCTTTGTTTTATTTCTGCATTTTTTATTGATTTTATTTCTCTATAATCCTGATTTTCTAAAAATCATCCCAAGACTAGTGGAGTGTACAAAATTAGGCTCTATGGTGCATCATGATACATAAATTCTGGTAATCTTTTCCTATACTTCATAGTACAAAAATGGTAAATTGTCATATAGCCATCCTTACGTGCATGTGTCTCATGATAAAAAACCACTACATGGGCCACTGACCTAAGAAACTAAAAGAATGGGAATAACACACTCATTGTGTGGCATTGCAGCCTTGGTGGAATCTCCTCCACATGCATTGGAGGTACACCCATAGTCATCCCTTGAAGGTTCCTCTGCACCTTGATTCATCACTTCTCCTACAATGGGATCAATTCCATCCTAATTATTGTTCCAGTCCCATATATGTGTCATGAAATAACTTGGATTAGCTATGCTACACTACAAAAAACAATACATATCCCAAAGATACAAAATCCTTATAAAAATACAAAACAAATTATTCCATTAGTTTTGTGTGCTTATCGAGAGCTATCCATTGGTCCCCAGGGGGTGGTGCTAGTTTTGGGTATTGGATAAAGTTGGTTCCACCATACATTAACTTCATGATCACCACTATATTCACATCCCACTAACTAACCAATCCAGGTCCATAATGACTCTCAACCCGAGCCCCCACGATGTGACTCATACAATAGACCCACCATACCATCTTGGGGTCTCGAAGGCCCTACATACAATGTGTTGGATTGGGGTCTCATCATGGAGAACCTATCCAAAATTAATGTTACTAAAATATAGCCATACCTGAAATATTTATTTCGTGCATTCCTATATAATGTCAATTGAACCTTCAAATTAGTCACCAACAAATAGCACTAATTGAACAATGTTGGACTAGGCCATTCCAATGCATACTAGATATTCCGTTTTGAGGCTAGGTGTTGAGTGGTAGACCCTTATACCCAGGTAATAGAGAACAATATCATTCTTAATGGAAGATCCATGAAATCTCTAATCAATATCTTGTTACTAGTTTTCCTTTTCATTGGATGGTAGTACTCTTCAATGTAATATGTGATAGATATATCTGAGTCACCTTGGCCACTTGATAGTACCATTGGATCCCCAAAACGTGACAATAAAATGATGAAGTAGATATATTCTACTTCAGTGGTCTATTGGATTCCACCCACTTTGAATCATTGTTGGTCATACATGTCACCAACATCATTAATAGTCTGGGTTGTGACCTCGTATTCTCACTTCTAAAAATATTCAACAACTAACATTCCAAAAAATATGTCAAATTTTGTTTCTATACTAATGCAGTTAAATAATCCTTCTTGTGATATTTCTCCTTCCACTAAATCATGCAAGAATATTGTCCTACAAAATCTAAAAAACACATTCCATCCGAAAAAATTCAAAAATTGTGAACAAGTTGAACTATATTCAAATGTTTTAGGGGCATTCACGTCTAATTGTGAAACCAGGTGTGACTAGTCGTGGGAGGACTTAGTGAAAACATGTGACTTATAGTGGCCTAACCACTTCCATCTTGTGACTATGCATACCAACTTCTTTCATAGCTACCCAAAAAAAAATTCACTCCTCAAAATCTATAAAAAGAAACTTAAATGAAAGAGTAGGGGCCATGGATTTACTTGAAACTGACAGTTTCATATTCTGATAGCTGAGACCTCCCACAATATTCTTCGTAATTTATAGGAGTTTTAATGGTTTCTGAACAACATTTTAACAAAAAAAGACCTTTTCACCATTTTTGGCTCACAAAACACCTTTTTCACACCTGCCACCAAGTAAGTATCTTCTTGTTATTTTAATTATGAGTTTCTCAAGAAAATTTTTGAAACAAGGGTTTAGTTTTTCAAATATTCTATAACTTTCATCACATATTTAATATTTTGGAAACATCCATTCAACTTCGGGTACGCGTCTCGAACTAGAATGCAGGGATAGTTGTTTCCTTGCATCACCATCTTACATTATTAACAATCCATTATATCGTCACAAATCCTTAAGTTTGATATTCTCAGGGTGCGACACTATCCATTCTATTTTTATATGTCGTAACTTGTACGGTAGTGTCTACCCTTAAAGGGTGCCTTAGTTAGCACCCTTACTTCCATCTAGTACATATTCTATGATTTATGGTACGCTTCAGAGCCCTCCATTATACCTACCATGACTTGAAATTGCACCACATTCTTCTCTCGTCATCTATGTTCTCTTAATATCCCAAGTCGGTTCTCGTATTCTTTTGTTACTTTATGATCACAAATGCATATTGTTGCTTATATTTCGGTTCCTACTACAACTTTGTTGTTTTCTTTTATCCCACTTACCGCCATTGCAGTCACACATGACCTATTTCCTTTTTAACTAGATTTCCACTATTTTGTGACCCTATGCCCATGGAGAGAACCACTTTCTAGTACCTTGTTGCATTCATTTCACATAGTTCAATTCCATGCACTTGGAATATATAATCATTCTATTGAGCCACTCACTCTGTCAAGATGAGCTAACTTTGAACTCGTTTCCGTGCTCATTAAACCATGAAAAAGACACCCAAAGAGAAAGAGTTTAACTCATTTTCATGCTTTTTAAACCATGAAAAAGATACTTGATCTATTGGGGTACATGCTCAACTACATACTTAGTGGCATACTCCTTTTCTCCATTTTTCCTACTATTTAGGAGGGATGTTATTTATAGAATTTCTATTTATAGTGGACCTATTTTTAGCCGATGGATTCTTATATGTAATACCATGGGAAAGTACCATGGGTTTCCAAAACCATGGGCTAATAATCCATGATTAGGAAAAACACTATTTTTAGGGGAAGAGGACTTCATTCCATTATTTAAGGAGATAATTCATATTTCATGGAGGGAGAGTGCACTTGAGTTAGAATATTATTCTCGTAAAGAAGTACACATTACCCATCTTATTCTTGGAGTTAACCTATTTTGTATTTTTAGTGACTTTCCATATTTATGAAATTCTCTCTCAATTAGGACTTTAGATCCATTTTTTCACACTAACTTTTTCTACTATGGAATGCATGTTGAATTCATGTAGAGTTCTCACTGAGTTCACGCCTATATTTTTTACCTTTTCTTATTATTAGTGACTTTTGACTTTAGTTAATTGTTACTAGTGAGAGTGGTTTATTTTGTTACTTAAGCATGCTCATGGAAACCCCAACCATGTGGATATTCCTATATATTGTACTCATGTTGAAGGATTAATACAATTTGATTCGATTTTTTTTCTTAGTCTCCTATGCGTGAAGATTGATTCTATTTTTCTCTCTCCTTTCTTTCTTTTACAATTAACTAGTATAGTATTTCCTTCTCACAATTAGATATTGGAGTGTGGTTTAATCCTATATGGTATCAGAGCCATTATTATGAGGCATTATTCACTTTTATTTATGGTTTATATATCATATTGGACAACCCACAAAGAACTATGTATTAGCCATTATCTTAAGTGATCTTGACACCCTTCAACTACTTTGAGTGGAATCCCAAGATAGAGCTTCTACTTCACAGCAAGAGTTTGTATAGGGTCACCATGGAGACTGAGTTCAAGCTTACTTCATCCATAGAGAAATCAAAATAATTAAATAGAATGGATGAATCCTATGGGATATTTTGCTTGAGCATCTCTCTACATCTCCTCTTCCATGTAGATACTTGAGAGACTCCTAATGATGTTTGGACAAAGTTGAAGGATGTGTTAGGAAATAAAGACAATATAATAGGTCATCAGTTTGAGAATGATATGCCTGCATTGAATAAAATATATTTTGATACCCTACTAGACTAGTTCTAAGATTAAAAATTGTATTTCACATGTTAGGGCTTATGGAATTGATAAGAAATATGAATAGTTAATCTTTTCAATTTTCACCAAACTAGGACCAAAGTATTATTTGTAAACTTCTTCTTTTCATACTACCATGTTAGTTATGGGGTCTATATGGAAGATTACATCCCTATATGTGCTCATAGATTCATTTATCCATGAGCAGACAAAGCTCATCTAGATAGGGGAACCCAATAGTTCCAAGTCCCATGTTCTTACCACTCAATGAAGTTCAAAGAAGAATAAGTACAAAATCAAGGAAAAGAAGGACCAAGAGAACAAGAAGTAAGGTAAAAAAAAAGTCCATGGATTATATTTTGAGTTCTAAGGAATTAAAGAGAAATAAGGAGAAGAGATAGTGTTCCTAGTATAATAGGGGGCTCCATCTTGAGAGTTCTTACATGAAAAATACCATAGATCTCATGGCACAATCACTTGACCAGAATCACCTCAAGGATTGTATTCTAGATAATGAAAGGAGGAATCCATGGGATAAACCATCATCAGAAAGAGGTAATGGTCATGCATTACTTGTTATTTTATCTTCTCCTAATGCTTGAGTGCTTGATTTAGGGGATACCCATCACATGGTGTCATCACATATACTTTTCTCATACTTGTATATTTTTTCCAGACCACCGATATTAATGGGATATTATTCTCCTATTGAGGTGTGTGGTAGGGGTAGAGCTGATCTAAACCATGGATGCTTTCAAGATGTACTTCATGTTTCAAAACTTTCAATGAATATCCTCTCCATATATAAAATAATTGATTCAGGTTTAGGGAAGAAGGTGTATTTCACTCCATGCTTAGTTATTATTTTTTACTTGTCATATGGTTCAAAAATTTCTTTTGGTGAGGTTAATAACCATTCAAGGTACTTCTAAAGTAGTTTTGACCTTCATCTGCACTGCTACTAGTTGTGGAACTTCATGAGACTTCCTCTGAAGATTTTTTTTTATCATATCTCTAAATATGATATATATGATATTTAATTTGAAGGTCTAGAGTATCAATCACGATGGTCATAATAGACTCTTCAAGCATCATGTGATCTAATGGGTGATCTCGTTGATCCATAAAGAACTAGAGCTCAGTTTGTGGATCCTATGAAAGCTCTTACTTCCACATAGATTTTGTTTCATATTTATTGTTATGTGGTACTTGTATTAGACCCTCAGTCTTATGGAGAGGCTAAAGGTAACCCCCATTGGGAAGAAACTATGAAAGAGGAGTACAATTCCCTGATGAAAAACAACACATGGGAGTTGGTTCCTCTACCTTCAAACATGAAGCTTGTTAGATGCAAGTGGATTTTCAAGACAAACAGGGATATTCATGGATACATTACAAAGTATAAGGATCAATTAGTAGCTAAAGTATTCTCATGAGTACAATGCATTGGCTATGAGGAGACGTTTCCACCGATTGACAAGATTGATTCCATTTGGTTAGGTGTAGCTATTGCAACAACTAGAAAGTGGGAGGCACACCATATTGATGTGAATAATGCATTATTAAATGGATATATTAAATGAGGAGGTATGTATGTAGTAGCCATAGGGATATGTTTAGGATAAATCATTAGTTTGTAGGTTGAGTAAGTCATTATATGGACACAAGCAACAACTTTTGCATGGTATGCTAAAATGGACTCATATCTTCTCTCTAGAGGTTTTCTTAGATGTAGATTGTAACAATCATCCAGTTACAACACAACTCTGAAAACAGGTGCAAATTCTTTTATATATATATATATTTCTTTTTAGTTTTATCTTTCGGTGTGTGCGCGCGTGTAGAAGTAACAAACACACTTGACTCTATGTCGCCACTCGACGACCAACAAGACGCAACCAAGATAAGGCAAACTGAAGGCACACAACGAGTAACTGCAACAATATATGATCACAGGCATAAGGTGCACAACACGTCATTAAGACATACTGGGGGTGCACAGTAAGAACACAGAGGGAAGAATCCAGGGTGTTAGGGTTACTATTTCTGCACAGGAAAGCAGGGCGTTTAGTCTTATGTCTTCTCGAAAGAATATTAGACAGGCTCTTGGTCGACTACTCCAGTAGAAACTAGTAACCCGACCTAGAACAAGACGCAAGCAAGACGAACACAACAATATGACTCCGACATATCACTGTCACAACAAGCAACAAACGCCCCTAGACATAAGGTGTGCAACTAGTAGCTGTAAGCGGAAAACAACACCAGCTGTTAAGTATAGTACAGTCATAGATGGAAGAATCCAACAGTAGAGTTTACTATTTCTACACCGAAAAGAAGGGCTTTTAGTCTTATGTCTTCTCGAAAGAAGATTAGACAGGCTCCTGGCCGACTGCTCAGGCAGAAACTAGTAATCTCTGTCAGGTGTGTCGCAAGAGTGGAAACCCTGCCTTTAAAGGGCCCGAGACTCTTGATACGGCACTGGATTCTTTACATAGAAAACTCACACACACCGACATATACACTAAGGCTACAAGGAGGGGTCTATACCCCACCCGACATAAGCAGACTACGCGGCTAATTGAATGGAATCAAGTATGACATAAATAAGAAGTATGATTATGCCCCTTACGGAAGGCGCGTGACAAGGACCCTGACAATGAACACCCATGTTCAACATTATCCAAATGAACAACCACCCTAATATACTAACTTGGAGTAATTTATGGTATGTAAATCCAGGTTATTGCACCACATATGCTATTAACAATAATTAAAAATTACAATAACACTGTCATGAAACATTAACCATCTATCATTTATGTCACAATCCGGACCATGATTTTACAATTATCATACCTCTTATATGCTACAACCACTAAGTTCATAATGACCTTACAAGATAAAATCATTCACTAAGGTCCAATAGTAATGCACTAAAATTGACATCATATTTATAGGTAATATCAATTGAAAATAACAACATACATCATAAATTAAAATGGCAATCTAAAATAATAAAATTTAATGAAATTTTTTTAAAAAAAGGGCATTATTTGGATATGACAAACCATCAATATTTAAAATAACAATATTTAAAGATAGCAATTAATTAAAGATGTCACTATAGGGAATAGCATCATGATTATAGGAATCATCAATCGCAAATACAATATACACCATAATTTTAAAAAGCAATCTATAATATACTAAAATTTAAAATGACAATGACAAACCATCCACATTACAATTGACAATAAATTAAGATAACCATCAATTAAGGAGGTCTATATATGGAATTACCCCATAACTACCGGTGAAATCAACTTGAATAACCACATACAACATAATTAAATATGGCAATCTATAATCAATAAAATTTTAACAAGACAACAATTAAAAGGCAATATTCGGTATGACAAACTATCAATATTAAAAGACAATAATTACTGATAACAAATTCATGAATATGTCAATATATATCCATAGCATCAGAATGACATATTATCGGTGTCTGTAACGTTTATCAAGCTCTGCTAATTAGTAATGACATCCTGGCAATATCTCAGGGTATCTCTCCAATACTTTATCACGACCTTACCTCTAATTTTCTTTCACATAGACATAAGATGTACTAACACTCAATGCAGTAAGCGGCAATAACAATATTACCAATGATTTGACCTTGCCTTTTTTATTCTATTAATTGGCAACAGAAAATACTAAAATGATTAAGTTACGTCCCTGCAACCCACACGAGTATTCATGACTGTAATAACCGTTTGCATGCAATGGAATATCTATTAATTGTCTAGCTTTATGAAGATCAGTTTCAAATAGAAATACCATAACTAAGACAGCAGTAATCCCCAAAACACAAACCAAAACGCAACCAAACGCCTTGACAGTAATAAAGCACAACCCAAAATGCAGACAACAATTCATTAATAATGCAACTGATTCAATATTGCAGTTATAACAATCAAATAACTATCAATTAATCAACAACCAAATATCAATAAGATTCCATCAAATATGGGGCAGTTAAATGATAATGGGTAGCTGGAGATCATGATGGTTCTCACCGAGTAATGCGCCCAACGACAGTTGGACTCAGGTCGCCTTATGTGAGGGGCTCAGAACAGGCATCAAGATTATTAAACACAGACCCAATAGAGAAAAAAAAATGAAAGGTAATGATGCTCGGTATGGAAGAGCACGCGCTCAAAACGTAACCCAATAATAAATAAAATGCCCAATAGAATAGTTGCCCACTGTGCATACTAAACGCCCAATCTAACAGTTGCAAAATTGTCCAATAACCGTTGCAAAAATGCCCAATATCATCGTGGAAAAAATGCCCAAGAACAGATGCAAGAATGCCCAATATCACAGTGGAAAAAATGCCCAAGAGAAGATGCAAGAATAACCAATATCACAGTGGCAAAAATGCCCAAGACCAGAGGAAAGAATGCCCAATATCACAGTGGAAAAAACGCCCAAGAACAGATGCAAGAATGCCCAATATCACAGTGGAAAAAACGCCCACTGTATATATTAAAATCACCCCAAATAAGAAGTGCTCATACAGAAGGAGAACGCAGACCCTTCGAGCCACATACCAGAAAATAGAATGCCCAACGAAATTCATGCATGTAGAGAAATTCAATCAAGACGCAGAGAAAATCACAAAAAAAATGCACGAATTTACATTACAGTAACGCAGAGATTAATGGCCGATGTCGACGGATAAATCAACAGAGACAAGTCTACCGACAAAGGTGATTTCACAGATAATTACAATTTCATCACTCAACAATCATTTAAAACTTTAACGAGGTTCCACAAACATTGTAAAATTTTATTCTATGTAAATCGTCCAGGGAAACGACAAATGCAGCAACCCTTAAAAAATTCTAATGCCATTTCACTTTTCCAACAACAGTCAGATCTACATCAGTTCTAGTGCCTTCTATTATACCAAATAAGCGACCATACCTTAGCCTCTTCGCCTTCCTTGAAGGATGAACACGCCTCAATTGATGTCCCATGCTCCTTGCCACTCCTGCTCGTCGACCATAGCAACCTCACCGGTACCTCCCAGCCAATCGCTAGGGGTACTCTGCTTCCCCCCTTAGTCCCCTGAGCCGCAAAGGGGCCACACAAGATCCAGAGATAAGACTAGCTTCTCAGTTCACCTCCAAGGCTGAGATACCACTCTAATACAGCTAAGATAAACCCAACTCCTCACAAGAAATCCGTCAAGACACAATCCGGCAGCGTAACGTTACGCTAACCGTTTTCCCCTTCATCCTTCTTTTCCCCTTCTTTTATAGAAAGTTGAGACCCACCTACTTTCCTAAACATTATTAATTTAATTTTTTTATGAAAAACCTCTAAAACTTCTCTTCCGTCCAAGTGTCACTCATCCCTATGGTTCTCCAAAAATTAATTTATTTTTAATAATTAAAAGACTCAATTCCCTCACCCCCCCAAAATCGCTCCTTAAATTACTCCTAGGGTTCCTAGATCCCCTCTCATGCTTTTAATAACTTTCTTAAAATGAAGTTGTTGATTTTTAGTAACTCCTTAATTGCTGATTCCTTTTAGCTTTTTACCCTAGGTCCCCTACTTTCCATTATTAACTTTCCTTTATTACAAGTTTCCTATTTCTATTATTTATTTCTCTCTTGTTTTTTTTTTGTTTTTTTATTTATTTTATTTTTATTTTATTTTTATTTTTAAAACCCAAAAAGATAAAAGCACTCATTAAGCCTTTCATTGTATTTCTGAAATCCTAACTTTTATACTCCCACACTTTAATTAGTTTATTTATTCCTTATCGTTTAAAAACCATGGGTTTCAATTAATTTATCTCCCTCATTACTTTACCCCCCCTTAATTTAAGAAGACTTTAACTAACACATAGGAGGGTTTTAGTTTACGCCTTTGCATTTTTATTTTTTTTTGCAGGGTCTATTCCTAAGGCTAGACCAAAATTTTATCTTAGAGATGTTTTTAAAATTAGGTTTAGATTTGAACTGGGCGACATTTTAATTAGGGGAGTCGTTTTGAGAATTTTTTTAGGCGTTAAGGTCTTAGGGTCATATAGGTGGTCTCATCATCATCACTAATGTGACGTGACCTTCAGGATGCACTATGTGCTCCAAGGGTGCCACTCACCTCGTTTGCCTCTGTGGCGCAACATGCCCTTCAGGATGCACCACATGCTCCAAGGGTGCCACTCGCCCACTTGTGTTTCTTTTGCATGACGTGCCCTTCAGGATGCACCACGTGCTCCAAGGGTGCCACTCGCCGACTTGATGGATTGGTAGACATCTATAACCCCTAGAGTCAACACTCCGCTAGGTGAACTTGTGGGAGACTAGGGGCTCTAAGGAATAAGGCCCCCGCCTTATTGCACGCCCCTTAGAATCATCGTGAGCGACTGTCGCAGTCTGCCCTCATGGCATCATGGATCCTCTCGAATGAGGTAATCATTAACCTACAGTTCTAGCCACGGTGGGAGCGCTAGTAGGTTGTGGCAGGGCTGTTGTCCACACCTCTCCCTCAACCTCTCTAAAAATCGTGTGTGGCCCCTTTACTCCATATGTGAGTCTGGTCGGCAAGCTATCGTCAGCCTGCATCATCAACCATCATGTCAGCACATGTCAACAACATATCATAAAATCAATATCATATCATCAAAACAAGGCAATATCACCGTAGATGAATCAACCCAAATAGCCCACTCCCTGACTCAATCTGGAGTCCAAGGGGGTTCCGCCGATGCCTCTGCATCCTCAAGGTCCGAAACCCTGCACACTCAATAAAACTGAGTCAGCAACACCTGTCTACATCAAGTAGTAACACATCATGTCGTCTATCAGAACGCATCATAATCAAGCATAAATGTATTAATACCAGGAAAGTCTAGATCACTTGTGAGAAAGTGTCCTCAAAGAATAAGTTTTGTAAGTGCACCAGAGCGGGATGTTACATACACCCCCTCTTGGTCTAAACTTCGTCCCGAAGTTTCTCAGTATAAATGTTGAAATAAATGTACCACAATATCATAAGTACCATAGTATCATAAGTCTATCTATCAAACAAAAACGGAAACTGCTGGCGCATATCATATGTGTCCTCCCAGGTCGTCGAGTGCGGACTATAATTGTCCCACTGGACCTTGACCTGATCTACCATTCGACATCGTAACTGTCGAACGCGATGATCTAAAATGCAGACCAGCTTAGCCATGAACGCTCCCTCATCCGATACCTCCAAGGAACTCATGTCAATCATGTGTGTAGGATCACTAACATAATGTCTCAAAACAGATACATGAAAAACATCGTGCATACGCCTCAAAGAATCAGGCAAGACTAGTCGATAGGCCACGGGCCCCTTTCTCTCCACAATCTCGAAAGGTCCCATGAACCTACGAGAGAGTTTAGCTCCCTTTCCAAACTCGATCGAAATATTATGTGGTTTTACCCACAAGAAGACTCTATTGCCGACCTCGTAACTACGGTCGACTCGGTGCGCATCGGCATAACTCTTCTGTCAATCATGTGCTTCTTTTATCCTTTGTCTTATGGTTTGCATTTTCTCTTCCATTTCTTGGATCGCTTCTGGTCCCACCAGGACCCTATCCTCAAGCCGATCCCAATTCAAGGGCGTCCGACACGGTCTCCCATAAAGAAACTCAAAAGGCGCTATCTTAATGGTGCTCTTGTAACTGTTGTTGTAAGCGAACTCTACTAGAGGCAAGAAGTCCTCCCAACACTTTTGTTGGTCCATCACGTACATGTGCAACATGCCTTCCAAGGTTTGGTTCATTCGTTCAGTCTGTCCGTCAGTCTCTGGGTGATACACAATACTAAAGTTAAGTTGAGTTCCCAAGGCCTCTTAGAAACTCGTCCAAAATCGTCCTGTAAACACCGATCCTCAATCGAATATAATCTTTTTAGGCATGCCATGCATCCTCACAATATTACTGATGAAAACTCTCGCTATGTCAAGTGCCTGATACATCGTACGCACTAGAATAAAGTGAGCACTCTTCATCAGAGTGTCTACTACTACAAAAATCGATTCATGTCTCCTTGCCTTCAGTGGCAATCCAACAATAAAATCCATCGAAATAACTTCCCATTTTGATTCTGGAATAGCATGCGGTTGAAGTAGTCCTGCTGGGTGTCTATGTTCAGCCTTTACCTGTTGACACTCGATACATCTAGCCACAAAGTTCACTACATCGTCCTTCATTCCTTTCCAGAAGAACAAGGGCTTAAGGTCCGCCCTCATCTTCGTAACTCCGGGTGAGCCATGTAAACTGTTCTATGAGCCTCGCTCAGGATCAACATCCTCAACTCGTCGTTTGGCGGTACGTAAATCTGACCTCTAAACCTCAATAAACCATCACTATCAAATGAATACCCCTCATATCGTGGTACCATCATTGTGTTTTGTCCAATAAAATCCTCGACTTCTTTGTACCAGTCATCGTCACACTATAAAGTGAGAATCTTCTAACGTAGATTCATCTGAAGAGGCAACACTGAAAATATCCATGGTCTCCAACTCAAAGCATCCGCCACTCGGTTCACTGTTCCCTTTATGTAAGTAATCTCGAAGTCGTACTCACTAAGCAATTCCGACCAATGCCGTTGCCGCATGTTCAGGTCCCTTTGCGTAAAAATGTGTTGTAATCCACAATGATCAGTCTTTCATTCAAATTTTCGTCCAACAAGGTAGTGTCTCCAAACCTTCAAGGCATAAACGATGGCTAATAACTCCAAATCATGCGTTGCATAGTTTTCCTCATGCCTTCTTATTTTCCTCGAAATGTAAGCAATCACTCATCTGTCTTGCATCAGGACCCCGCCTAACCCTTCCTTGGATGCGTCAACGCATACCAAGAAGTCTGTGTCCATGTCAGGGACCTTTAGTATCGGCGCTGTTGTCAAAAACTCCTTAAGCCTCCTAAATGCTTCCGCACATTTCTCTATCCAAACAAACTTCTTGTTTTTCTTCTGCAATTCCGTGATCAGATTTGCTATCCTTGAAAATCCTTCGACAAACCGTCGATAGTATCCTGCTAAACCCATAAAACTACGCACTTCTATGACATTCGTCGGCGCAGGCCATTCCATAATATCCTCAACCTTGGCTAGATCCACGACGATACCTTCGCCGGAGATGACATGCCCTAAGTAGTGAATCCTCGATTGATAAAAAGAGCATTTGGACAGCTTCCCATATAATTTGTGTTCTCGTAAACATTGTAGTACCAAGCGCAAGTGCTCGTCATGCTCCTCCATTGTCCGAGAGTAGATCAGAATATCGTCAATGAATACCTGGACGGACTTGTCCAAGTATTCATAGAAGACCCCATTCATCAAACTCATGAATACCCCTGGGGCATTTGTCAGTCCGAAAGGTAAAACAGTAAACTCGTAATGTCCAAATCTCGTCTTAAAAGTGGTCTTAGGGACATCATCCTCCTTGATCCATAACTGGTGATATCCTAATCGCAAATCGATCTTGGAGAACACCGTTGTACCCTTCATTTGATTGAACAGATCGTCAATTCTTGGTAAGGGATACTGATTCTTGATCATAGCCTTGTTCAGTTGACGGTAGTCAATGCAAAGCCTCCATGATCCATCCTTCTTTCGAATGAAAATAACTGGTGCACCCCACGGTGACACACTAGGGCGTATCAGTCCCAAGTCCAGCAACTCCTTCAGTTGCATTTTCAACTCTTGGAACTCCGGGGTCGACATCCGATAAGGAGTTCTTGCTATCGGTTCGGTCCCCAGTTTCAGTTCTATAGTAAACTCCAATTCTCTTTCTGGCGGCATCCCAGGCAACTCCTCTGGAAATACGTCTGTTGGCTTTCAGAAGTCACTCCTGGATTGCTAGCAGGAGCAGAGCCCGAAGCCCATCAGTTTAATGTCACGATTTTTTTAAAGGATGATCAAATGGAGGGAAACTCAAAACGACATTGTATCAACTCAGAAACCAGACCAGGCATGCATGAAAGGGTGAGGTCTTGATAAACTCCAAACAGTGAGTCGTAGTAAAGGGTGAGTAGGTGGAAGACTTACGCAAGAAAGGTGCAATGATCTATTACAGACATCAGGTATGCAACAGACTAAGGAAGAAATGTATTYGAACACAAAATCCTTTTATATTCAAACACAAATACCAGAGAATACAAAGATGTCACAACAAATCCTTTATCGCAACAAGATTGTTAAGTCCACATGAATCCTTCAACTGTGAACCCCCCAGCAAAAGATGAAACAAAGATGGACAAGAAAGGAAATTGTTTGTTATAAACCAAGAAGTCTCAAACACAGAGGAATAACCAGGAAACCAGAGTATTTGCTGAAACTTTACGGTCGGGAGCTTAGCTCAACCATCGATAGATACAAAAATGGTGAAATCGCCTACATATACTCAAAACAACAACAGCAGCGGAACCAAGAAAATGCATTGAAGGCTTTGCATCTGCATGGCTTCTGACAGTCAACATCTGAAAGGTCGTGCAACTTATGTCAGACGCAATCTCAATTGTTTGACAGTTCCAACGACGAATCGACATGCTTTTAATTAATTGTAGGACGTCCCCATTATGGCGGAGACGATGTCTAACCACCCTCAACCGCTTCAATAACTGCTTCTTGGGATTGAGTACGGCTAGGCCAACTCAGCATCTCAGGATAGGGAAGACTTCTCGTGCTGACACCTGGAACAACTGAATAGCTTGAGGGTTAGACCTGAGGGCCAACGCAGTGGACATGGTGTATGGTAGGAGCGATGACATCAGGGGAGTGTGTGTAGAAGGAGTGGCGAGAGGTACGAGTGATGACAGAGAGGGGTGACAAAAGATGATCCATGGCAGAAGATACCCAGGTGGATGGGGAGAAGACGGGAGAAACGATCTCTCCTTCGGGTGAGAGACTGATGTGGAAAGGTACGGGATGCGTGGCAGGCGATGAGCGGATGGTGGGAAGAAGGGAAAGCCACGTTGACCAAAGAGGAGGAGTGAATGGACGACACACGGCAGCAGGGGAAAGGCGGAAGGAAAAATGAAATGACAGGAGGAGGGCCCATGCTGGTTAAGCACAGGGTAACTGAGAAGGATGTGGCTGCCTTGGCATCGTTGATCTGAGCACTGAAATATCAGTCGTGGGAAGCTACTGGTTTGATTCAGAACCCCCCCCTTCCGCTTAAAGGTAGAAAGGCGGGTGGGGGTCCGGAATGGTCTTCATCATCGTCGATTCAGGCGTGCTCATCTGGGCCATTGGAGAAGTGCGCCCCCAATTCCGGACCCCCCCCCCCCTTTGCTTAAAGGTCGAAAGGCAAGGGGGGTCTGGAATTTGTTGTGCCCCATCGATCTGGGCGCGCAAATCTGGACCGTCCGGTCTTGCTTGCTGCTTACCATGGGCGCATTATCGCCCGATACTTTGGATAAGTGGGTTTTTACCCCTTCTTTTGCATTATATCCCCCCTATACCAGAAATATCGCTAACATTTGGCTCCATGGGGGATAGAGTCATCCATGTGATGCTCTAAGAACTCTTTTGCAGACTTAGTGCCTTTGCTGTTGGACTATGGAGTCATTTATTAGTCCGAAAATAAAAACAATATTTACAAAACAAAAATAAAACGAGCCAACTGCGGCTCACAGAAAACACTTCTTTAAGAAATGCCCATTAACTGGGCCATTGAAAACTTCATTGCCTTCCAAATCATGCAACCTATGAGTGTTGTTAGAAAATGCTTCAAGGATCTTGAAAGGCCCGAACCAAAGGGCATCGAATTTGATGTGTTTGCCCTTTTCCTTCCTGGGTGCGTCCCACTTGAGCACTAGATCGCCCTGCTCAAACTCTTTCTTCTTGTTTTTCCTGTCAAAAGCCTGTTTGATCCTCTGCTAGCGATGGTAAGCTCTGTCCAGGGCCTGTTCTCTGATCTGCTGCACCTCCACCATCTGATGAATTCTTCTGAGCACATGGTTAGGTTCCCCTTCATAGTCTTGGAGGATGTTACCATAGGCAAAGCAAGCTGAGTGGGGAAGACGGCCCCAATACCATACACAAGATGGAAGGGCGAGAGACCCAAAGATTTCTTTGTTGTCACTCAATCGGCCCAAAGTGCAAATTTGAGCTTTGAATCCCAGGCCCTTTTGTTATCCTCTAATAATTTTTTGATAAGCTTGATCAAGATTTTATTAGAGGACTCTGCCAGTCTGTTTCCCTGAGGATAATAGGGGGTGGAGTGAATCAGTGAAATCCCAAACTGTTCACAAAATTTGATCAGGGGCTCAGACCAAAATGGGGAAGCATTGTCAGTGACAATTTTGCTAGGGAAGCCAAACCTAGTTATGATTTCTTCCAAGAAGCTGATGATTACTTTGTGAGAAGTGCTTCTGGTAGGGACAACTTCTATCCATTTAGTGAAGTAGTCAGTTGCTATCAGAATCTATTGGTGCTGACCACTTGAGGGAGGATGAATTTACCCGATGAAGTCCAATCCCCACTGCTGAAAGGGCGCTGAGACCACCATCGGTTTCAATGGCAGGGATTTGAGCTACTTCTTTCCTGAGAACTTCTGGCATTTGATGCAAGCTCTAATTTTCCTGCAGACATCAAGAAATAAGGTGGGCCAGTAGTATCCAGCTCGGAGGATCTGATGAGCAGTGGTCTTCCAAAAATTATGGCCTCCACAGAGACCACTATGGAAATCATCCATAACCTTCTAGGCCTGCTGAGAGTCCGGGCATATTAGTAATATCCCCTGGGGGTCTTTCCAATACAAGGCTCGATCAATAAGGCAATACCTAACGGCTTTGAGCTTCAAAGCCCTTGCCTTGCTTTTTTCCATCCCATCAGGGGGTCTCAATTCCTGCAGGAAATACAAGATATCTTTGTACCAGGGGCATGCTGATAGAGGCACAGTGCTTTGGGAATCTCTGTTTGATGATTCAGGCTGCTCATTGATAAGATTGGTTTCCAAGGATTTATAATTGGATTCGGTCAGGAGCTTGGCCAAACCCTGCCCCTTTATAAGTTTGGTGGGCTTAATTTCCAGGTCAAATTCTAGGATCTTGGCGATCCATTTACCCCTTTTTCCATCTATGTCAGGCTGTATAAGAATGTCCTTCACAGAGGTTGAAGGGACATATGCGATGATCTTTGAGTGTAAGACATAGACCCTAAAAGCCTTGAGATCCTTCATCAAGGCATAAGCATGCTTCTCCATGATTTTGTATCGAAGCTCTGCTTCTCTCAGTGCCTTGTTAAAGAAGGCAATAGGCTGCTCTTGCCCTTGGTTGTTCTTCTGCAACAGAACCGCTGCTACTGTGTCAAAAGAAGCATAAGAAAATATTATAAAATCTTTAGTATAATATGGACTGATCAACACAGGAGTTTCGGTCAATTCTTTCTTTATTTGGTCAAAAGACCTCCTGGGCTCAGCGGTCCATTTTATTTCATGGCCTTTCATGAGCATGGCTGTGATATGTTTCACCAATTCAACAAAATTTGAAACAAACCTCCTTAGGAAATTAATCCTTCCCAAAAATGCTTGGACCTCCTTTTTGGATCTGGGAAGTGACAGGGCCTGGGAAACCTCCACCCTATCCGAATCAATTCTCACTCCCTCTGCTGAGACTATATGGCCTAACAACTTCCCCTCTTGCATATAAAACAATGATTTCTTGGGATTCAGGGAAAGGCCAAACCTGCGACACTTCAGGAAAACCCTCTTTAAGTGGGAGTGGTGCTCTGTATCAGTCTTGGAGAAGACTGTTATGTCATCTAGGTATATCACCACAAACTTATCTTTTTCCCCGATGAAGGCTATGTCCATGGCTCACTGAAACGTTGCTCCCGCGTTCATCAGCCCAAATGGCATCTTGGCGTACATGAATGTGCCCCAAGGCGTGGTGAAGGCTATATTTTCTCTGTCTTCAGGCATGACTGATATCTGATTATAGCCAGAAAAGCCATCAATCATAGATATCCTAGATGCACCAGTGACCCTCTGCAATATGTGTTCCATGTTGGGTAAGGGGTAATTATCCTTCCTTGAACTCCTGTTCAGGTTCCTGAAATCGACACAGATTCTGATTTCTCCGCTCTTCTTTCTCACTGGGACCAAATTGGCTACCCAGCTGGAGTATCTCAAGGGGACTATGATTTGGGCATCCAGCAACTTTTTCACCTCCGTTTCCATGATAGGTAGCAGCGTAGGATTTATTTGTCTCATCTTCTGCTTGAAAGGCCTAACCTCCTCTTTTAGTGGGATCTTGTGCTCAATGACTGACGTGTCGTATGTCTTGAGGTCTTCGTAGGTCCATGCGAACACGTCAGCAAACTCCCTCAGCAACTTAGTATATCCGATCCTCTGCTCCTCAGTCAAACTCCTTGACAGTTTGAAAAACTTGGGCTCTTCTGGTGTGCCTATGTTGCACTCAGTCGTATCAGTATCATCACCTAACATCCTGTCCTTTACTGCCACATCATTCCCATTGAACAATATTTCTAATGGGATCAACCCTCGTGGTATATGATTGCTCGGCAGTTGAATAATTTGATGGTCAGCAACTTTATTCAACAACTCCCCAGGGTGGTGATCAGGTTCCTCGTCGGGGTCCTCGTTTATATGCAATGCAAAGAAGTCATCTATGGATTGGAGGAATTTCTCAATTTCCTGATCGTCTTCAAATACCCTCCAATGTTTGACATTATCTGGAACAGAGGTTCTGTATCTTATTTCCACCTCAGATCTGTCAGCGGCCAATGCAGGAGCTTCGAACAAACTAGCTGAGAAGGCCTGAAAGTCGGCTGGAGCATTTTCTTCCCTTGGAATGAAAGAGATGTTGAAGGCTAGGAAGAAACTATCAATTAAATCCCATACCTCGTTCCTGTAATTCTTGAGGCGAGGATGCTTGGTCTGATATACATTTTTGACCTGCTGGACGATTAATTATGCATCCCCGAACACAACCATCTCCCTGATTCCCATTTCTTTTGCAGCCCTTAATCCCAGAACCAGAGCTTCATATTCTGGCACATTGTTGGTGACTTCAAATTCCAGCTTGTATGACAGTGATATGGTCTCCTAAAAAGGAGATTTGAATACTACTCCGACACCTGCACCTATACTGGAAGAGGCTCCATCAAAGAACATTTTCCAAACAGAGGTGGTTGGAGGAGGCATCCCCTGACCAAGACTGAGCTGCTTTCTGATCTGTAAAGGGGTCTCAGGTTCATCAGTGAACTGCAATAAGCTAGATCCTAAGTCAGTGTCTAAGGCATAGATGGGATGATTAGTGGGGTTTGCTTCATCACTGACTATGTAGGCTAGTTGGGCTTCTCTGTACAATATCCTATGTCCCCCCCCAAAGACCGGAATGGTGGCATACGTGAGGTCCATATACAACGTTCCTCCAAGTCTCTTAATCCAAACTCGGGTGGAACATCAACTACCACTATATCCATGACCATACTTTTCATGGGTAGCCGAAACAGGGAAACTACTAGGTCCTTGATGACTCCCAAACATTGTACCCTCCTGGAGTTGAAATAATAGAGGTCATGATAGGCTCTGGTGACTTCTAATCCTAGCTCTTCCATGAAGGCTTTGGGCATGAGGTTGTGGGAGGCCCCTGAATCCATTAAGAAATTATGCAGTACTTTATCATGTATGTTCAGGGAAATGTAGAAGGGAGGGGATGAATCATCTTGGTCTTCTACCATGGGACCTAGGACCACTGCAGGCCTTTCATCTTGGAGGCTTATGAAGTCTGTGGAAGGGCTAGAGGCTTCAGATTTCAACAGGTCGGAGAAGCGTTTTTTGAATTCCCCATGTTTAATTAACTCAGTGAGG
>ML777637.1:864159-912560 GCA_009831015.1 Picea engelmannii
CTGTTACAATAATCTCCAAGCTAGGGTTCTCATACCCTCGACTCCTATTTATACTAAAAAGAAGAATCTAGAGGAAGATCCTTCTAGAAGCGGAAGCTTCTATTAGGTCTTCTTACATCCGCCTTATTCTATTTTATTGAAAGATCTTATTAATATTGACCTTTATTACATCCGAATACATTAATCTACCTATGTGCGGGTTAGGACCTTAACAGATTCTAAATGCTAATTTAAGGTGTACATATCGACTTATTGAGTTTTAAATGCTCTCAATACTGACCTAAAGTTGTAATCGACAATTTGGTTTATGACCCGCCTTCA
The DNA here is from genome assembly GCA_009831015.1 of Picea engelmannii. Taxonomy (NCBI): domain Eukaryota; kingdom Viridiplantae; phylum Streptophyta; class Pinopsida; order Pinales; family Pinaceae; genus Picea; species Picea engelmannii. The sequence goes on from ML777637.1 coordinate 864,481, forward strand.
GGATGTAAAACTACATTTAAAACAGACCGGTTCAGTGATAAGTATTTTTCGTCCTATTAGATCTTAGATATTGGCCTTTAGCCAGGAATACTGGTCGGGTAGTTGACGAAGTTGTATTTAGCTTATGCTTCCTATGTGGATTGTTGTTCTTTAACCCTTATTGTACTTGGATGTAATCAATCCCTTGTTGCTCTGCTTGTGTCAGGAGTGATCTAGACACCTCCTGGTAAGCCTTGGTATATATGTCTGTGTGTTTTTCTGCATCAAGAATCCAGTGTCGTATCAAGAGTCTCAGGCCCTTTAAAGGCTGGGTTTCCACTCTTGCGACACACCTGAGGGGCTTACTAGTTTCTGCTTGAGCAGTCGGCCAGGAGCCTATCTGACCTTCTCTCTCTCCGAAGCAGAGGACTAAGATTAAACGCCCTGCTTTTCTGTGCAGCAATAGTAAACTCCGCTGCTATGGATTCTCCCATCCATGAATGTACTGTACATAATACCTTGTGTGGTTTTCTGCTTATAGCTGCTTGTTGTGCGCCTTGCATCCTCTTATTGTGATCGTCGTGGTTGCATATTGTCATTCGTCGGGTGGCGACGTAGAGTCTAGTGTGTCTGTTTCCCTTCCCACATGCGCGCACACACTTTTAAAACCAAAAAAAAAAAAAAAAAATCACTTGTTTTCAGCATTGTTGTCGTGACGAGGAGGGTTGTTACATATGGTATCAGAGTCGGTTCGACCTGCGACTTGGGGTTCGCTACGACTTCGTTGACATGAGCTTGTCTTATTATACTGTTGTTGATTGAGTTGATTGTGTGTGTGCAGGTAATCATGGTTAGAGGACGCCGCGGAGGCAGATGACGGGGTGCTAGGGGAGGAGGCGAGACGCCTCTAGCAGGATCCACGCGTGAGGGGTCTAACCCCCAGGGAGGCGAGCAGGTTCTTGAACAGGAACATATATCAGTTGGTGATGTTATTGGGATGATGATATCCTTTCAGCACATGTCCGAGGCTCTGATCAGCCGTTTGGACAGAGATGAGGCCAGGGCGCTGACACCCCCTGAGGTTCTGCCGCGCGCACCGGCCATCACAAGCAGCATTCACCGTGAACTCGAGAAGGTAAAATTTCCCGAGTTCTTTGGTGTCCTGGACGGCGCCGCCGCCGAGGCATGGTTGGAGAATATGGCGATGTGATTCGCACTTCGTGATTATACCTCCAACATGAAGGTCTACATGGCGGTCTTTCAACTGAAGGGGAGCGCTCTTCTATGGTGGAAGACGCTTTTTCCACAACTGAACATGGCCGTGGAAGATGTGTCATGGGAACTGTTCGAGGAACGGTTCCGAGAGAGGTACCTTTCTGAGGAGTTCATTGAGCGTCAACTCAATGAGTTCAACAAGTTATGACAGGGAGGTTGTACAGTGCCTAAGTACGAGGCACGTTTCATGGAGCTGCTCCGGTATGCTACGCACCTTAACACAAAGAAGCTCAAAGTCAACAGGTTCATGTTTGTCCTTAACGACAATCTGCATGCAAAGGTTAGGATCTTGATGCCTCAAACCTTGCACGACGCTGTCCAAAAGGCCCTCATAGAAGAGGAGGAGCTTATCAGTGGGGGTTAGACCAGGACTCTAGCGAGACCCACGGGGTAGAGTTCATCTGGTGCGCCGCGACATCAGGCACCAGCGAGACATATGTTGGGACATCGTTGCTTCCAAAGGGGATCCACGTTCACTACACCTCGTCGACCGCCGCCTCAGCAGTGGACACCTTATCGAGGACCACCGCAGCAGTAGCAGCGTCGCCCGCAGCAGCAGCAGTTTAGGCCTGTTCAGCAGAACAGACCAAGGTTCCAGGCCGGTGGGCAGTCATCTTCTACTTCGGGTACCAGGACTACTAGGCCGAAGAAGGGGTGTTGGACGTGTGGGGAGCCACACTACCAACGCGACTGTCCTGTGGAGAGGACCAGGACATCCGGATCAACCGGACCGGCTACCGTGGGAGATATGGGCAAGGCCCATTGGATACATGCAGTGGTGAATAACCGCCAGGCAGAACACCAGTCGACTATGCTCGAGATGACAGGTACTATCGCTGACCAGACCCTTAGTATTTTGATAGACCCAGGAGCTACTGAGAGTTTCATTTTTGGTGCAGCGCTAAAAAGAATTAAGGTAAAGGCAGTTGAACAAGATGAGTTTAGCTTCGTGGAGATGGCTTCAGGAGCCAAACAGAAGGTTGGAGGAAAGGTTACGGGCTGTGCCCTTAACCTGGGAGACTTTGTCATGAGAGTCAACTTGTACATCACAATCTTAGCATCTTATGATGTCGTGATCGGTATGGATTGGTTGGAAATGCATGAGGCGATTCTCAACTATAAGACGAAACAGTTGAGCTTGGTGGATGACGAAGGATAGATACATGTGATTGTAGGAAGGAACCAAGGAGTTTCTCTACGGTTCGTCTCTTCCTTACAGTTACGGAAGAGTATGCGCAAGGGGTGCAAACTATATGCGATCCTCGTGCTAAATGAGAAAGGAGTAGCAGAAGGCCTAGAACACCTTCCGGTGGTGAAGGAGTTTGCGAACGTATTTACAGAGGAGTTGCCTGGGATGTCGCCGGAGAGGGAACTGGAGTTTACCATAGACCTAAAACCGGGAACCGAACCGATAGCAAGAACGCCCTATCGGATGTCGACCCCGGAGTTGCAAGAGTTAAAAATGCAACTGAAGGAGTTGTTGGACTTGGGACTGATACGTCCTAGTGTGTCACCATGGGGTGCACCAATTATTTTCATACGAAAGAAGGACGGATCATGGAGGCTTTGCATTGACTAGCGTCAACTGAACAAGGCAACGATCAAGAATCAGTATCCCTTACCTAGAATTGACGATATATTCGATCAAATGAAGGGTGCGATGATGTTCTCCAAGATCGATTTGTGATCCGGATATCACTAGTTACGGATCAAGGAGGATGACATCCCTAAGACCGCCTTTAAGACAAGATTTGGACATTACGAGTTTACTATTTTGCCTTTTGGACTGACAAACGCCCCAAGGGTATTCATGAGTTTGATGAATAGGGTGTTTCGTGAGTACTTGGACAAGTTCGTCCAAGTATTCATCGATGATATTTTGATCTACTCTCAGACGACGAAGGAGCATGACAAACACTTGCGCTTGGTACTACAATTTTTACGAGAACACAAATTCTATGGGAAGTTGTCCAAATGCTCTTTTTACCAATCGAGAATTCACTACTTAGGGCATGTCATCTCTGGCGAGGGTATCTCCGTGGATCTAGCCAAGGTTGAGGCTATTATGGAATGGCCCGTGCCAATGAATGTCATAGAAGTGCATAGTTTTATGGGATTAGCAGGATACTATCGACGTTTTGTCGAGGGTTTTTCAAATATAGCTAATCCGATCACGGAATTGCAGAAGAAAAACAAGCAGTTTGTTTGGACAGAGAAATGCGCAGAAGCATTTCAGAGGCTTAAAGAGTTGTTGACAATCGCGCCGATTCTAAATGTCCATGACATGGACGCAGACTTCTTGGTATGCACTGACGCATCCAAGGAAGGTTTAGGCAGAGTCTTGATGCAGGACGGACGAGTGATTGCTTACATTTCGAGGAAGTTGAGAAGGCATGAGGAGAACTACGCGACGCACGATTTGGAGTTATTAGCCATCATTTATGCCTTGAAGGTTTGGAGACACTACCTTATTGGACAAAAATTTGAATTAAAGACTGATCATTGTGGACTACAACACATTTTTACACAAAGCGACCTGAACGTGTGATAACGATGTTGTTCAGAATTGCTTAGCGAATACGATTTCGAGATTACTTACATGAATGGAACAGTGAACCGAGTGGCATATGCCTTGAGTCGGAGGCCACGAATCTTTTCGGTGTTACCTCTTCAAACGAATCTACGTGAGAAGATTCTCACCTTACAGCGTGATGATGACGGGTACACAGAAGTCAAGGATTTTATCGAACAAAACACAATGATGGTACCACGTTATGAGGGATATTCACTTGATAGCGATGGTTTATTGAGGTTTAGAAGTCGGATTTACGTACCGCCAAATGACGAGTTGAGGAGGTTGATCTTGAGCGAGGCTCATAGAGCAGTTTACATGGCTCACCCGGGAGTTACGAAGATGAGGGTAGACCTCAAACCATTATTCTTTTGGAAAGGAATGAAGGCCGACATAGTCAACTTTGTGGCTAGATGTCTCAAGTGTCAGCAGGTAAAGGCTGAACATAGACACCCAGCAGGATTACTTCAACCACATGCCATTTCGGAATCGAAATGGGAAGTTATATCGATGGATTTTATTGTTGGATTGCCACTGACGACAAGGAGACACGACTCGATTTTCGTAGTAGTAGACACTCTGACAAAGAGTGCTCACTTTATTCCTGTGCATACGACATATCAGGCACCTGACATAGCGATATTTTTCATCAGTGAGATTGTGAGGTTGCATGGCGTGCCTAAAAATATTATATCTGATCGAGGATCGATGTTTACTGGACGATTTTGGACGAGTTTCCAAGAGGCCTTGGGAACCCAACTTAACTTTAGTACTACGTATCACCCAGAGATGGATGGACAGACAGAACATATGAACCAAACTTTGGAAGACATGTTACGCATGTACGTGATGGACCAACAAAAGCGTTGGGAGGAATTCTTGCCTCTAGTAGAGTTCACTTACAACAACAGTTATCAGAGCACCATTAGAATGGCGCCTTTTGAGTTTCTTTATGGGCGACTGTGTCGGACGCCCTTGAGTTGGGATCGGCTTGAGGATAGGGTCCTAGTGGGACCATAAGCGATCCAAGAAATGGAAGAGCATATGAAATCCATAAGACAAAGGATTAAAGAAGCGCAAGATCGACAAAAGAGTTATGCCGATGCGCACCGAGTCGACCATAGCTACGAGGTCAGCGATCGAGTCTTCTTGCGGGTTAAACCGCATAAGAGTTCAATCAAGTTTGGAAAGGGAGCTAAACTCTCTCCTAGGTTCATGGGACCTTTCGAGATTGTGGAGAGAAAGGGACCCATGGCCTATCAACTAGCCTTACCTGACTCTTTGAGGCATATGCACGATGCTTTTCATGTATCTCTTTTGAGACATTATATTAGTGATCCTACACATGTGATTGACCTGAGTTCCTTGCAGCTATCAGATGAGGCAGCGCTTATGGCTGAGCCGGTCCGCATCTTAGATCATTGCGTTTGACAGCTACGACGTCGAACGGTAGATCAGGTCAAGGTCCAGTGGGATAGTTATAGTCCACACTCGGCGACCTGGGAGGATGTAGATGATATGCGTCAGCAGTTTCCATTTTTTTTTGATAGATTGACTTATGATACTGTGATACTTTATTTCTGTATTTATACTGGGAAACTTCGGGATGAAGTTTAGACCAAGAGGGGGGTGTATGTAACATCCCGCTCTGGCGCACTGAGAACACTTATTATTTGAGGACACTTGCTTGCAAGTGATTTGGACTTTTATGATGTTAGACCATTTATACTTGATTATGATGCGATTGACAGATGACATGATGTGTTACTATGGGATGTAGACAGGTGTTATTGACTCGGTTTTATTGAGTGTGCAGGGTTTTTGACCTTGACGATGCAGAGGCATCGGTAGAACCGCCTTGGACTCCAGACTAAGTCAGGGAGTGTGCTTTTGGGTGATATGTTTACTATGATGTTTCATTTGATTTGATGATTTGTTGTTGACATTTCTGACATGATTATTGTTGATGCAGGATGACGATAGCTTGTCGACTAGACTCACATATGGAGTAAAGGGGCCACACACGATTTGCAGAGAGGTTGAGGGAGAGGGGTGGACAAAAGCTCTGCCACCGCCTGCTAGAACTACCGTTGTGGCTCGAACTGTAGGTTAACGATTACCTAGTTCGAGAGGACCCACGATGCCCTAAGGGCCGACTGCGACAGTCGCTCACGATGATTCTAAGGGGCACGCAATAAGGCGGGGGCCTTATTCGCTAGAACCCTTAGTCTCCTACAAGTTCACCTGGTGGAGTGTTGACTCCAGGGATTATAGAGGTCTACCAATCAGTCCAGTTGGCGAGTGGCACCCTTAGAGCACGTGGTTCATCCTGAAGGGCACGTCACACAAGAGAAACTTAGTTGGCGAGTGGCACCCTTGGAGCACATGGTGCATCCTGAAGGGCACGTCGCCCAAAAGAAATTCAATAGGCGAGTGGCACCCTTGGTGCATGTGGTGTGTCCTGAAGGGCATGTTGCAATAATGTGGGTGAAGGAGTCAGCCTAATTATCCCTAAGTCATCAGCACCTGATTAAAATCTTAAGCAATTCCCTTAACCAATCGTCGCCTAGCTCAGAATCTAAACCCTAAGCCTAAGACTTTTCTAGAAAAAGGGGGGGACTTTTGAGCTATTGGTATTGTTATGCTGCCAAACTAGAGACTGGACTGATTTTTGGTAGGAGTTGGGGATTCTCAATAGACTTGAGTGGTGGCTCAGCCTTGGAGGCGAGCTAAGAAGCTAGGCTATCGTCTGGGTTGTGTGTGGCCCCTTTGCGGCTTGGGGGGCTAAGGGGGAAGGAGAGTACCCCTAGTATTTGGCTGGGAGGTACTGGTGAGTCCTCTACGGTCGGCAAGGAGGAGCAGGAGCTGCAGGAGCACAAGAATAATTTGCTGCAAGCGTTAAGAACACAAGTATGTAAATCTCTGGGTGTTTCTGTCTTGTTGTGTCTGTCTATAAACTATAGTTTTAATGGTTACTGTGTGATTAGTAGTTTCAGTGGTTATGGCTATTTCATTCTCATGGTTTATGGTCCAGCTGTTCATTTTGCATTCTCTTCCATATGCGTTGTATTTTACATACACCTGGGCGCGTTTTCTTGTAGTAGATTTGCCTTTCCTTTTGCCTTAGGCGATTTTATATGCACCTGGGCGTATATGTTTGTAATGGGCATTTTTGGGAAGTAGGGTTTACTCTTTTTACGCTGGTCATTTAGTTATATTGGGTGTTTTCCTTCTACAATGGTTCTCTTATACCCTAGGTGTTGTTATTTGTATAGGGCGATTGTTTTTCTCCATGGGTTTTCTGTTGATACCTTGGGCGTTTTTTTTTACACACAGGGGTGTTTTTCCTGCAGTAAGGTTTTCTTTTGATAAACTGGGCATTTAAATTTGTATTGGGTGTTTTCCTTTGTGGGTTTCCTTCTTTCTATCTTGGGTGTTTTATACATTCCGTGGGCCAATTTCTAGCGGGCCTTCTCTTTTACTGGGGCGTTGTTTTTATTTCCTGCCTGTACACTACAAGTCTGCGTCTTCTGTTTTTTCTTAAATTTCTCAAAATGCTGGGCAGTAACCTCCTTGTTGGTGAGATATGGATATAGAAGTACGGTCTTGTCGTTGTTATTATATGAGTCGGTTACTTACATCTATATTAAAAAGGGTAGTAAAGCTCATTTTCCTAATTGTTAGTTTCATATAGTAGCTTTTCCATCACCTTGTATTTGGACCTTCATGATAATTGCTTGTTGAGTGATTCTTGTTGGGTATCCTTAATACATTTATTGAAAATGAAAGGTAGACTCTTAAAAGAATTGAGTTGGCAGAATTCTTCGCTTGTAATAAATTCTTGTGACTGTAATAACCGTGGCTTCAATCCTTGTGCCCTCTCGTTCTACTTTAACATAATGTATGTTGCAGGTATGGGGTGTCAATTGTGTTAAGGTGCACCAATTAGTTCGTTGTCTTGATGATTGTGCCTTAAGAAAATACCCCATTATCTCTTTCGTTTATTTGGATTCTTGTAATAACCACCTACTACCTCCTTCGTTTATTTCATGTATTAACCTTGTAACAAATTTCGAAGCCATTAAACGAATTCATACTGGTGCCTACTCCCAGCCAGCCTTAATCTCACCGCCTGACAATAGTTTAAAGTGTTCCTACGTTGGGAGCGATGACTTCCTTACTCACCAGGTGTCATGCAAGCTGAATCCCTGGGGCACTGAGCCTGCATGAAGGAGACTGAACCAGAACCTTCCTTCTACCTTCCATAACCCTGCATGTTAATTTACCTTCAGCGGCATTGCCAGCTGACCGTCGTTGCCCTCACCTGCGCGTTCCCATTGTCCCTTTGAAAAGCACACCTGTAGCAGACGGTGGCACACGCGTTCCCTCCTCCCTTACCTCTGCGTTGATGCAGCTCTGACTTGCGCGTTGGCCGAGGATCCTGAGAACCCTAGATTCTAAGTTTTAATTTCTGAGTTTAAGGATGATGCTTAAGTTTCCAGGATAACCTTGTTTTATTTAAATTAGGGTTTTAAATGAAATAAATGATGATGCCCATGTTAACCTGGTTTTCTTAATGTTATTATTGTCTAAAATGCAATATAGGGATGATGCGTAAGCAACCACGTTAACCCTATTTCAATTAACGTTATTATCGTTAAAATACAATATATTGTTGACGCTTAAATTGCCAAGATAACCTTGATTTATTTAATGTTATTAGGGTTTAAAAATGCAATAAAATGATGATGGTAAATTAGACGGGTTGTGCCTTTGTTTATTTAAAGCAAGATTGGTTCTTCATTTGTCATTGAGTCGGGCTTTATTCGTTCATTATTCATTTAAAAAAAGGGGGGGTTTATTTCTTTAGTTGTTTCTCATTTAGGGTATGGATGTCTTTATTATTGTATTTGGGAGTTAGTTAGCGGATCGGCATGGCCATTTATTGAAAAGGTATATTTAGATTTGACTTTGCACCAATTCCACACAATTACCCTCCACCGAATTATTTTCCATGATTTTAATTAATATTGTTAATTTGCAAAGAATACACTTGATGTTGGCAATGTTATATTGTTTAAATTGGATGCAATGATAATACCTGTTAAATAGTAATATTAATATTGGTTTAAGCTGCAATTTTAATATTTGCTTAATGGCAATGGTAATGCTTGTTCAAATGGCAATATTAGTAATGGTTTTAATTTGCAAGATCAATGAGGATGGGTGATTCACAATATTAATAATTGTTTTATTGCCTTGGTATTACTCGTTTAAATTGCAATAATAAGGTTGTTTAATTTGCTAGGGCAATGATGATGTTTGATTTGAAAAATTAATATTTGTTTAATCACCATGACATTACTTGTTAATTTGCAATAATAAGGTTGTTTAATTTGCCAGGGCAATGATGATGTTTGATTCGCAAAATTAACATTTGTTTAATTGCCATGATATTACTTGTTAAATTGCAATAATAAGGTTGTTTTAATTTGCCAGGGAATTGATGATGGTTGATTCGCAATTTTAATACTTGTTTAATTGACATGATAATACTTGTTAAATTGCAATAATAAGGTTGTTTTAATTTGCGAGGGAATTGATGATGGTTGATTCACAATTTTAATATTTGTTTAATTGCCATTATATTACTTGTTAATTTGAAATAATAAGGGTTGTTTTAATTTGCAAGGTCAATGATGATGGGTGATTCACAATGTTAATATGGTTTAATTGAATTGTTCGGGATGATGTCTACGCTGCAAGGTTATTATTAGTTTAATTTTAAGGTTAATGATAAGGTCTATTGCAATGCCAATATTTGCTAAATTATTATGACATGTATCATGTTCTTTAAGTTCTTAAACCCTTAATGTTGATCGATTCTAAATGTTAATTTAAGGTGTACATATCGACTTATTGAGTTTTAAATGCTCTCAATACTGACCTAAAGTTGTAATCGACAATTTGGCTTATGACCCGCCTTCAAGATGTAAAACTACATTTAAAACAGACCGGTTCAGTGATAAGTATTTTTTGTCCTATTAGATCTTAGATATTGGCCTTTAGCCAGGAATATTGGTCGGGTAGTTGACGAGGTTGTATTTAGCTTATGCTTCCTATGTGGATTGTTGTTCTTTAACCCTTATTGTACTTGGACGTAATCAATCCCTTGTTGCTCTGCTTGTGTCGGGAGTGATCTAGACACCTCTTGGTAAGCCTTGGTATATATGTCTATGTGTTTTTCTGCGTCAAGAATCCAGTGCCATATCAAGAGTCTCGGGCCCTTTAAAGGCTAGGTTTCCACTCTTGCGACACACCTGAGGGGCTTGCTAGTTTCTGCCTGAGCAGTCGGATAGGAGCCTATCTGACCTTCTATCTCTCCGGAGTAGAGGACTAATATTAAACGCCCTGCTTTTCTGTGCAGCAGTAGTAAACTCCGCTACTATGGATTCTCCCATCCGTGACTGTACTGTACGTAACACCTTGTGTGGTTTTCTGCTTATAGCTGCTTGTTGTGCACCTTGCGTCCTCTTGTTGTGATCGTCGTGGTTGCGTCTTGTCAGTCGTCGGGTGGCAACGTAGAGTCCAGTGTGTCGGTTTTCCTTCCCACACGCACACACACACTTTTAAAACCAAAAAAAAAATAAAAAAATTTCACCTGTTTTCAGCATTGTTGTCGTGACGAGGAGGGTTGTTACAAAAATGGAACATTTTTGCATCATTTTATTATATTTGGGTTATAGATTGCCTATGAGTTGTACCATCAGTATGATTCATATACTCCTTTATATAGTTACTCTTGCAATCACGATGGAAATTGCTTCGATTCCTCATATGTTGTGGAACTCTATCAGTGCTTCAATTGAGTCAATGTTTCCAAGTCATCATTATGTTGTGTTACATGTTCATGGGATGTTAGCCTGAGTCAACCATTTGTTTCCTTGGTGACCATCTTATTGGTCTATCCTTTTGTCAATTTTACTTAATGATTATATCCCTTCACATCATCTCTTGATGTATTTTTTGTGTTAATTTATGGGGGATATATTAAGGCCCTCCTTTGACATATCTCTTCCTATCAACCTAAAAAAAATATCTAGGAGAAGGATATAAAAACCAATTAGTAACTTGGAGACTGCGGTCGTTGGTGAAAGACTTGCTTGCAATCGACAATGGGTTTACATCATTGATTTTTGATTGATTGATTTTGTGACTTTTTGACATCATATCCTCTACTCACACTTATTAGAATGTAATAGTTACCTTGGGGTCCATTTTCATCATCAGTGGGTCCCCCGCATTTGTTACCTATATATATCAATGATCGGTAATAAGACAATTTCTACCATTCTTCACATTAGCTCATTTATTCGCATTTTGTAGAATCATAAAATTCGTGTTTGGGGTCACATCACTCATTCATGCTACCCCTACCAAGTTATCAAGGAGTATATCACTTTGTATGACTACTTTGATGCATATTGTGACATATATGCACATTTTATTTTCTCATGGCTATGATATCTTTGATGACATGGATCCACTATGTATTTTTTCATGGCCACGGTCTTGCACTTCAATTCATAGATCTGTAGTGTATTGTGTTCACAACCATATTTTGTTTATGTTTCAAGCATGGGTATGCCTACCTTGGGGTTGATCAATATATTTTTGGTTAACATGTGATTGTAGGTACTCACTAGCTCCTTGATCTTCAACTAGTTCCTTATGCTGCATCATGTTCTTTATTATCATAATTTTTTTCGGCCATGAGTTCCTCTTCTAGCCTCACACATTAGGGGGAATATATTATAGATATATTTTCCACCCTAGGGATACATGGATGAAATATTAATTTTTTCTTGTTGAGACACACTCTTTTTCTCTGGATTTCATAGTTTTTGAGGTAGTTCACACTCTAAAAGACTACCATAGTGTGACTAGTTGTGTGCCTTATCACTAATAACACACGACTAGTTGCGGGCTACATCATTGTATCTCATGATCGCCCATGTAAACTTATAGATTTGGTGAGTTATGAGGAGATCAAATTTGGTTGGGTTATTTCTCTCATGATATGAGCTTGGGAAATTTCAATACACTTTGGGTTTAATGAGTTCTATAGATCTAGAAGAATCCCCTAGCCTCCTCCATCAATCTGTATAAAGAAGACATTCCAAAGGAGGGTAGGAGGAGGGGAAATGATCCATATTTATGAGAAGAATGAAATGAATACAGATTATTAATAGGTTCTTAACACAAAATAATAGAGATACAGTAAAACTGGTTTTCTATTCAATAAGAAAATAAGTTGAAACTATAAAATGTAGCACAAACAAGCTTGCTGGAATGGTGTTGGCTTATCTCTGACAAGATATGTGACGACTGTGCTCATTCACAAGAAGATGATTGCAATGAGTCTATGAAGGAATTTTTACAATAAATAGGAATGCCAAAAACCCTAGACATCCAAAAAACCTAACCCTAGGAGATGAAGCACCAAAAGTCATGTGGGTCCTGTTTGGGTAAGTTAGTACATCAACTTCCGAGGGTCGTAACGTTTGCATACGATCTTCGTTTTAGGAATACGATAGCTAGTTGTAAGGGTATCATCAAGGTGATTCATTTTGGGGGAAATATCGAAGGAATTTTTATAATTCTGCCCATTTTCCAAAAAACATCATTTAGGGCCTCAAAATGACTCTCGAAGTGAAAAACAGCTAAAAATAGTAAATTACCAAAACTGCCAGAAAAATGCTTTGAGTCAGTTGGAAAAGGTGGGTGGCCATCCATATCCACTTGGATCAATCCTCCCTCCTTAGAAAGAAATGGTCTCCATTTCATTGAGTTCCCCTATCAGATGAGGAAATTTCTGCTGAATTTGGCCCCGGGTGAGCCACTTGCCTTGGTGCAGGAGTTGCCCTGCTTTGATGACTCGATAAAGTTGGATCCTTTGTTGTCGAGTGCCCTTGATCTATGTGTCCAGAATATGGTCAATGGATGCATGTTGTATGTATTCGAGGTTGATTTTTGTTGTTGTCAATTGTTTTGCTACTTCTGAGGTGTCCAATAATGGTGGGAAATAAGGGCGAAGGAGATCCACATTGAACACTGGGTGCAGGCCAAGGAAAGGAGCAATGTTGAACTCAAAAGAATTATCCCCCATGGAATTTATGATAGTGTATGGCCCATAAAAGAGTGGCTAAAGCTTCCAATGGGGTCTTGTAAGGATTTATTTTTGCAAGTGCAACAAAACTTTGTCTCCCACCTGAAACTTATGTGTCACCCGATGTTAATCATGGCACTGCTTGTACTTGTCATTGGAATTTTGTAGGATATCCTAAACCTGTTGGAAGATGTGCTAGATCCTCTCAATGAACTGAGTGGATTTGTCAGCATCAGTTGGAGAAGGAGATGAGTCGATTGAGGTGACCTCAAGGGGAAGTGCAACATCTATGGGACCCAATGGCTAGAATCCCAACCTCACCTGAAAGGGTTGTGGATGGTTGAGCTATGAAGGGATTGCTTATAGCTATTCTAGACATAAGTAAGACTCTCATCGGAAGTGAGAGGGTGTTTTGAATTATACATGCAAAGGATATGCACAATCATTCAATTTATGACCTCGCTTTGACCATGTTTTTGGGGGTGGAAGGTCGTGGATTTAGTGAGATTGGTGTCCAAAAGTGACGAGAGGCTCGACTATAATGTGCTGAGAAATTGACTATCCTGATATGAGACAATGGTTTGTGGGATTCCAAAATGTACCCAGACTTTTTCAAAGAAGAGCTTGGTAGTGGCCTCTGTTGTGATGTTCTTCTTTCAGGCAACCATAATCGCCATCTTAGAAAAGCGATCAAAGACCACAAAACCACAGTCATTTCCTCACTTGGTGGATGAGAGGCCCGACATGTAGTCCATTGAGATGGATTCCCATGGCCTGTCAGGAGTAGGAAGAGGGGTGTACATGCCCTGTTTCTTAGTGGTCGGTTTGGCAATAGTGCAGGCAATGCAAGACCTGATATACTTGTTGACCTCCTATTCAAGTTTCGGCCACTAGAAATGTTTCTCTAGGATCGCCACTATCATTTCGATGCCGAAGTGTCCTGCCACCCGACTATAGTGGGATTCCCAGATCATCTTCACTCATTCACTTGATGGAACACAGATATGGCCCAGGTGACACAACAACCCATCTCGAAGATGGAAATTATTGACAACTATGTTTTCACCCAACATTTGGTAGGTGGTATCGAAGTCTGGGTCTGTCTCATAGAGTTGGGGCCATCTAGAGGTCTCATGGCCGCAAGAGTCTAGCACTATGGTGAGTGCCACGACTAGTGGTCTGCTGAGGAAATCTACGATATGATTGGTGCTTCATGTTTTATACTTGATGTTGAGGTGGAATTACTGCAAGTATGTGGAACAATTTTGATGGCAGCCATTCTACAATTGTTCTTGTGTCTGCATGAACTACAGTGGCTTATACTCAGTTTGAATGACTCTCTCCTTCCCAAGAATGTAATGTCTCCACTGGCGGCAGTCTTGCATAATGGAGTACATTTCTTTGTCGTAAGTAGGGTACTTACAGAAAACATTTGATAGTGTCTCACTATGATAGGCCATGGGGTGGCCATGCTGAGTGAGAATGACACCCACAACATAGTCTGAAGAATCTATCTCGATCTCAAAGGGTTGCTCAAAGGCTTGTTACAGGTCTAGTAGTGAGAGTACTGGGGCTGAGCACAAGAATTTCTTCAAATCATCGAACACTTGTTGTTGGGACCGGCCACATGCAAATTTCACCTTACCACCACCCCTAGTTATTTGGCTGAGGGCCCATGCAATATGGGAGAATCCCAACACCAACCTATGGTAGAAATTGACAAGGCTCAAGAAGCTCTGAATTTCAGTGAGTGTGGTTGGGGCTGGCCAGTCAATGATGACTTGGATCTTGGTTGGATCCACATGTACACCATGCTGATCAATGATGTAGCCTAGGTAATGGACCATGTCCATGCTGAAGGAGAATTTTTCTAGGTTGGCATATAGTTTGTGTTGTCCCGGGGTGTGCAGAACCTGTTGAATATGTTGCAAGTGATCAGACCAAGTCTTGTTGTAAATGAGAATTTCATCCCGATACACCACTACAAAAGTATTGGTGAATGGTCGCAGGATATCATCCATCATCCTCATGAAAGTGGTTGGAGAATTTTTCAAACCAAAGGGCATGATGAACCATTCAAAAAGGCCTTCCTTTGACTTGAAGGAAGTCTTCCATACATCTTTTTGTTCTATCGGGACCTAGTGGAAGCCAGACTTTAGATCAATCTTACTGAAGTATTTGGCCCCCGTGAGTTGATCAAGGAGGTAGTTTATTTGAGGAGTCAGTTACCATTTCCTGGCTATTATTTTATTCAGATCCTAACAATCAATGCAAAGTGGCTAGGTTCCATATTTCTTTTGTACGAGCATGATTGGGCTCTCACAAGGTGATGAGCTGGGACACATGTGCCCCTTGTGGAGAAGTTGTTGGATATGTCGCTTGATATCCTCATTCTCTAACAGAGAGAGATGATAGACTGGCCCATTGGGAAGTGGTGTGCCATGGGTTAGATCGATGGGGAGCTTGACCTGACAGTGCAAAGGTACCCAGATAGGTGAGGAGAACATATCTGAGTATTCTTCCATGACCTTATCTACTTGCTTCTGTTGTGTGGAGAGGTTGGCAGTAGAGACCTTGGACGTGGTTGTGATCTTTCGCTTATTATGAGAGAGAATCATAAAGAATATAAACTTCCCCATTTGAGATATGAACTTCCTTCGTTTCTTATCATATATCAAGGAAATAGCACTAGGTGGGGCTGCCTTGGGTATCCTGTACAATTTCCTATTCAAAGTAATAATAACACTACGATGCCTAGACTCATACACATCATGATGTTTCCATAAATAAGGTCGTCCAAACATAACATCACAAAATTTGTTAGGATAAACATCGCACAATACATCGTCTTTGAATGGCTTGATGTCATACAATAGTCGACACTATTGACTGACGTGGAGATTGCTTCCTTTGTGGAGCCATCCAATGGTGTAGGGTTGTGGGTGTGGGGTCGTCGGCAGGGCCAACCACTTCACAACCTCTACTGAGATGAGTTCCTTATGTTTACCACTATCAATGATGAAGTGCAGTGGGGTTCCTTTTACCCACATCTGTGAATGGAAGAGGCGCTCTCCTTCTTCTTGCTCATCTGGTTCACCAAGCTGGAGCTTGGTGGTAGCAACAATGACATTGGGTTCTGCGTCAATGATCCATCTTTCCCTTTCTGGTTCTGGCTCAGAGTTAGAACCCACATATGATTCAAAGGATTTTACTTCGACCACCAGTGACTGATTTGAGAGACATTCAACAATGTTATGCCAAGGGATCTTATGGAAGTTGCACCATTTCCCCGTATCCTTATTTGTCTTTCCGGTGTCCTTATTTTCTTGCGGCTTGGACTAGTTTTCCTTATACTATCCATATTTTCTCTATCCTTTGTTCTATGGTTTGGGACTGCCTTGTCCTGGCTTTTGTTGTGAGGGGTTCCCAGGACCAAATTGTCATGTCTTTTGTTTGAGCTTCTGCTCAATTTTGACGGCATATCGGTAGGCCGCGCCCAAGGATGAGATGTCTAGAAATTCTATTTCGTTCTGGATGTATATATGCAGAGAAACGCGATACTTCAACACCATATGTTGCTCTGAATCTTTGATACCTAGCTTGGTGCACAAGGTATGGAATATATTTGTCCAATCTGGCACTGCTTGGTCTCTTTCTTGCTACAGTGTGGTCCATTTGGTATACAATTCATCATAAATTCTAACAGGGTAGTATTGTTCCTTAATAGCATCCCTAAAGGATTCCCAGGTGGTCGCAACTATAAATAATGAGGTTTCCTTTGTTTCTTTTTTCTCACAGAAATTTTCCCACCAATATTTCACTTGGGGAATGGATTTGAGGAGCGCAAAAGTAATCTTTTTTCTATCGAAAAGTTATGGATAGAAAAATACCCTTATAGTAGATTCAACCACTTGTTTACATCATTTGCGTCTATCTGACCTTAAAATATAGGAATATCAAAGTTCATTTGTACCTTGAAGGGGATGGCGCCTCTGCTCGAAGAAGATGTGTCACCTGTTGGTAGTTGCCGAAGGATTTGCGCAAAACTATCCATCATCTTGTTCCTTTGTTGTGTGAGAGATTCCTTAATCAACAGTTTGAAAGGATGCCCTGTCCTGTCATATTTATTTTCTCCTTCCATGAGAGGTCTCTTGGGCATGCGAGAGCTTTTGTCCTAAAGAGAAACAAGCTCAATACCCTACTCTTTGTACTACGACCTCGTTGGGGACATGCATTAAGATGACAAGGAGAAGACTTCTCTAATACAAATAATCCATATTTTATGAGCATAACAAAATGAATAAAGATTATTAACATGTGCTTAACACAAAATAACAGAGATACAATAAAACTGGTTTTCTATTCAATAAGGAAATAAGTTAAAACTGTAAAATGTAGCGAAAACAAGCTTGTTGGAATGGTGGTGGCTTATCTCTGAGTAGAGATGTGACGGTTGCACTCATTCACAAGAAGATGATTAAAATGAGGCTCTGAAGGCCTTTTTACAATAAACAAGAATTCCAAAAACCCTAGACATCCAAAAAACCTAACCCTAGGAGATGAAGCGCCAAAAGTCATGTGGGCCCTATTTGGGTAAGTTAGTACATGAACTTCACGAGGTCGTAACTTTTGCATATGATCTCCGTTTTAGGCGTATGATATCTCGTTGGAAAGGTATCACCGAGGAGATCGATTTTGGGGAAAATAACAAAGGAAATTTCGTATTTCTCCCCCTTTTCACAAAAAACATCGTTTAGGGCCTCAAAACAACTTCTAAAGTGAAAAACTCCTAAAAATAGTAAATTGCCAAAATTGCTAGAAAACGGCTTTGAGCCAATTGGAAAAGGTGGGTGGCCATCAATATCCACCTGGATCAGGAAATATACATTATAATTATGATGTATAAATTTCAAAGCATCTCTTTTACAAGATTTTGTGTTCATATCAGGGAATCCTTTCTTAAGTGAGGGATAAGGAGGAGCTGGGGCAAGGACCAATGACAAATTCAGTCACGACTCAAAGTAAAATTCATTGATTGATGCACTTGTTCTCCACTATTAATATATATCTATGTTGTTTTTTCCTTCCAATGTTGTTTTATTCAATCATAGATGATATATCTATTATTTCTTGGAGTAGATCATATTATCTATAGATTGGATTTGAATTTCTTAATGCTTGAATAGGTTTGAGGATAGGTATTTGTTGTCTCCTTGTGTGCAAGAAGCAGGTTTTAGGAGCAGAAGTTCGATCTCTAGATTTTCATTAGTCAGTATTACATAATGAAAACAGTCAGAAAAAAGGTATGTCATTCTACCTCTTTCCTTAGATAGAAATAAATCCAATAGATCTATGGAAAATTATATACGCGTCTATCCTATAGTTAGTATCAAATCACAGATAGATATAAGGGAGTTCTCACATGTCTGTAGGGGGATTTCTTCGCAATAAAATGACAATGACACAAATTATATGTTTGGGTGGCATGAAAAGTTTCCTAATACTCATATAAGAATAACGATACAAGATGTTACAATCTATAGTACAAGTACAATTAGAATAAGGGATGCATTTCTCTTTACAATGTTACAAAGAGACTTGTCCAAGTTGGCTTCCTGACTTTCCTTCCTTCTTTGCATGATCAACCCCCTACTCCAACTTTATGTCCACATCGTTCATTTCTACCAACTCAATTGGCTTGTCTTTCTTGTAGAATGATTGATAGATTGATGCCTTACCTCATCTTTCACTTCCAAGTATATAGGTGTTGTTGAAACATATTTTAAATTTTTTAATCTAAAGACTAAAGCCTTCCTTTTTTGGGTTTCGGCTTTTCAAGAAGCATAACCCTCAAACTTTCATTTCCAAAGGGCTGGTACCGAAATCCCGACAAATTTTTCTAATACTAATAAAAAGAAAAAAATCAGACTAATAAAAAAGGGGTTTTCGGGACTCGGGGTTTATTAAGAACATAGGTTTAATACATATCGAATTGTGAAATCCTAATCCCCAATTTCCCGAAAAGTTGAAATAAATAGTTATCAAATAGTAAATTATTCGTATAGCTATTTCGAAATCTAGGATGCAGCGATGACATACCTCTTGTCAACTTAATCCCCGAAATCCCGAAACATGAAGTCTCAACTCTTAATTTATGATTAGTCTGATTTTAATCCCTATTAATTAATTCACTGATAAAAATGTTTACGTCTTAAGTTAATGATTTCACAATTTTAGAAATCGGGATTCATCAATGTCACACCTTATGTATTCACAATCCCCAAAACCCTGAAAGTTTAATACTGATTAATTAATTTATTAAAAAGAATTTAAGTCCTAATTTAAACTTGTCGTGATTTCACAATTTTGGAATTCGGGATTCATTGAGGACATACCTCTTGTCAACTTGATCCTCGAAATCTCGAAACGCGAAATATCAACTCTTAATCTGTAATTAGTCTGATTTTAATCCTGATTAATTAATTCACTAATACAAGAGTTTACGGCTTAAGTTAATGATTTCGCAATTTTGAAAATCGAGATTCGGCAATAACATAATTCTTGTCAACACGATCCCTAAAATCCCAAAATGAAAAATCTCAACTCTTAATCTGTGGTTAGTCTACATTAACTCTGTTTTGGAAGCATGATTAATGACAATCAAACTTTTTAGGTTTCGTTCATGTTTCGGTTTCCAATTGAATGAAATGTTCCAAATTTTGAATTCAAAAGAGCCAAAATGCAGCCACTTAAATAAAGAATAACTGGTGATATGTGACACTAATGCATATCTTAGTAAATATCTACTGCATTAAATATATTGAATTCTTGTCAGTTGCATCAGTCCCTTCATCGTTAAATGAATTAACAGAGAGTTTGAAGGTCTGATTTTCACACCATATTATGTTTCATACTATCAAGTATAAGATGATTTCAGCTGAGCTCATACACTCCTTCTCTATGACAGGTTTTCCATCTAACTTAAAGTCATGGAACCAAAGAAAGCACCAAAGAAGAGTGAAGATACACAAGAAGGAGATATCATATCCGACACTATGCCACACACTCTTGACTCAATCAAATCTTGGACACAAATCTCTGAATTCCTGGAATACGAAATCAAGAATTCTCCTACTGATTCCGAGAACCACTTCCGAGATGTAGCAGAATCAAAGATTCATAAGATCGTTACACGCCCTCGGCTTATGGCATACAACGACATGATCAAATGGGCCTTAGAAAAGATTGATATTCCGACTAGGAGAATTTTAAATTATCAAGGGGTCATTGTAGGCTCATTCAGGCCAGAACATATACAAGTAATGTATAAGTTCTCACCAAATCCTAAGTACACTTTTAATGCCGAGTTTTTAGCTGGATTTCAAAGGAAAGAGTGTACTAAGGCAGACCGAACTTATCGTTATTTAATTAGAGAATGGTGGATATGTCCATCAAAGTTTAGGGCCGATACCCATGGGGTTTATGCCACGACATCTTTGAATGAATACATGGTCTATGTAGCTATTATGCTGTGTAGACTTTTTGGGAAAAAGGATCTCTGCCATTTTCCTGCAGAATGGGTGCCCTTTTTAGAAGAAGCTTTAGAAGGATACACTTTCAACTGGAGTAAGATTCTGTCTGATAACCTAGCACAAGAAGTTTCAAATTACAGAGTTGCAAAATCTAAAGGTCAACCAGTGGCCTTTTATATGTCAGTGTACATCATGGATGCGATTTTATTTGTGACTCCATTTCCTCTGATGAATTGGAGTTGGAACATAACTTGCCTTGAGCCCATTCATAAAGATCATTCTGCAGTTTGGGAATAAAATGCAAAGGATGCATTTTACGAAATTTGTCATTTCCTAATAATTCCAATGCATAGATTGTTTTATGGCTGTGAACACCCTCGCATTCCCGAGGCAGTCTCAAAAAATATCAAAGCAATAGCTGACTGGTTTGTTAAAGAAAACTTCTCTTATATTAGGGTTTATGGGTGCTCAATTCCCCCTCACTCACTTTTGAAATTCGTCTCGGATAGACTGGTATTGAGGGAGGTAGCATATCAAATAGTGAAAGGTGGTATTGGGATAGAGCTAAAGTTAGCTCAAAATAAATCATGGCCAATCTTCCCTGTGTATGTCGGGAAATTTTCATTACTAAACCTTGGCCATTCTAAAGTGGAAGCCAGGACATTAGAGGAGATAAAACTTGTAGATATTGAGCACAGAAAGCATGCCCCTTATCAATTAGTAAGAAGACATTTGATGCACTGTAATTTGAAAGCTTATGAACATGATTTTTTTTTTTATGATGATATATTCAAGGAGGTTAAAACCTATGAAGAGGTATTGAACAGGGTACGGGGCTTATCACCCGACTTGAAAACTTGTTTTATATCCTTCCAAAGTCACAGGCGGAGTTGTTTGCCAAAAATTTTGCAAGATGAATCCATGACTCCTCCTCTAGAGTAGGAAGGGCCTCCCCCAGGCTTTGAAACAGATGTACAAGAAAAAGAAAATAAAAGTGGAAAAATGAAGGAAATTGAATTGTTTTCACAAGAAATAGAGGTACCGTAGACAAAAAAATCAGAGGCACAGAAAGGAAAGGAGTTGGAAATACCCTCTAAAATCCATGAAAATATTCCCATAAAAGTAGGAGGGACAACATCAACAAAACTTGGAAGTCCCATTACTTCTTTGACTCCATTATAGTCTACTTATGGAAATCCCCAAGAGGGAGCTCTATATGTTAGTGACCTTGAGCCCATTTCTAGAGATGAGATTCCTCCTTCCAATTATTTTTTCAATAAGAAGAGAAAGGCTATCCTAAAACATGAAATGCATCCAAGAGGAGATATGATGATTAAAAAGCACAAAATCATTATAGATGGACAAAAACTTAAAGAAGGAGAATTCACTAAAGAGATAGCAGGCACAATGAGAGCCTTAGCATCGGTGAATTTATACTCTGTGGGTAGTTTGACAACCATGTTGGAGCAGAAAGAACATATGATAGCTCAGCTACAGGATCAATTAAAGGAGACTGAAATAAATATTAGTTGGGGGATAAAAAAGGGTCTAGAACAAGCTAGATTAAAATATATTCAAGAGATTCAAAAAATGAAAGAAAGCTTAGAGGAAGAAAATAAGAAAATACAGGTCACTCAGGCACAAGTCCTAAAGCAAGAAGAAACAAATAAAAAATTATAGGATAAGATTAGTTCCATTTCAAATCAAGTGGTAGAGCTTGAAATTTTCCATGCCCAGGTATTGGGAATACATTTGAAGATAGAAGAACAATAGGGAATGTTTTTAAATCTAGAAGTTGTCCAAAATTACTTTCAGGAAATAAATAAATCCTTGGAGAATATTCTCCAGAAAGAAAGAGAAGTGAAAGTAGCCAAAACGACTTTCCAAAAAGTAGTGGCCCTTTCAACAAAGGAGGAGGTCAGAAAGATTCAAAAACTATCCGTTTTAGAGCAGGTTAAAGGAGATGTAATACTCAAGGTGTGGGAGGCATACCTTGCAGAAAACAGAAAACTAACTAGGGAGGTCAATGATGATTGTCAAGGAATTTTTGATCTTTTAGATAAATCTTCATTGAACATTGTAAAAAACAATTGTTCCGGGTTATTAGAAGAAATTAACATTGTCAAGCACCAGCTAGGATTCAAGGAAGATCTGGAGGAAATGCAGGTGGAGATCCCAAAAATAAAGGTAATCATTGTCATCGAAATCGACAAATGGATAGTGATGCCGAAATTTAAGTTGCAAACTATTAAGTTCACAAGGAAGATAATTGAAGATCGTCTGCCCGAACTACATAAAAAGTTCTTCATATTTGAGGCAAAAGATATACTAGACACTCCCAGAGTTTTGGTGAAATTTTTGGGAAAAGGTATTCGTTGTCTTAAGAAAGAAGAAGGAAGTTCGTCAACAAAGACATGAAAATACTGTTTTGTATATTTTCATTATTGAAATAACAAAGTAGTTAAAATAGAAATGTAAACAGTTCGACATTGTTCATTCATGTAACCGTAGTCTTAGGAAGTTAGTTAATCACCAACGGAAAAATATTTGGTGATCATGTATAAATATATTTGCACAATACTGAGAAAGGGATTTTTGTTTTTTGAGAGAGCCAGTTGTATTAAAAAATTTTCCAATCCATTGTGATATAAATAATACAGAGAATATTCTAAATTCTGTCAACTTGAAGCTATGTGTTCTTTACCCTGCTTCCTATATTTTTCAATACTTTTTCTTCTTATGTCTTTCTAATGAATGATCAACTATAAGTTTATTTCACACCTATTGTCATTTGAATTGATTTGGTTATTGAATTATTTACAATTTTTCTTCTGTGATTGCTATCAGCAATTTCAAGACCTGTAGGTCATTTGAATGATTATATTTTACATCTCATTAGAAATCTTGTTTTCCTCTTTGTCTCTTGTTACAATATGAGATTCTTTCGTGATTAAGGCCTCATATTTTTTCAGCAGTATTTCTTTGTTATTTTATTATTCTCAAAATTGTTTCAAGTACAAAAAACAACCTCAACTGTTATTATGTTATTATTTTGAATTTTAAAACTATTTTTTCTATTTTCATCCCTTAAAAACTAAAGCATCAATTTATCAAATTCTTTCAAAATTAAATAAAATTTACTCTCCATGACTGTCCCAAATAACAGACAGCCCAACATAGAACCTGGTCTCCCAGATCAAACTAGCATTGCTTTGAACCTTTTTAATACTATTCTGCAAACAACGACTAACCAGGTTGAATTAGAATGTTCATGGGAAACTGTTGAGAGAGATATTAGCATCCAAGAACAAAGGGAAGCTAGACAGAGGAAGTTGGGAAACCAACTCTAACTTATCCTTCCTTTTGATTTTTTACCCTTTAATTACCTTTATCTTTACGGATGCCTTGACGGTATACGTTAGAGCCTTAAAGTATAAACTTAGGAACAACTGGTTCCTTCCCATTCATGTGAAGAGACACACCTCTTGGAAGTAACTTGAGTTGATCTGTCCTTTGGTTCAACCAAGTCACGATAATTCCAACACATTTCTTGTCTTTGAGTTATACACAGCCTAACTCATCTGGGTGCAAGTCGGCCCCATCCACATCCTCAAGATAGCCAACCAATCAAGATATTGCCATCAACAAGTAATAGGAATGAGTCCCTGTTATTGGATAAATTGGTAAATGCAGACATAAACTAATCTCCCTAGATCCACCTGGATCTAGAACAAAACAAGACAGGACATGGTGCTTTCCCTAGGCTCTAATAATGGAATTTACTATTGAACAAAAGATGAGAGACATAACTTTAAACGTCTCTTCCTTATGTATTTTTTGTTCATGTTTTGCTCTGGTGCTCTTGTGATACTGATACTGCAGTGAGACACAAACCAACCGAAGAGAAAGAAACTATGATAGATTTAATGAAAGCATAAACATGTGATCAAGGAGTCATGTAATAAAATGCTAATGATTTGACAAGAAAGAAACATGTCACTGTATTATATAATGGGGAAGAAAGATACAACCAGATGCCTTGATGTTGTCAAGTTCCTTCCAACAATTCCTTTCTTTCCACACTCTTCTTGATCCAAGGATTCTGAGACCATGGATCTGATATCTACTCAAAATCTATCTTGACAAAGCAGAGCTCAAATCCAACATAAATTTACCAAGATCAATCCAACTAACTTTCTCCATGAGATCTCCTCTCCTTTTATAAGCTGAAGAGGATAAAGAGAGGAGGTTAGGATGATCCCACTAAATCATGCAAGTGAGTAATATCCAAACCATTCAGAGGCTACCTCACCATAGAATCTTCTCCTTCTAGAAGCATCGAGAAAATGCTCGTTTTTCCCATGCACGAAGGCCTTCACATCCTAGATATAGTGCAGATTGCGGAAACTTTGCAACCTAGCTATAGTGCAACCTACGAAAATCAGGAGTTTTCACACCCTGTGTACATAGCAGCCTATGGAAATCCTCCTTAATAGGGTTTTTACAAAGGAAAATGCAACTTCTTCTCTCAGGGAAAGTTCTTCTCCCTTCCTTTTTTAGGAATTCAGTCCACTGACCCCTCTAAAGGAAACATATAGGTTTACATCATTAATGGTCATAAGGGTGACGAAAAATAATTTGTAACAAAGAACCCCCCAAAGTATGAAGTTAGAATAGAGTGATAGATGATATACTTTGTCGAGTGTGTGTAGGGAACAAGGAACACGTCAGTCGGAAACCTGCCAAAAATAAGGAAATACAGTACAATAATATATCATCACTGAAGTAGGCATTCCCATACTCAGAATACTAATGAATCAAAGAATAAATGTCGACATGCAAAGATCCATGTCAAGTAAGATAGGTTATGGCCACCAAACATACACTGTGGATCCACTCCATTATGACTCAAATCTGAACATAGCCACAAAAAATAAATTGTCGATCTATGTGTTAAAGATTCAAATTTGAACATAGTTAGGAGACATACAATGTGGATCTATGTAACAGTACACTGAATATACTCCAACGCAACCTGAATCTCTGAGAGAAATCCAGGCTCTTTATCTTCACCACTCTATAGCACGAATCTAACCATGTGAATACATGTGTTGAAGTCGAACATGGTAGAAACCACTTGATAACCAGTCATTAGTGAATACCATTAACAAGTGCAAGGGAAATCACCATTAATGTCAATGAGTCCTAAGGTACACTAGTACAATCCAATAGGTGTGAATTAATGAGCTGAAGTTGAACACTCGACCGAATCTCTTGATCAGGGGTTCATAATGAAAACCCACTGTCAAAAGCGAGGAAGCCTGCCATTGAGGAATGAAAGTTCCAAGGTACCAATTAGTTTCTAAGTCTAATTCCTGGATAATTAGTTGAAGTCGATAGGAAAAGACTTGTCACAAGAGGGCCTTAATGTATCCCCCATCAATGACATGAAACGGGTAAAATATTTGAGGTAGATTAGAGTAACAAGTGATTTAGGACTGACTCAGGGATGGCCGATGCAATAGAAGGATCAAGAACTACAGAGATGGATGATGCAATAGAAGGCTTTCTGATTTGAACTTATTTTGAACATATTGATGACATGACAACTGTCTTGGAAACACTGACTCAACAACAGGGACCACAGACCAATTTGTAATCTTATAAAGGAATATTATCAAGAGACAAGTGGATTTTCCAACCTAGACACAAAGCGAGTGAAAGGGTGTCATATTCAAAAGCGAGTCTTCCATGGAATACATGTTTAGACACATTTATTTCCCAATTTCCACCCCACCATTTCTGACAAGTACCTCTTTATTTTTACACAAGCTTGAGGAGGATAACGTATGCTTGTAATGTAAGCTCATCCTTCGGATGATTCCTTCAGAGTATATTTAACGAACCCTAAGAAGGAGTGGTTCGGTCCCATATGGGCCTTTAGATGTTTGTTTAAGGAGTCCAAAGATAGAAAACTTATGGGTTTTGGATGTTTATAGAGTCTGAAAAACACTTAAAGAGAACTCTCTCAGTTCCTTTTTTGTAAAGTAGTCTAATGAGACTAAAAAAGAGATAAAATATCACTCAACAAATGTTTTTTTCAAATAATTTAATGAGTGTGAAAAGAACAAGGTCGCTCGACAATCTTTTCATGTTTAGAGAGTCTAAAAAGAGCTTAAAGTGAACTCCAGTGGGTTCCTTTTTCGTATAACCTTTACAAGTCTGAAAAAGTGATAAAAGTATACTCATTTACATTCTCATTGATTTATGAGCATGAGAAATAACAAAGACTAACCTCAGTAACTTATTTTCATGTATTTACGAGCATGAGAAAGAACAAAGACTAAGCTCGGGATTGTTTTCATTTTTACGCAATCTTTAAAACAAAACAAAACTATGCTTGGGATAGATTTTATTTTTACACAAGATTAAAAACTAACCAAAACTATGCTTGGACCTGGTTTCATTTTTACAAAATATTGAACCAGAGGAAGCTATGCTTGAGGTAGGTGGTTTCATTTTTACACAAGCTTGAACCAGAAAAAGCTATGCTTGTGACTTCCCAACGCATAATCCAGGGATGGTTGGTACTTAGCCCCCCAGCTTAAGAAGCCAATGGTTTAACTTCAACATGAATTCAAGAGGCTGGAAGCATTGCCCCACAAGCTTCATTTCATCCAACTGTAAAGAAAAATGAAAAGAAGCTTCAAATACTAGATGAAGGACTTGACTCAAACAGAAAGGGGGGATTTGTTTCATTTTTTAATGATCTTGACATAGGAGAAGAACTATGCGTGTAACCTCTGTTTCATTTTTTATCGAGGTTTCCACAGAGACGCCAAAACTATCCTCATAAGATCTGTTTCATTTTTTTAACGAGCTTGAAATCATAAAACCATGATCAAATCTAGTTTCATTTTTTAATGAGCTTGAAATCAAAAAACCATGCTCAAGTCTCTTCTTGATCATGGCTTCCAAGAGGACAGTGATCTGGAAGGACACCATGTCAAGGGACAAAACTCGATCATGGCTTCCAAGAGATCTTCATTTGATGGAAGAAACACACTTTGGAAGGAAAACATGTTGAGGGGCGTAAGGAGGTCAGGCTCTAATAGCCCTACTAAAGAGATCACCATGTCAACTACCAGATCTAAGTAATAACAGACATATCTTACAACAAGAGGCTCATCATCATCGGTAGGTGAAGACATGGGAGACAATT
Source organism: Picea engelmannii (assembly GCA_009831015.1). Lineage (NCBI taxonomy): Eukaryota > Viridiplantae > Streptophyta > Pinopsida > Pinales > Pinaceae > Picea > Picea engelmannii. Next base: position 892,230 of record ML777637.1, read on the forward strand.
CCACATAATTAACTTGTGGAGGGGGTGATATCATTTTCATATAAGAACCATTTAGGGAGGCCATCCAGTCAGGACCGATGAATGAAAATTGATCAATAGTCACAATTATTCCATCGTGAGGGAAATATATCACATGAAAAAGAGTGGACACAATAGCTTTCATGGCATAGACATAATCCCACCCAAGGATTAAAGAGAAATCCAAGGGGTATTGGACTACCATGACATCAATAAAGACAATTTTCCCTCCCAAAGTTATAGGAAACTAAGGAAGGGTCCCTAAACATTGACCGGTTCTTCTGTTAAGAGATAATAGATTTTTCATAACTGCCACAAGATGAGGACAACCCAACACTTTCCAAGAATTAGAGGACAAAATACTAATGGAATCACCTTCATCTATCAGTGTCTGAGAAATGTCCCGACCACAAAACTGTACTGTGATCTGAAAAGGAATGTGAGAGGGAAGACGAGGTCTAGTTAGAAGAACCCAATTAAAAAGGATGGCCTCATTACTTGGAGGCAGTTCCATGAGAGAAGGAGGAATCCCCCTCAACACGATAGAGTCTATATCAACAAGAAAAATGTGGGAAGTATCGGGTTTACTCTCGAGCAAGAGAGTAGGATTGACCGATGACGAGATCAGATCAACCACTTGGGTTTCATTCTCTAAGGGAAGAATGGGGTCGACGGGTGGAAATAGATCAACCACTTTGGTTTCACTTTCTAATGGGAGAGTGGGGTTGACCGAGGATGAAATCAGATCAACCACTTGGGTTTTACTCTATAACGGGAGAGTGGGATCGACCGAATATGGGATCAGATCGACCCCTTTGTCAATTGGTTCAACTAAGTATGTAACCACATTGACTACATGATCAACCAGACTAACCAATGAAGGTACTGGATTGATCATTCCATCAACTACAGGTGGGTTGAGAGTAAGCTTGCGATAAGAAGCTGGAAGTTAAGGCTATGAAACAATCATGTCTTCTAGTAATTTTGAGGCTTCATCCATACGAGGGAAAATGTGACTTTGATGACTCCCTCCACATAACATACATAGAAACTTGACTCTACTTTTCTTCTTCCTAAGGGTATCTTGACTAGTTGACAGGAGGTCATCAACATGTTGTTTAGAGGTTGACAACATGGGCTAGAGATGGTGTGTAGACCATGCTTCTAAGACCTTGGATAGACCAGGGAAATCCTTAAGAATATGGCTACCCTTACAAATCCTGCAAGGGTACTTGGGTTTACGGGTTGTTTGGGTGATCTTGACATCATCAACACTCCCAACATGATTAACAGTAACTGGTTTCTTTCCAACATGTCCGATAGCGGTTGGAGGTTGGGACCCTTGCTTATTTTTCTTCTTCTTATTCTTCCTTTTCTTCTTCTTCTTATTCACCAAGTTACTAGCTTCAAATCTTTCACTCGACGAAGAAGATGAAATGGAAGAAGAACTTGTAAGTGGAGAAGGTGAAGACTATCTTACTGGTGAAGAAGGCGAAGGATCAACATGAGGTTGATTTTCTTGGGGGGAAGTGCTTACAACAGAAGCACTAGATGCATTTGGGATTATTTGAGTGGAAAACAACCACACCGAAAATCCAATTGTGAGACCTGGAAGGCTCAAAGTAGCGATGTTAGGAGGATCAATGTTCCCATAAGAAGGAAAAAAAAAAGGTTCCTCTGGAAAAGGGGTTCCTTCATTGGTCGTTCCGAAAATGAATGTCATTAAATAAAGATTGAACCTAGAGTCTTGTAGGGAGAACAAACAACACACACTAAAAATCTAGTAAACAAGGAAGAAAACAAAACCTTATTACAATGTGCACACTAGTTGGTGATGATATCCAACATTGTGGGAACAAAGTGAGAAGGGGCTGAGATAGAGCGGGTGGAAAAGTTATGTTGACAACCTTCTTAACGAACTTACACCCTAGTGCAAGCTCCCACACATAAACGTGGGTATACCCTCCAGGGAGCCCAATTGAGTTTGGCTAACATTGATTCCAGGTATCATGGAGACTTTCCCCTCCACAGTCACCTTGTGTAAAGACCCTAAAGAGATAGGCCACTAAGGTTACCAACTACTACAGTGATGCCTGGGGAAACAATCAACTGTCTGATCCACGTGAAAAGGCAGGGTATCTAGATTGCAATCAACTTGAAAGGATTCCACTCATCATTGTGGGTATACCTTCATGCGACCCCCATAATACATGCAATCTATACACCAAGACGAACAAAGTAGGGTGAGTAAATCTGTCAGTCTTAATGTGACCTTTTGATTGACCCTTGTGTTAGAAGGGATTCCCAAGAAAAAATGTAATAAATGGATTTTATTGCTCCCTAACACAAGATTCTATGTTTGTTTGCAGCTTTGGAAAGTTCTCTTTCACACCTATTCCAAAGCCCTACAACTAATCTAATGTAGGTTCGCTACCAGAAAATATAAAAATGTCTAATCAATTTTTATAAGTGCTTTACTTTTAAGGTTGTTGTTACTCAAGAGGAAAATGGCATGGACAATATAGTGTTTTGACCAACTCAAAAGTTATGTAAAGAGATGAAGATGCAATATTTTCATTTCGATGAAAGCTAGTCTATGAGAAGGATAAAACATTTATCATTCCCATATGCACAATGTCCCAAAATTTAATAAACTCATCAATATCAAGATTCTCAAGAAATGAGCAAAAGAGACTATACACCAATACACGATTCTTGGCCCCCCCAAATATCATTCAATTTCACTACTTCAAATGCAAAAATGCCTCTAATCTAATATAAATAAAGAAATCAATTTTTTTTGTTTCAAAGATAGCTAAAAGAAATAACAACTCTCAATAAAACAAATCAACCCAAACAGTTTTTCTCTTTTAACATGAATTATTCAATAAAAGAAAAATAAGTTCTTTCACCAAACAATTCTAAAGAAAAAACAATGCTTTGTAACTAAAAGACACTCAAAGAAAGAGAACAAATCTTTAAAAAGAAAACAAAGAAAAGATGGCTAAAAGAAGTTTCAAACATGTCAAGCAGAGTGTAAACAGATCATAATCAAATCCAAAAATTCAGCCCAAGATCAAATACAAGATTTGGTTAAGGAAAAACCATCAAAAATCAAAATTTTCACAATCGCCGCAAGTTGTAGACTAACACAGTGCAGAAATCCATGATTTCTGCAGGCCAAAGAACTAATACAATGCAGAAATATGAGGTTTTCGTAGGCTATCTATGGTTATGATGCGGATATTCCGCACTGGTAAAAAATGTAGTGTGCGGAAATCAAAAATCACCACACTGTCCTTCAAAGCAGGGTGCAAAAATCAAAGTAAAAATGAAAAAATAAAAAGTAAGAAGGTTTTTCCAATGAAATTAAACAGTCAAAGAGTCAATTTAGATCTCCCAATGACTCATAAAATAGAACTTGGGCAATCAAAGAAAGCAAGAAAGAAAAACTAGGAAAACAATCTGTTCCCTAGTGGAGTCACCAATTTTGTTGTTGGATAAATCGTTAAATGCAAACATAAACTAATCTCCCTAGATCCACCTGGATCTAGAAAAAAACAAGACAGGACACAGTTCTTTCCCTAGGCTCTAATCATCGAATTTACTACTAAACAAAAGACGAGAGACATACCTTTAAGTGTCGCTTCCTTATGTCTTTGTTGTTCTTGTTTCGCTCTCGTGCTCTTGTGATATTGATCCTACAGTGAGACACAAACCAAACAAAGTGAAAGAAACTATGATAGATTCAATGAAAACTTAAACATGTGATCAAGGAGTCATGTAATAAAATGATAATGATTTTACGGGAAAGAAACATGTCACTGTATTATATAATGGGGAAGAAAGATACAGCCAAATGCCTTGATGTTGTCCGGTTCCTTCCAACAATTCCTTGCTTCCCACACACTTCTTGCCTCAAGGATTTTGAGACCATGGATCTAATAGCTACTAACAATTTATCTTGACAAAGAAAATCTCAAAGCCAACATAAATTTCCCAAGCTCAATCCAACTAAATTTCTCCATGAGAGCTCCTCTCCTTTTATAAGTTGAAGAGGATAAGGTGAGGAGGTTAGGATGATCCTACTAAATCATGAAAGCGAGTAAGGTCCAAACCATTCGGAGGCCACCTCACCATAGCATATTCTCCTTCTAGAAGCATCGAGAAAATGCTCGTTTTTCCCACGTACGAAGGCTGCCGCACCCTAGCTATAGTGCAGCCTGCAAAAACTACGCAACCTATATATAGTGCAACCTGCAGAAATTAGGCATTTTCACACCCTATGTATATGGAAGCCTGTGGAAATCCTCCTTAATAGGGTTTTTACAAAAGAAAATACAACTTCTTCTCTCAGGTAAAGTTCTTCTCTCTTATTTCTTTAGGAATTCAGGCCACTAACCCCTTTGAAGGAAACATATAGGTTTAAATCATTAATGGTCATAAGGGTGATGAAAATAATGTGCTTGGCTCTGCACATCTGAAACGTGCACCAAGGTGCTCATACTCATCCCATATAAAGATGGTTCACCACTCCATCCTTCTTATTTTGAGCACATTTCCTTGATTTTATAGATATCACTGATGTCTTCACCCATATTAGTAGCATGCTCCCACCATTCATGGTAGAGACATTACACAAGTGATATTTTTCTCATTCAATATTGCATCACTTTATTTTACGACTTGACATTGTCTCATTATTTCATTTTACAATTTAAACAATGTTCTAATGTGCTTACTTCTTGCTTACAAGATAGCTATTGCATGCACCACCTAGTCTAGATCATCCTTGGCCATAAAAACATTGAATATATTATGTTTCTCAGCCACACTAGCATTATGAATATATATTCCATTACATATTATGGGCACAGGTAATAAGAAAATGTTAAATTCTTATTACATGAAGTAAGTACCATTGATTATAGATTTCTTTGTATGATATCTCATAAGCTAATACCCTTTCTTACATATCGATATAATGCTTGTTCTATCAAAGGTGTGACATATAACATGTTGTAAATTATCTATAGAGTCATAATGTTCTCCATCGTATAGAGTTTCTAATGAATCACTAGTATTGATCATGTATCTATAGATAATACTATGATTCCATATCAAATAGTGTTTATATTGATTACTCTATTGATATCCCTTTAGTTTCTACAGTATGATTACCTATCAAATAGGTGAATATTATTTATATTAAGTATGTAGATTATACTAAGTACGAGTAATAATATAGTATATGAAAGACAAGCAATAGTATTAATACATATCAAATAAGGGGAATAATTCATCTATGTATTTGAGATTAATGTGAATACAAGTATATCAAATAGGTCAACCACTTTATTCCTAATATGGAATAGAGATTATGGAAATAACATGAATCAAACCTTAGCTTATACTAGTAACATGCTATGCCAAGAGTGATGCTATGCTGTTAGTTAATGAATTAGTCTCTTTTAGGGTTAGTAGAAGTTAGCAAAATCTTCAAGGAAGATAGTTTGAGTGTTTAATCAATCCTTCAACAAGAGAGAGGCTAGAACTAGTTCCTTCTAGGGCTTATGGATTCAAGTATATGGCTTTTTATAAGGCTAAAAATCAGTTTTGATAGTGCACACTAGTCTAAGAGGAACGCATAAAAGAAGTAGTAACTTAAGTTCCCCTATGCATTTTCCTCAAGAAAACAAGATACTATGGTGTAGGAAATTGTATGCCCTATGACCTTACTCTCCTTAGTCTTTTTATGGGTTAAGAACTTAGGAAAAGGTAAATAGGTCATAACCTTAGAGTGTTAGGAAACTAGGGCTCTAGGGTTTCACTAGTTACTAGATCAATTCAATGAAAAGCTTGGCAAATAGAAAGTTAGAAAGTAGCAAATTAATTTCCTTACTTCAATCATTAAGTATATCATGCAATCTCATAATCATGTATGATCAAATAAAACCATACATAAACTATTCAATAAATGACAAAAATGCATATTTTACCTACTTGCACCAAGAATAATCATGAAAATACCATGCAAGATCACCATAAAAGCTTCAGATATTTATCCACTTGCAAAAAATCAGCCATATACAAGAGTGTGCCTCACAGTTTCAACCAATAGCCCTTCTAGGGAGAAAAATTTAGACCTCTCCTCTTGTGTGAGGAGTTGTGATGATAAAAATGAATGTACTTTATGTTTATTTATACAAAATTGGTGACCTTTATTAATTTATGGTCAAATAAAGGATGACCTAGCCAATTTACAAATAAATTCAAATTTGGCATAAATAAAGTTAATTAACCCCTGAAATCATCTCCAAGGGTGACATTAAGCCCCTAAACTGTGACGTTCGCCTCGAGATGTAGAATGTTTGACCTCCAAAGGCCTTCGATGATGCCCACACATGCCAACCAACTCATAACTTCCTTAAATATGAAAACCCTAGCTTTGGATGACATCTAGGGTTATAATGATCACGTCATGGGCTCTCAAGGATCAACATCTAGGTGGAAGAGAAATATCTCCCTGGGTCTAGATATGCCAAAGTGTCGCCAAGGGAAATTTCCTTCTTTCTTCCCGGTGTAAGTCTCTGATGTCTCCTTTCCCCTTCCTTGTGTTATGACATCCATCTATGGGATTTTATCCCCATGGAGGTATGTAATAAGCATTCCCCCATGTGTACCTATCCAGCAGGAAAAGTCCTACAACAGTAAAAAATATGCCCTCCAGGGGTTCATAAGTCACAGGGATCATAGAAATGCCAATCACATCTAATAATCAAATTACCCAAACATGTGCATCAAACCCCCCTTTACCCAGAAAAATGCTCAAACACGTTATGCATTTTAACAAGTCAGGTTTGGAGAAGGTCTAAGGTTTTCCTATTAGGTTAATACTCCTTAATTTTTTGGTGTTTTCTAGGTGAGAGCCAATCTAAGTCATGTAAGTGTGTCTGAGGTGGCGTGGGGGGAAGTGTTTGGGCATGGGGTGTAGTGATAATAGGGAAATATAGATATTACCTATGGGTGCCTTTGTAGAGGGAGAGTTGCACCTTGATATAGATGTTATTCTTTCCTTTCCCATTCAATTCTTTTTATTCTTAATTTTATTGCTTTTTACTTTTTTCTTTTACGCTTCAAGGGAAGAGATGAGGGACATTGTCCTAGCTTGGTGACTAGAGGTGATAGCGTTACCCACAAGCATTTCACAGATATGAGAAGGTTGGCTCATGATGAGACCAAATTTATCTTGGCTATTCCACCAAGAGCCACTTCCTTGGTTTGGTGACCAGATAGATGGTAGTGTCATACCGCTACATACCCATGGTCATAATAGGCCAACTCAAGATGTGACATCCCATCCACCAACTAATACCTTGAATTCTTATTTATATTGCAGGTTCCCTTTTCTACTGAGAATCCTTTTATTTATTTCTCAAGAATCCCTAGGTGAATCATAACAAAGGTTTCATTTTGTCTTTTATCTCTTGCCAACTTATTTTACCCCTTGGGCCTTTACCCCCTTCTTCCCAGAAGGCAACATACAACCCTTACTAGTGTGGAAAATCCTAATTCCCAAACAAAGGTAGGGGGAAACTGAGAGGACTGAATATGGAAAGTGATAATTATGGAGGGAATGGATGATGAAATTTCATAGACCCACCCAGTGGCAACCCATCCTAAAGGGATACTAACTTACTAGGGCATATTGTCACCTTCGTAGGTATGAACAAGTTAAAGAGAATAATTTCCAAGAAAACATTATGAAATTAAGGAGAATTTAATGCAACATATTCAAGTGCTTTGATAATCACAGTGACACATACCATGATACCTAGACTCATTACCTCATGGAGAAAGACTTATTGCTTCTTCAGGACCAGGTTGATGGGATGGATGTTGTTGTTGTTGATAAATGGGTTGCACTGAAGAAAAGAGGGGCCCTTCGGGGCCATACTCAAGTTATCCATCTCTCGGCACTCCATGTATAGGAAGTTTGGGCCTCGAGACATGATCTCCTTAGTTATCCCTAGGATAGGGTGTAATGTAACCCAAATTTACCAGATAAAAAAAAAATCGTTAGGTACATTAAAACTTCTTGACTCTAATATACTTGATCAAGATTAATTCTATTATCATCGCTATTGTAAATAAGACATGTACCTTCTCATAATTACAAGTGATTACTAACAAGATATTTATCTTCTCTAAGTGAAGTCGCGCCTATTAAAATAATTCAGTACATGTGAAAATTGTTCAGTACATTCAACACTTTAACATAATAGGCTATTGTTTAGTCTTCTCACGAAATCTGTATTATCAAAAATATGTCTCTAAGTCTTATTGTGTCCATGAAGGGACTATAGTAACCATATCCTAACATGGGTACTAATCTTATCATATAGGATCTATATGAGTGGTTTTACCACACGATTCAACACATATATGGGAGTCACAACATATTCAGATTTGTAGATAGTAAGTGAAATCCTAACATTTCTTATATATAAAACCATACATGGAATTCATAGCATACACCAGGATGCATATGTATATATAGTTATTTTTTTTAGCATGAGAGTCATCCCCTACTTGTTATATATATATATATATATATATATATATATATATATNTTGTAGGTTATGTGAAGTAATATATATATCTGTAATATTCCACCAAGTGTATTTTGAAATCAGGCTTCCTTCCACGTATAGTTCATATCTAACACATTAACTAAATGATAGGCACACATAAATTAGAGTTACAATGGAACGCTAAGGGTTGTTATGACATCTCAGACATCGGCGTGTCATGTTCCATACACATCTAGTCTTACAAAGGAGCCACGTATGAACTTATACCTAACTGTGCTAACCCTACTCAACTTGTAACACATCTAAACATTGAATAGGTTTGTAGTATTTGTTAATGGTAGTCATGTATGCCCGTAAATTACATTTACCATTGGATATGTCATTTAAAATAGGTATGTTTCGTACTGGGTGCTTGGACATCCACGCTCAATGCCGACTCTCCATATCCATTCATTCACATGGCTAACATACCATGGATTCTTGTCACACCATTAGTCCTCATTTTGCAACAGGTGCAAGGGTATTCCGCTCATTGTTTCCTTGGTTTCATGAAAAAGCCTCCTCTACTCTATGAGCATTTTCCTTCTGTGCAACCCCCGATGGCTTCACTCTTTGTGTCTGGTAGCTTGGAGATAAGACCTTAGACCCTGGTAAATGATCTTGGAAATGAAAACCAGTCGGGTCATCTCTACGCAAGGTAATTCATGAACCTTTATTTATTATATTTTCTGAACTCTCATGGGTAAAACTAGTTTGGAATGGTTGGTGTTTAGCTAAGCTTGTTATCTCACCTTTGTGGCATTCTTCCAATTTCAGTTCTAGCCCAAAAGCTTCATTTCCCTTTTTCATTGACTTGTCTAACTGTGGAACATTGTTATCAGTTACATTTCCTCATGTAATTATATTTCCTTTAACTGTGGGGAGTCCTGAAATATATATGCTTCATTTAGAGTGTTAACCGTGGAATTCCCTTATCTCAGTCTAGCAATGTTGTAAATAATATGGATGTGTCTTTACAGGGTTACCCTGTGGAATCCCTAAAACATAGTCTAAAGGGGTCACCTTTTGTATTACGTCATTGAAGATTTAGGGATTTTAACACTACACGAGTATATAAATTTAGAAAAGTACAAGCCAAATAAGCCTTCTAGGGTTTTCATAAAATTGGTCTATGTAAAGTTTTTTTACTTATTGTGTAGATTAGCAATAGATCTCTCCTTTATGTTTTAATCTCTGAACTCCATGCGGTGATAGATGGAGACATTAAAATCCCTCTGTCTGTAATCGAATTTGGTGTGGGTAAAACAAAAATGTAATGGGCGGTGTAACGTCTGAGTTCCTGGTTTACCTTATGTATTATCGTAGGCACATATTGATATATGTAGACATGTCTTAATCTCAATTCTTTATATTATAAATTTTCTTGAAAAAGTATAGCACGATTTCTCACCTATAAATCAATATCCCGACCTCTATTCTTGGGTTTCTCTCTAAGTTTTTAAATAACAATTTATAAGTATTAATGTTTATGGTAGAATGTTTCGCCAACTTTGTCTGCATTTCCGAATTGGCAGAAAATGCACCTCTTGTGGAAAAAACGAATTTGTTGTGTGAAATTCGAATTTTAATACTCTCGTTATGTAAAATGGTTACTTACCCATTATGGGGCTTCATCATTGAGTCTGAGTGATTTTTGTTTTAAAATAAAATCTTTCTTGTGTTCCTTGTACTCATACAACATTGTATAAAAATGAAAACCTACACTTTCTACCTATATGAGAGCACAGTTGTACTCCTGGTAGAATGCGCATCTGTATTCTGTGTGAGTTAATATAACTCTGTGTAAATTTGATAGTTAACCCTGGGTATGCCAGGGAAATTATTTACCTTCTATGGATTTTTCATCTGAAAACTAGGTGGTTACTAAATGTTTTAGCATTGTTTTTTATTACTGTTTAAATTTCGGTGCTTCAAGGTATTTCTTTCAGTTACAAAAATAATGATGGGGCCCTGTCTTCTTTGTGAGGGTGACCATCAACCATTCCTGGGTCCACTCCTCCCCTTTGGACTGTGGAAAAACTCATCACTCAAACACCGGTGAGAACTACTTCGATGTCGACTTTTAAGATAAGTATTATTTCATTTTCTTAATTTTTATTTTCATATGATTACTTAGCACAGTTTATTAAATCTTTTTCTTTTCCCTTTACAGGCTTAATCGGTTAGAGTGAAATGGATCCAGGGGCTCGCTTTACTCAAAAAGGTATCTGAGTTCCAATTTTGGTGTATAGTTAAAACTTTTCTGGTTTTGTTTACTAGTGGAACATGATCCTTACCCTAGGGTACTCTACTGTAATCATTTTGAACCAAGGTTTTCTGGTTGTACAGATCATTGGTGATTAAACTCTTAACTGAACATACAGGTTATTGATACCATTGGAACAAGTTTTTTTTTCAAGTGTTGTAGCAACTAATGTAGATTGTATTTGTAGACCATGGAAAACCTTTGTTCATAGGCCTGATGTAATATATAAATGGACTATTAATTTCCCTATTTTTTCCTTCATACTCCTCGTATGATTTGAATGATGGTAAAAATTTATACACTAATGAAGTTCAAGGATCGATAGAAACTTTTCTTTATGGGAAAAAAATCTATACTTACTTATGTATATGTATATATATAATCCATATAAAACAACTATACATTTCTTTCATTTCCTTTGCGTGGAATACATGTGTATATCTACACAGTTATGCACAGGATGTATAAGCACATTAGAATCACACAATAATTCAATCCCTCCCCTTTTTATGATTATCTCTCTCTATATATATTTAGTCAAGATTTTAAGCATTTACTAACATCACAATATTTCCTCATTCGTCTAACAGTGGAAATCAGAATATCATACATTCATTCAATTATTCATATAAGCACTAATGTCACATAAACTCATTGTACTTCTAACAAATTGTAATCAACATAATATTAACCAGAATACAAGTAAAGGTATTTATATGAAAAAAAAATAATGCTGAGACACAAGTGGAGTAACCAAGTTCCACCAAACCTTAGAACAAAACAACCAAATTACTTGTTCTGTTCACCCCCTAGCCTGACCATGAGTCCATAAGGGTGAACTAAAATTATCCTTCTTTGCTACAGTCCTCCTTTCAGATTAGAAAATTCCCTTGCCTCACACTAAATAGTTTTCATAACAACAAGTAATATCCTTTCTTCAACATACTAATCAGCGTCCTACCTCCTCCATTTGTTGTATATCATGAGCATCTTGTGCCTAGGTCTTTTTCCCTCCTTGGGAATTTTCATAGCTTTACAAATCCCTGATTTTCAAGGGATTCTAGTGGTCAAATTTCTCATTTGGCACTTGTAAAAATCAGCCCTAAGGTAACTCAAGTCTGTTCCCTGCTCATGGAGTCATGGTCAGTTGTTTTCAACCTAGTTGTTTCATTTGTATTACAACAATTAATATATTAAAATATTTTTCTTTTACATGTTTCAGAATCAAAGAGTTAGTTGGGAAAATCAAATCCTTTCCCAACAGTCATAAATAATTAATTACAATAATCAAATTCCAAATTCAGACTTTCCATAAATGGAAAAAAAATTCCAAATATGAATTTGCCAAAAACAGAAATTTATTCCTAAGTACACATAGACTTTAAAAATTAATTATTTTGGAGGATATTACATCCTCTCCCCCTTCAGTACAACATTGTCCTCAATGTTCATTCCTCTCTTGGAATAGGGTTGGATAAGATTTCTGCAAATCTTCCTCCAATTCCCAAGTGGCCTCCTCAAGACTAAAGTGCTTCCATTGCACTTTTACCTGGGCGATGGCTCTGTTCTGTAGTATTGTTTCTTTTCTATCCATAATGCGCAGAGGTTTCTCTTGGAACTCTCCTTTTGGTTCCACCTGCATCATATTCCAATTGATGATGTGAGTAGGATCATGAATATACTTTTTCAACAAAGAAACATGAAAAACATTATGAACTTTTAAATTTGCAGGGAGTGCAAGTTGATATTCCACGGGTCCAATTCAAGCTAAGATATCAAAGGGGCCACAAAACCTGGGTGCCAACTTTTCACAGTTTCCTAGCTTTAGTGATATTCTCCTTTGTTTGACTTTCAAATACACATTGTCCCCAACCTGAAATTCCTGGTGTCTCCTTTTTAAATCTGCGTAGCTTTTTTGTCTGCCATGTACCTCTTTTAAATTATGTTGTACCTTTCTTACCAAATTCTCCATTTCCTGGAGCATTTCTGGTCCCATCATGAGTTTTTCAACTAGGTTATCCCAACTAATCAGAGCTGTGCATTTTATGTTGTGCATTACTTTGAAGGGAATCATCTTAGTCGACGTATGATAGCCATTATTGTACGTAAATTCCACTAAGTGTAGGTGTTCCTCCTAGCTAGTTGGTTTCCTTCTTACATACGTTCGTAACATATATTTCACAATCTGATTCGTTCATTCAGTTTTCCCATTTGTTTGTGGATGGTAGCTTGTGCTGAAATTTCGGTTAGTATCCAACTCTGCAAACAATTCTTTCCAAAACGTTGATGTAAATTTGACATCTCTTTCTGAAATCACCATTTTAGGAATACCATGCAATATAAATATTTCCTTCATAAATATTTCAACAATGTTAATATCTTTATAAGTAGATTTCACAGGTATAAAATGTGCAGACTTGCTAAGTTTATCAATCACTACCATAATCGAATCATTCTGCTTTTGAATTTTAGGAAAACCTGTGATGAAGTCCAGTGAGGCAATCTCTCACTTCCATTCTGGTATAAGTAGAGGTTGTAGTAGGCCGGCTGGATGTTGATGTTCAAACTTCACTTGTTGAAAATCTAGGAATTTATATAAGTATTTAGTTGTCTCACCTTTCATGTTAGGACAATAAAACAACTTCCTCAAGGTTGTTACCATTTTCTAGTATCTCGGATGACCATACTGTGGATCTTTGTGAACTTCATCCAAAATTGTTAGCTTTAATTCAACAGAATCCAGTATGTACAACCTGTTTTTTAATCTTAGCAGTGCATTTTTATCCAAACTCAAATCTGTTCTCTTCAAATTTTATGCATTTCCTTGTAAATATGCTATTGTTTTGATGTACTTTTCGTCGTCACATCTTGCAGATTTTATTCTTTGTTCAATGTCATTTTCTTCTCTGCTAATACTTATCTCAAAAAGTCCATTAGTTCTCCTACTTAAGGAATATGCAACTTTGTTTTCCTTACCTTTAATGTGTCTTACTTCGAAATCAAATTCATTCAAGAAGGCCAACCACCTTTCTTGCCTTGCATTAAGATCTAGTTGACTGAATAATAATTTCACACCACTGTTATCACTTAGTAACAGAAATATTTTTCCCATTAAATAGTGTCGCCACATTTTTAGCGCGTGAATTATAGCTGCTAATTCCAAGTTGTGTGTGACGTAGTTTCATTAATGCTCTTTTAGTTTTCATGACTCGTAACAAATAGCATGCCCTTCTTGAGTTAGGACACCTCCCAAGCCTTCTTTGCTTGCATCCATGCAAACTGTAAAGTCTTTATCAAGGTATGCTACCATTAAAATAGGTGCGGTAGTTAACAGTTCTTTTAGCTTAGTAAACCTATCCTAAAATTTATGTGACCAAGTAATCTTTGTCCCCTTTTTCTTTAGGGATGTGAATGGGTATGCAATCTTACAGAACCCCTCGATAATATGTGGTAGTAACCGATAATTCCCATGAATGACCTGATGTGCGCCACATCCTTAGGGATAGGCCATTCCATGATGGCTCTTATCTTCTCTGGGTCAACTTCAATACCTTCTTCAGATATTACATGTCCTAGGTATTGTATTATCTTTTGGTAGAAGTCACATTTGTCAATTTTTTCATACAACTTGTGTTTCCTTAAGGTCAGCAATACTATTTTTAGGTGTTCTTCATGTTCTTCTTCTGTTTTCGAGTAAACTAAAATGTTGTTAATAAATACCAAAACAAATTTATCCAAATATTGACTGAATATGTTGTTCATCAAACACATAAATATTGTTGGTGAGTTAGTAAGAAAAAAAGAAATAACAACAAACTCATAATGCCCATACCTCATTCTCAAAGTTGTTTTACTTATATCTTCATCCTTTATTCTGACTTGGTTATAACGAGACCTTAAATCTAACTTAGAGAAAATCTTCGCTCCTCCCACTTGGTCAAACATGTCGTTAATTCTAGGTAGAGGATATTTTTTCTTAATAATCATCTTTTTTAACTATCGATAATCAATGCATAATATTAAAGCTCCATCTTTATTTTTAACGAAAAGGAATAGTTTTCCCCAAGGCGAGCACTTGATCTGATGTATTCTTTGTCCAACAGTTCTTGTAGCTGAATTTTCATCTCTATCAATTCGGGTAAACTCATCCTATAGGGTGCCTTATATATCAGGCTTGACCCAGGTAGTAGATCGATAGAGAAATCTATCTCTCTTCTTGGAGGTAGTTCTGGTATTTCATCCACAAATAAATCTCTAAACTCATGTAGGACAGTAAAGACTTCTAGACTGGGTTTATCCTCCTTTTTTAATAGAATAGTTACTTGGATAGCATAAATCTGACAACCTTTATTCATGCATTTCTTAAACTGCATGGTTGAAATCTGCCTAACTCAGACTGGTTTTCTAATTCCTTGTACTGTCTTAATTGTGTTGTTTTCATCTTTGTAAGTAAGTGATTTTTTGTAACAATCCAAAATTACTTTATGTTTCTCTAACCAGTCCATTCCAATGATTATATCGTAAGATCCCAAAGGTAAAATATTCAGATTTAACTTCGTATTTTGGCCATCTAAACTGATTTCACAATCAGAAATGAAATCAATTACTTTTCTCTTAGTTCATGTTGCTATCTGCACTAACCAGGATTTAGCATTCTTTACTTTCTTAAGCTTGTTTGAATCAACTAAACCAAGAGTAACATAACTCAAACTAGCTCGGGTAAATTAAAATAGAAATACACTTATTATTAACTTTACCTTCAACCTCCACTATAGTGAATTGATGATCAACTTGTTGGCTATCTATAGATGCATTAATTATGTGCATGCTTCTACCCACATCCCCTACTATAGAGGCTTCTTGCAGGTTATTTATTTTGGTCCTTGTCATAGAAGTTAAATGTGGATAGTTCCTCCTCAAGTGCGATTCTCCACACTCCCAAAATTTTAATAGTTCCCTGGGGTTGTCCCCAATTTTCTCGGTTCCTAGATTAACTGGTGTACCTCCCCCTTGGGTGTTATGGTTATTGAAATGAAAATATTTACTTTGGAAATTCTTCACCATATTCTGGAAAGGGGATGGTTGGAATCCTTTCTTCTGTTGATTCATTATGTCTGGTTTCTTATCCTTCCAAAATTTGGGAATTTAAGACCTTTGTTTGTATTGATCATAGCACATCCGGGCCTTTCTAAAAACTTTGCTTAAATTTTTGGGATTGTCGAATTTGATTATGTCCTTATAGGACTGTTGTAGGCAACTTAAGAATTGTTGTATTTGTACTTTGTCTTCCTTGATGTATGGCACAAATATTAATAATTCAAGAAATTTGTTTATGAGGTCGTCCATGGTCATTTGTCTGAGTCTTAGCTCATAAAATTCCTTGGTCTTTCTTTCATAATAGCTTTCTGATAAATATTGTTTCTTGAATTATTTTTTGAAATCCAACCATTGCATATGTTTCTCTTTTAATCCCTTGGCCAATTTTAGGTCCTGCCACCAGATACTCAATTTTCCCTTCAGGTTATAAATGGCCATTCTGACTTTCATGTTACTAGAATAGTTATAAATATGGAAGTACTTATTTATATCCAGTAACCATGCTTAAACCTCTTCTCTTGTCCTGGACTCTCCGTCAAAGGTGGAAGGTTTTATCTTCTTGAATTTTCCTTCTGGGTGGTTCACCTATTTTCTTTTCCTTCCTCTGGTTTTTTTATTCTTCATTGTTGGTGTGCCTTCGGAAGAATTGTTCTCATTCTCTTCTTTAGGACCAGAATTTTTGGAGGCTCTTTTGTTGACTTCTTCTTCCTTGTCATTGTCTTTTGGTCTCTTCCTTGTTACGATGTTGCACAACAATACTTCGTTTATCTCTTTTTGGTATTCAAGTGCCCTTTTTAGTTTCTCATTATCTACCTTGAACGCTTGCATCTCCATGATAAGGTCCCTCATTGTTTCCAGAACCTGGGTGGCTGAACTTCCTTCACTGTTATTTCTAGGTTCTTTAGGAGGTCTTTGATCGGGGTTCTCTTCAAGTCTAATCTCCTCTTCATTCTATGCTGCCATTATCACAACATAACAAAACAATTTTTGTTTGTAACAATAAACATTTTTGTTAGTTTTTCTTTTAACACAAATAAAATGTAGTAAAATAACTTTGGCCTTGCCTTGAGGTCCAAGTGTTGTAACCTTCTTCTCTGATACCATATGTAATATACCCCAAATTTACCAAATAAAAAAAAAAATATTGGGTACATTAAAACTTATTGACTATGATATACTCGATCAAGCTTAATTCTGTTATTGTCGCTATTGGAAATACGACATGTACCTACTCGTAATTACAAGAGATGACTAACAAGATAGTTATCTTCTCTAAGTGAATTTGTCCCTATTAAAATAACTCAGTACATGCGAAAATTGTTCAATACATTCAACACTTTAACATATTAGGCTAGTGTTTAGTCTGCTCACGAAATCTATATTATCAAAAAGATGTTTGTAAGTCTTATTGTGTCCATAAAGGGACTATAGTAACTATATCCTAACATGGGTACTATTTTTATCATATAGGATCTATATAAGTGGTTTTACTAGAGGATTCAACACATATATGGGAGTCACAACATATTCAGATTTGTAGACAGTAAGTGAAATCCTAATGTTTCATATATATATAACCATACATGGAGTTCATAGCATACACCACGATGGATATGTATATATAGTTATTAGTTTAGCATGAGAGTCGGCCCCTACTTGATATATATATATATCATAGGTTATGTGAAGTAATATATATATCTATAATATTCCACGAATGACATCTCAAACATCGACGTGTCTTGTGCCATACGCATCTAGTGTTACAAAGGAGCCACATCTGAACTTATACCTAATCGTGCTAACCCTACTCAACTCGTATTACATCTCAGCATTGAATACGTTTGTAAGATGTGTTAATGGCGGTCATGTCTGTCCGTAAATTACATTTACCACTGGGTATGTCATTTAAACTAGGTTTGTTTCGTACTAGGTGCTTGGCAAGCCACGCCCAATTCTGACTCGCCATATCCATTCATTCACATGGATAATGTACCATGGATTTTTGTCACTCAATTACTCATTTTTCAATAGGTGGGAAGTTATTCTGCTCATTATTTCCTTGGTTTCGCGAAAAACCCCTCCTCTGCTCTATGATCATTTTCCCTCTACGCAACCCCTGGTGGATTCACTCTTTGTGTATGGTAGCTTGGCAATAAGACCTTCATCCTTGGTAAACAATCTGGGAAATGAAAACAGTTGGGTCCTCTCTGCGCAAGGTAATTATTGAACCTTTCTTTATTATATTTTCTAAACTCTCATGGGTAAAAATAGCTTGGAATGGTTGGTGTTTAGCTAAGCTTGTTATCTTGCCTTCATGGCATTCCTCCCAGTTTTTGTTCTGGCCAGAAATATTCATTGTCCCTTTTTCATTGACTTTTCTTACTCTGGAACATTGTTATCAATTACATTTCCTCATGTAATCATATTTTCTTTAACTATGGGGAGTCCTGAAATATATACGCTGCATTTAGAGTGTTAACCCTGAAATTCCCTTATATCAGTCTAGCAATGTTGTAAATAATTTGGATGTGTCTTTACAGGGTTACCCTTTGGAAGCCCTAAAATGTAGTTTAAATGGGTCACCTTTTGTATTACCTCACTAAAGATTTAGGGATTTTAACACTACACGAGTATATATATTTTGAAAAGTATAAGCCGGAAAGACCTTCTGGGGTTTTCCTAAAATTGGTCTGTGTAATTGTTTTTTACTTACTGTGTAGATTAAAAACAGATCTGTCATTTATGTTTTAATCTCTGAACTCCATGCGGTGATAGATGTAGACATGAAAATCCATTTGTCTGTAATCGAATTTGGTGTGGGTAAAACAAAAATGTAATGGGTAGTTTAACTTTTGAGTTCATGTTTTACCTTCAATATTATCATAGGCACATGTCAATATATGTAGACATGTCTTAATATTGATTCTTTGTATTATAACTTTTCTTGAAAAAGTATAGCACAATTTCTTGCCTATAACTCAATATCACGACCTTTGTTCTTTGGTTTCTCTCTAAGTTTTTATATAGCAATTTGTAACTATTAATGTTTATGGTAGAATGTTCCGCCAACTCTGTGTACATTTCTGAATTGGGAGAGAATGCGCCTCTTGTGGAATTAGATACTTTGTTGTGTGAAATTTGAATTTTAATACTCTGGCTATGTAAAATGGTTACTAACCCATTATGGGGTTTCATCATTGAGTCTAGTGATTTCCATTTTAAAAGAAAATCTTTCTTGTGTTCCTTGTATTCATACAACATTGTATAAAAATGAAAACCTACACTCTGTACATATACGAGAGCATGGTTGTACTCCTGGTAGAATGTGCATCTGTATTATGCACAAGTTAATATAACTCTATGTAAATTTGACAATAACACTAGGTATGCTAGGGAAATGATTTACCTTCTATGGATTTTTCATCTAAAAACTCGGTGGTTACTAAATGTTTTAGCATTGTTTTTCATTACTATTTAAATTATTGTGCTTCAAGGTATTTCTTTTAGTTACAAAACTAATGGTGGGGCCTTGTCTTCTTTGCGAGGGCACCCATCATCTGTTCCTAGGTCCACTCCTCCCCTTTGGACTGTGGACATATTCGTCGCTCAAACGCTGGTGGGAACTGCGACTTTTAAGATAAGTGTTATTTCATTTTCTTAATATTTATTTTCATTTGATTAATTATCAAGGTTTACTAAATCTTTTTATTTTCCCTTTGCAGGTTTAATCAGTTCGAATAAAATGGATCCAGGGGCTCGCCTTGCTCGAAAAGGTATTCGAGTTCCGATTTTGGTGTATAATTAAAAGTTTTTCTTCTGTTTACTAGTGGAACAGGGTCCATACCCTAGGGTACTCTACAATAATCATTTTGAACCAGGGTTTTCTGGTTGTACAGATCATTGGTGATTAAACACGTAGTTGACCATACATGTTATTGATACCATTGGAACAAGTTTTTCTTTCAATTGTTGTAACAACTACTGTAGCTTATATTTGTAGAACATGAAAAACCTTTGTTGATAGGCCTGATGTAATATATAAATGGATTGTTAATTTTCGTATATGTTCCTTCATAGTCATGGTATGATTTGAACAATGGTAAACATTTATGCACTCATGCATTTCAAGGATCGATAGAAACTTTTCTTTATCTAAAAACAATATATACTTACTTATGTATATGTATATATATAATCCATAGAAAACAACTATACATTTATGTCATTTCCTTTGCATGGAATACATACGTATATCTACATAGTTATGCGCAGGATGTATAAGCACATTAGAAGCACACAATAATTCAATCCCC
>ML777637.1:912689-934358 GCA_009831015.1 Picea engelmannii
TAAGCATTTACTAACATCACAATATTTCCTCATTCGTCTAACAATGGAAATCATAATATCATACCTTCAGTCAATTATTCATGTAAGCACTAACATTCATTTGTCTTCCAACAATTAATATATAAAAAGATTTGTCTTTTACATGTGTCACAATAAAAGTGTTAGTTGGGAAAATCAAATCATTTCCCAACAGTCATAAATAATTAATTACAACAATCAAATTCCAAATTCAAATTTTCCATAAATGGAAAAAAATTTCGAAATACGAATTTTCCAAAAATGGAAATTTATTCCTAAGTACAAATAGACTTTAAAAATTAATTATTTTGGTGGATATTAGATAGGGGATAACATATGGCTCCATATCGAGGAAATGTGCTCACTGTAGAGCACATGAGAACCTCAACATCTCTGGTATGACATGTGCCTGCTAGATCTCAACAAAATACATCAGTAATCCTCAAGGTGTTGATATCAACCCTCACTCATACATGATATAAAATGAAGATAAGAATGAATATATACATAATGAAGGATTAAAAAACTAAAACTACACTATACTAGCATGATATGCAGATGGTACATACAATGGATGCAAATTACTAACTTACCTATACTTACATGTGAAGTCAAGGCTTTGCCCCATGATGGGGTTTAAGGAGCCATCCACTAGCTGGTAATGGATGTTTTCTTCCTTCCAATGTGGATAAATAACAGGAATCATTGATTGACTTCATTCTAATTCTGAAAGGTCCAAGCCAAAATTGTGCATTCCCTTTAACATTGTTGGGATATCCTTTCTTTGTATCCCAATCTAAAACCAAATCTCCTTGCTTGTAGTCTCCTCCTTCAAAATCAACTGCCTCTTGTATTCCAATGTATTGTGTTGAGGGAGGGGGGTGGCGTTATGCAATCAGTACATATTCTTTGTTTGATTCAGTCAACAAATGTTCATCATCTCCCTTCCATTTGACAAAACCAACTCCTTTCCCTCTGAACCTTATCAAATCGTCAATTTCATCCTCTTGTGTAGAAGAATAGTCATCCCAGTATTCAGAGAGGTTAGAGGTATCATCAGGATAATCACCCCAATTTGTATCTCTCTCCTTCTCCAGAATGATGTGGTGGGATTCTACCAATGCACTATCCCTTATGTATGTTTCATGAAAATGTAACCTCTCATCATTACCTTGTGTAATGATGTTCTTGTGATTGCTAGGAATATTTTGGTCACCCTTTTCTTTGGTCCATGTTATCTCATTAATATTGTATTTTTATACCAAGGGAAGAACGATCTAGCCTTGAAATAAGAAGGTATCTAAGGAGTTGTAGTTACTATATCCATGATTTCACCTTTCAATGTGTTCCATCCTCTTTGGCTTGTTATGCAAAGTGATGCAACCTTGGTCCCTGATGGGGATAGTTGCATAGGACAAGTCCATCTATAGAATTCCACCTAAAGTAGTATCTCATTCCCTAGATAATATTATTCCCCGAGTGTTAGGTATATCGAAAACAACAATGTCCATTATGAGGGGGAAATCAGGGTAGTCGACGAAGTGGACTTAAGGACCTTCCATCAAGCCATAGAACTTGCTCCCCTTTGGCTCAAATCTACAAATAGTGGCACAAGGCCCTGTAACTTCCATCCCCAATTGGTTCATAAACTTCAACATAATCATTTTGACAGATGACTCGAATTCAAGCATGCAGTTGTGAAGACATAGGTCATATATTAGCAAGGAAGTGAGAAAGGGTGTTTTTTCATTTTTCTCAAAATGATCAGTTTGTGATAGTGTGGAAGTTTCTTCAAACAATTTTTGGTCATGTAGGGTCTGTTTTGTCAAAGAAGGTATTTCCAACATTCCACGAATCCTTTTACCTATTGTAAGATATAGGCCATACTAGTGCTTAGGTTGGTCCCATCATTGCTAGGTTTTGGGAGAGGTTGGGGTAGATCCCTAGCATAGACCTTCAAGCTTCACCCTTGAGTCCTCACTTGTTTGGCTCAAGCACTGAATCCTAGGCTTCCTCATGTCGTTATTCTCTTGGATTTGATTTGGTGTGAACAAGGTAAATATGTAATATTCATAATTATATTTATCATGAGTATCCTTTGGGTGATCACGTTCAAAATGGGATTATTTTCACAATAAGGACTTAGGATCATCTTCTTGCCTCACAACATTTTGTAGATCCAAACTGTTTGGACAAATTTGTTCTTTTGGAGCATGATATTTTATTGTTTGATTCGTATTTTGAGGCAGTCTCATTGAAGGATTCTTTTGGGCTTGTGATAGTTCCCTTTCCAACTCAATGATTTCTTTAGAGGCTTGTGTTTTTGACAATTTTGGTAATTTACTATTTTTAGCAATTTTTAACTTCCACGGCCATTTTGAGGGCCTAAATGAAGGGTTTTTGGGATCACCCTTCTCAATGATATACAAAGGCTTTGGATTCTAATTGAGCCCCCAAAATTAATCTCTTCGACAATACCTTTCCAACGATCTATAATGTTCCACAAATGACGATCGTATGCCAAAGTTATGCCCTGGGGAAGTTGATACACCAAACTACCCAAAACGAGGTCCACAAAACTATTGGCTTTTCATCTTCTGGGGTTAGGATTTTGGATTTTATTTATGATTAAAAGGCCTTTAAAGCCTCATTGTAAAATCATTCTCTTGTGAATGCAAGTAGCGAAAACATATCTTCTTAGAGATAAGCTTCCATCATTATAGCGAGTCTTTAACTCTGGATTTTTTACAGTCTTTGTACATTTTGGCTCATTAATAGAAAATTGTGTATTATTGTATCTCTATGTTTATGGTTGCATCTATGATACATTTCTTTTGTATTATTGGATATCCGAGATATATATGTTCATTTATTTATTATATCTTTGCTCTCATTTCGTTTCGAAAATAATCCAAATCAGTGGTATTAGAGAAGGTTGCTCTTGATCATTTTTCAGTGCATGTCTCCGACGAGGTCAAATTATATCAATTTGGGTCTCGATCTTATCTCTCTTGAGGAAAATCTCTCTCGAGGAAAATCTCTCTCACACACCCAAGAAACCCTCCATGGAAGAAGAAAATAAAAACAACAGAGCAAACAATTCTATTGATCTGTTGCTTAAGCAAGCTCTCATGCGATAGAGGGACGAAATGATGGAGAATTTTTCTCACATCCTTCAAGGCCTACCAATAACAACAGGTGTTTCTTCATCAAGCGACCACTTTGGAGGCACCTCTCCTTTCAAGGTACCAGTTAATTTTTCCCATATTTGAAGGATAGATAGATGCAAATGCCCTAGAAAAATGGTTAAATATACTAGAAGGTTATTTCTTTATTCATAATTTCTCTGACAGGGAAAAGATAACCTTCACACTCCTTAAGGATCTCCCCCATGTCAAAAATTGATGGAAAACTTTTTGGGAGAAAAGTTCCACAGAGGATTATGGAATATATGGGGTCGATCCCACTTGCGATATTTTTGTGGATGCAGTAAAGAAACAATATTACCCTGTTGGAAACTATGAGGACCGGTACATGATATGGACCACACTTCGGAAAGAGAGGGTCCAATTAGTTACAGAGTTCACTAATACCTTCCATACCTTGTGCACCAAGTTGGGTATCAAAGACTCCGAACAAAATTTGGTTCTAAAATACCATGGGCCTCTACACAAACACATTCAAACTAAAATGGATTTTATGAACATCTCATCACTTGGTGTTTCTTATCGATCTATTGTTAAAATTGAAAAAAAAATTAATCACCAAAAAAAGTGAGAGTTCGGGTCTACAAATCTGCAACAACCAAAGTATGGTAAAGACAACCCTAACAAAAAGTCTCTCGAAAACTAGTCCAAGCCACATGAAAAGAAGGGTCACAGAAATACGAATAAGGACACTGGAAAATTGTGTTATTTCCATAAAATCACCTGGTGCAAAATTGATGAATGTCGCTCAAAATAGTCATTGGTGGCCAAGATAAAAGACAAGGAGCCGAACCCTGATTCAGGATTTGATTTGAAAATATTGATAGAAGACAGATCATCGATGCCGACCCCACTACTATTGTCACGACTACAACAATTCAACCAAAAGAACCAACATATTCTGAAGAGGGGGAGCGTATTTTTCATTCACATATGTGGGTGAAGGGGATCCCTTTTAATTTTATTGTTCATAGTAGAATCTAGAAGAACCTCATCTCAACAGAGGTGGTCAAATAGTTGGTATTGTCGAAAACACAACACCCACATCCATACAACATCAAGTGGTTTCGCCAGGGATGAGATCTTCATGTCAGTCAATAATTTCTATTGTCATATGACATCCATTCCTTCAAGGAAAAGGTATTATTTGATGTTTCCCCCCTGGCTGCTTGTGATGTTCTCTTAGGCCAACCATATATGTGTAAGAGACATTCTATTTATGAGTCTCGACCCCATAGTTTCATTGTTTCTCTGGAGGGTCATCTCTACAGGATACCAGAGGTAATAATGACTATTGTCCCACCTAAACAGTGCCTCAAGGTAGTATCTCATACTACAAAATTCAGCTTCTTCATGGTCTCTTCAAAGTGTGCAGAGAAGACCACCACAACATCCTCAGTACAAGCACATTTTATCCAACAGAAGCAAGTTGACAATATTGTAGCAAATTGTAAATATTCCTTCTGTACATAGGCATATCATGTATCAAGACTTGTTAAAAAGGCCCGACCCTTCCAGCCACAGGTTCATGACAACCTTCAACAAGCTAAGCAACAAAACTTCTCCAACAAGGCAAGTAGCTCATCAAGATGCAGATTCAACAAACACTTTTCCCTCTCCCCCAGGAACTCAACACAATGGGGACCATTTCTTCCTAAGGAGGTAGGATTGATCCAAGTGGATATCAGTGGACACCCACCTTTTCCAACTGGCTCAAAATAGTTTTCTGACAATTTTGGTAATTTACTATTTTTAGCAGTTTTTAACTTCCGGGGCCATTTTGAGGGCCTAAAGGAAGGTTTTTAAGGATAATGATTCTCAATCATATCCAAAGGCTCTGAAATCTGATTGAGCTCCAAAATTAATCTCGTCGACAATTCATTTCCAATGAGCTATCATGCACCCCAAACGAAGATCGTATGCCAAAGTTACGCCCCTGGGAAGTTGATACACCAAACTACCCAAAACAAGGTCCACAAAATTGTTGGCTTTTCATCTTCCAGGGTTAGCGTTTTGTATTTTATTTATGATTAAAATTCCTTTGGAGCCTCATTGTAAAATCATCTTCTTGAGAATGCGAGTAGGGGACACAACTCTTCTCAAAGATAAGTTGCCACCATTCTAGCGAGTCTTTCACTCTATATTTTTTAAAGTCTTTGTACATTTTCTCTCATTAATAGAAAATTGTGTATTACTATATCTTTGTGTTTATGGTTGCATCTATGATACATTTTGTTATATTATTGGATCTCTGATATATCTATGTACATTTATTTTTTATATCTCTGCTCTCATTTCATGCCGAAAATAATCTGAATCAATTTAAGTATTGTCCGTGAATAGAACTCTCTGGTAGAAATTCAGAATCAATTTGACCAAGTAAGGTATTAAACATGTCATTAAATTCCCTAAAAACTTTGTCATTTTGTTTGCAAATGTTGAGATATTGGGAATAAAGGGGTGCCATGTCTTCCATCACACCCCATCTTTGTAGGAAATGTTTTTCTAAATCTTCACAGGTTGTGATTCTATTTCTTGGGAGGTTAGTGTTCCATTTTCTAGCATCTACAGTAAGTGAGGCAAAGAAAAGTCTCATGAATGTGTCAGGATGTTCTTTCCCAAATTGATAGATGTCATAGGTCTCACAAAATTTGGTCCAATGTGTGTTACCATAAGCCCCAGCCTCTCCGAAAAACTTGGGTATCAATAAATTTTCATATTTAGGGAGATCATGTAATCCTCCATGGATATTGGCCAATTCTAGAGGGCCAAAGAGTTTTTTGAGATCCCATTTAGGAGGGGTCATGGGGAAAATAGGAACTATGGGACAAGAAAGTGTTTATTGACATCTTCTACAGGTCATCATCAATGGAGTCGCCAGAAAATATCCTTGATATCATCAAAGGGATGAGTGGATCACCGTTAGTGTAGTCGTCGGGTAAGCTTTGTGAAATGAAGGATTTCCAAGATAAAGGATTACCGAAAAGTTTCGTTCAAGGAAAATTTACTTGATGTTCCCCGAAAACGATACCAAAATGTTATCGCACAATATGTACATGCCTGATGCAGGAGCATCGCCAACACATCAAGCGAGCCAGCACATCAAGCGGAGGACAGCTGGATGAGCCAACACACATTTTAAAAATACTTTGGGAATGTTGCGCAAAATATTTAATGAAGTCATTTATGAAGGAGGCACACTTGTATATCGTAATGGACCTTGAGCGGATATCTCTCGTCCTTAGGTAGTTAGACGAAATTTAATATAGTTAATGCTAGTAGATAGGAGTTTAATTGTAGATTTGATAGCTTTAGAGTCCAAGAGGGAAAACGGATATAGACACCC
This sequence comes from Picea engelmannii, assembly GCA_009831015.1. Lineage (NCBI taxonomy): Eukaryota > Viridiplantae > Streptophyta > Pinopsida > Pinales > Pinaceae > Picea > Picea engelmannii. The sequence continues at coordinate 919,260 of ML777637.1, forward strand.
TCACTTGTACATTGTAACATAAGCCTTGATTATTGAAGTAGGAGAGAAAGAGCAAGCAGAGATCTGTGTATGAAGAACACCCATGTACACGCATTTGAATTAATATAATAAAGCTGATTCAAATTCATGGTTTGTGTTGATTCTCTATATGTTGATGTTGATATGCTCATGAATGTTTATTTCCTATCATACATTTGCTTTTATATGTTGTGTATGTGATTTCATGGTGAAATTGAAGTCTGAAGGGAAGAAGGAATTAGTTTCAATTGTTTCTCTATATTGAACCAGAGAATTCCTGCAAGGAGTGCAGTCGAATTTGTCCGCAAGGAGTGCGTTGACAGAAGGGTTCAAATAGAGATAGCTTTTGTTCACATTTCCTCGAAGGTACAGTTAAGCACAGTGTCGTGCAAGGAGTGCGCAAACCAAGGAAAAGCCTCAGGGTTGCGAACCTGAGAAAATTTTTGAAGACTGCTGCTGCAGGAGTGCGCAGGGTCGAAGGACTTCAACACTTTGACAAAGTTGAAGATTTGCCGCAAGGAGTGCGTGCAAAGTTCCTTCTAAGTATTTGAGAATTGCAGGGAAGCTCAGGAGGAATAAACCTTCCGTGGGTTGTTGGATCTTGCAGAGGTGAAAGGAGATTACGGTGCGAACGTCTGAAGGTTCGGAGCTCAGAAGGGGCAGAGCCATTGATTTATGCCACCGGAGCCATTGGATCTACATGTAGAATCGGGTATCGGGGACTCGCAAGGTGAAGTTCCAAAAGTTAGCGACGAGAATTGCGATATCGCAAGACGCGATATCCCAACAGAGGGTCGTGTGGGCCATAGTCAAGATTAGTGGAGTACAGGTGGCACGTAGTCATCGAGACCTCGCCACGATAAGTCCTAAATATTTGGTGTTAGGATTCCCGATCCTGCGAAGTCCGAAGTCCCGACGAGATAAGGGACTTTTGAAAGGTCAACTCACGCGTGCATCGACATTTCCGCGCATCGGGTATCGAGGGATGAAAAACCTACGGGTTCGATACCGCGAGTAGCGAAGTTGTGATAGAGTGGAAGTTTCGACAAGGGAAAAGTCAGCGATTTGACTGGCCATCGGGTCTCGGGGATTCGAGAGCCCAACGAGCAACCGAGAACTTGCGAAGTCGCGAGTTCCGATTTCCCAATAAGCGAACAAAGGGAAGTCGCGCAGAAGAGAATCTATGTGTGCAAATTTCTCGATAGGGAAATAGAAGGACCTTAGATTTCTTCAGGCCGAGGAGAAGAATATCCTGTGAGACAATCACCTGATCCAGAGGATAGGGAGGTGAGAAGAAGAGGCAGGTCGGTAGGAAATCCATAAATGGAGAGACAAATGCGAGATCTCAGAGCAAGACTCGAGGAGATGAAGACAACTCAAAGACACACAGCTAGTACAGGGGATCTTAGTGATTCCAAGAGCGAGATAGAAGCTGAATGCAACGAGGAAGTTGCAGCCAAAGCTGCATCAACGAAACGATTGATTAAAGCCTTTGCCAGAATGGGTGAGAAGGGAAAGATGGACATTCCAGTCTATCAGGGGAATCTGGATGTAGAAGAGCTACTGGATTGGATTAGAGCTCTTGACACCTACTTCGATTATGAAGATACCGAAGAGGATAAAAAGGTCAAGCATGCTATCACACGCTTGAAAGAACATGCGGCATTGTGGTGGTACAAGCTACAAACTGATAGACGCTGCAAAGGCAAGCAGAAGATCAAGAGTTGGGATCGAATGATCGTGAAGATGAAGGCAAAGTTCATCCCAAGAGACTATCAAATTACTCTGTTCAGGAGGATGCAGAACCTGAGACAGAAGCTAATGACAGTGAAAGAATACACTGAAGAATTCTATCGACTGAACATTAGAGCAGGTCATCGGGAGAGCGATGATGAAAAGGTTTCCAGATATCTGAATGGTCTGAGGTACGACATTCAAAATGAATTGAGCATGGTAACCATCCGAAATGTAGAGGATGCTTATCAGATGGCTCTGAAAGCCGAGGAGAATCTGAGCCATAAGCAAGGTCAGCGAGGCCGAGGCAGAAGTCAGCGCAGAGGCAAAGCCGTTGCCCAAGATAAATACCAGAATCCCAAGGAGGAATGGAAGAAACCTCAGGGTAAGGTAGAAAGAGGTGGAACCTCACAGAGAGGACCACATGTTGAACAGAGATGGCAGCATATAGAACAGAGAGGATATTGTGTTGACGAAAATACTTTTCCTCGTACCAGAGGTAGAGGAAGAGGCCGAGGTGGAGTAATCACGTGCTTCACATGTGGGAAGAATGGGCACAGGTCATTTAAGTGTCCAAAGAAAAAGAAGGATATTAGGGAAGCTCACATCATCGAAGCATAGAAGCAGGATGTTGAGACCGAAGACACAGAAGGTGGAAGGTCGTTGATGATGCGTAAAGTTCTCTTAACACCTGGAAAGGAGGTGGAGGACCCAGCTCAGAGGACTAGACTTTTCAGAACAACTTGCAAGACCAATAATTGGGTATGCAAGGTTATCGTGGACAACGGTAGCACATATAATCTTGTTTCAACCAAGATGGTGAAAAAACTGGAGCTGGAGACAACTGATCACCCAAGTCCATACAAAGTTTCATGGCTACAGAAGGGACATCAGGTAAGTGTCACTAAACAGTGTTTAGTTGAACTCAAAATAGGTGGATATAATGATAAAGTACTCTGTGATGTTATTCCCATGGATGTATGTCATTTATTGCTAGGTAGACCATGGAAATATGACAGAAATGTGGTTCGTGATGGGAGAATGAACACATATACTTTAGAGAAGGATGGGAGGACACATAGGTTGCTTCTGATAAAGGATAAGGAGGTGAAACCGGAAGTAGACAACACCATACTTCTCATGAGTGGGAAGGAACTTCTTACAAAGATGGAGAAGAAGGAAGATCCACAATTCTTTGTGATCATAAAGTCGAGGATTGTTATGACTAGCACAAGAGTGGATGATCTACCAGATGAGATTCTGGAGCTGCTGGAAGAGTTCGTTGACATCGTGGTGGATGAATTACCTCGTTCGTTACCGCCAATTAGAAGTGTGAGTGATCACATAGACCTCATACCAGGAGCTAGTTTGTCGAACAAAGCTGTGTATAGGTTAACGCCACAAGAAAATGAGGAGGTCAAGAGGCAGGTCCAGGAGTTATTGGACAAAGGATTAGTCAGGGAAAGCTTGAGTCCATGTGTTGTTCCAACAGTGCTCAGTCCGAAGAAAGACAAAGGCTGGAGGATGTGTACCGACTCAAGAGTGATCAACAAAATAACCATTAGATACAGGTTTCCATTGCCGAGGATGGATGATCTGATGGATTTCCTGAGCAGGGAAAAATATTTTTCAAAGATAGATTTGAAAAGAAGATATCACCAGATTCGCATGAGAGAAGGTGATGAGTGGAAAACAGCCTTCAAGACAAATGAAGGACTGTATGAATGGCTAGTCATGTCGTTTAGCTTGACGAATGCGCTGAGTACTTTTATGTGGTTGATGAATGAAGTCCTGAGGGAATTCATCGGGAAATTTGTCGTCGTATATCTGAATGATATACTGATCTTTAGTAAGACGAAGGATGAACATCTGAAGCATTTGACCATTATGATGAGGAAGCTATAGCAAGAGAAGTTGTTGATCAACATGAAGAAGTGCTCATTTATGAAGACATAACTCATTTACTTGGGTTTTGTTATTTCAGCGAATGAGTTGAAGATGGATTCGGATAAGGTAGAAGTGATCAAGAATTGGCCATCACCGAGAAATGTTTTCGAGGTGAGAAGTTTTCATGGTTTGGCTAGTTTCTACCAAAAATTCATCAGGAATTTCAGTGTAATTAGCGCAGCAATGATGGACACAGTGAAGAAGCGACATAAGTCTTTTCATTGGACAACAGAGGCAGAGAAGAGCTTCAATCTGTTGAAGCGGAAGATCACAGAACAACCGGTTTTGGTGTTGCCGGATTTCCAGAAAACATTTAAGGTGAAATGTGATGCCAGTGGGTTTGCTATAGGAGCAGTCTTGAGCCAGGAAGACAGAATAGTTACATATTTTAGTGAGAAACTGGATGAGGAAAAACTGAAATACTTCACGTATGATAAAGAATTTTATGCTATCATACAGGCGTTGAAGAAGTGGAGGCATTACTTGATCCCGAAAGAATTTGTATTGTATAGTGATAATCATGCATTATAGTTTGTGACTCAACATGAGAAGTTGAATCAGAAGCATGCAAAATGGGTAGAGTATATGCATAATTTCACATTTGTGATTAAGCATATTTCGGGTACTGCTAACAAAGTGGCTGATGCTTTGAGTAGGAAGTGATTTTTACTACAGGAATTCTGAGTCAAAACATTGGGTTTTGAAAATCTCAGGGACATGTATGCAATAGATGCAGACTTTGGAGAAGCGTATTAAGAAGCTGAGAATCCAGTTCTCAGAGATTGAAGTCCTTGGATAGATTATATGATCCAGGAGGGATTGTTGTTCAGAGGCAATCAACTGTGTATTGCAAATTTCTCCATGAGGGAGAACTTATTGAAGGAGACGCACAGTGGTAGCTTAGCAGGACATTTTAGCCATGAAAAAATCTTCGCGAACCTGAACGAATCATATTTTTGGCCAGGGATGCGAGTAGAGGTCAAGCGATTTGTGGACAGGTGTAAAATTTGCCAACATTCGAAGGGGAGAAAACAGAATGTAGGTTTATATCAGTCATTTCCCATACCAGAAAGACCATGGGAGACGATAAGCATGGATTTTGTATTGGGTTTTCCAAGGACACAAAGAGGGGTCGATTCAATCTTTGTGGTCATGAACAGGTTTTCAAAAATGGCACATATTATCCCATGCTAGAAGACCAACGATGTGACTCACATCGCAAATATGTTTTTCAAGGAGGTCATTCGACTCCATGGATTGCCGAAAAGCATAGTTTCGGATAGAGATACAAAGTTCATAAGGCAATTTTGGAGGACGCTATGGAAGAAGCTAGGAACTAATTTGGCGTTTAGTTCTGCCTATCATCCTCAAACAGATGGACAAACAGAAGTGGTCAACAGAAGTCTTGGAGACTTGCTAAGAAGCTTGGTGACAGAGCACCATAGCAATTGGGATAGCATATTGCCACAAGAAGAGTTTTCATACGACTCTGTGAACAGGAGCACAAGAAAAAGTCCATTTCAGGTTGTATATGGGATGCAACCGAGAGGAGTTTCTAAACTGAGGGATTCAGAACAGACTGCTACTAGCAGTGCTAGTGCAGAAGAATTTGCTGAGGCGATGAAAGAACTTCACAACAGGGTGAAGCAGCGACTGATAGATTCAAATCAGGAATACAAGCGCAGAGCAGATCAGGATCGGAGACAACTTCAGTTTGAAGTTGGCGATCTAGTTCTGGCACACTTGAGGAAGGAAAGGTTCCCAAGGGGAACATACAATAAGTTGAAAATGAAGAAAATCGGACCATGCAAGGTCTTGAGAAAATTAGGAGAAAATTCTTATGAGATTGAGTTGTCGGATGGCATCAGATTATCTCCGATATTCAATGTCTCATATTTGTATCCATACAAAGATGAGGAGACAAGAACAAGTGGTGAGAAACCAGTAATCCAGTGGCAGAAGCAGATGTCGATTGCAAAGAAGCCACAGATGGAGTGCATACTGGGTAAGAGAGTAGGTAAGAAGACCAAGAGAAAATAATACTTTGAGTATCTGATCAAGCGGAAGAATCATCCAGTGGAAGCTGCCAGCTGGGAGACTGAAGCAGTGATATAGAAGCATGGATATACCGTGCAGGAGCTCGTGGACAGGAGCCCATGAAGGTTTTCAAGTGAGGGAGTGTGATGCAGGAGCATCGCCAGCACATCAAGCGAGCCAGCACATCAAGCGGAGGACAGTTGGATGAGTCAGCACACATTTTGAAAATACTTTGGGAATGTTGCGCAAAATCTTTAATGAAGTCATTTATGAAGGAGGCGCACTTGTATATCGTAATGGACCTTGATCAGATAGCTCTCTTCCTTAGGTAGATAGACGACATTTAATATAGTTAATGCTGGTAGATAGGAGTTTAATTGTATTTGATAGCTTTAGAGTCCAAGAGGGAAAACGAATATAGACACCCTCACTTGTACATTGTAACATAACCCTTGATTATTGAAGCAGGAGAGCAAGAGAAAGAAGAGAGTTGTGTATGAAGAACACCCATGTACAGGCATTTGAATTAATATAATAAAGATGATTCAAATTCATGGTTTGTATTGATTCTCTATATGTCGATGTTGATATGCTCATGAATGTTTATTTTCTGTCATACATTTTCTTTTATATGCTGTGTATGTGATTTCATGGTGAAATTGAAGTCTGAAGGGAAGAAGGAATTAGTTTCAATTGTTTCCCTATATTGAACCAAAGAATTCTAGCAAGGAGTGCAGTCGAATTTGTCCGCAAGGAATGCGTTGACAGAAGGGTTCAATTAGAGATAGATTTTGTTCTCATTTCCTCGAAGGTGAATTTAAGCACAGTGCGATGCAAGGAGTGCGCAGGCCAAGGAAAAGCCTCAGGGTTGTGAACCTGAGCAAATTTTTGAAGACTGTTGCTGCAGGAGTGCGCAGGGTCAAAGGACTTCAACACTTAGACAAAGTTGAAGATTTTCCGCAAGGAGTGCGTGCAAAGTTCCTTCTAAGTATTTGACAATTGCAGGGAGGCTCAGGAGGAATAAACCTTCAAATTCACTGAAGGGTAAGTGTAGGCAATCTGTCGTGGGAATTCTGAGAGGAAGCGTCGCAGGTTGGGGAGCGAGTGAACGAGTCTCGTGGAGAGGTACTCCTTCATTTTGCAGTTACACCAAACAAAGAATGGACGGTCGAAATCCTTCGTGGAGATTTCATGAAGTTCTGTGGGCTGTTAGATCTTGCGGAGGTGCAAGGAGATTACGGTGCGAACATCTGAAGGTTCGGAGCTTAGAAGGGGCAGAGCCATTGATCCAGGCCACCAGAGCCATTGGATCTATATGTAGAATCAGGTATCGGGGACTCGCAAGGTGAAGTTCCAAAAGTTAGCGACGAGAATTGCAATATCGCGAGACACGATATCCCAACGGAGGGTCGTGTGGGCCACAGTCAAGGTTAGTGGAGTACAGGTGGCATGTAGTCATCGGGACCTCGCCACGATAAGTCCTGAATATTTGGTGTTAGGATTCACGATCCTGCGAAGTCCGAAGTCCCGACGAGATAAGGGACCATTGAAAGGTCAACTCATGCGTGCATCGACATTTCGGCGCATCGGGTATCGAGGGATGAAAAACCTTCGGGTTCGATACCGCGAGTAGCGAAGTCGTGATAGAGCGGAAGTTTCGACAAGGGAAAAGTCAGCAATTTGACTGGCCATCAGGTCTCGGGGATTCGAGAGCCCAGCGAGCAACTGAGAACTTGCGAAGTCGCGAGTTCCGATTTCCCGATAAGCGAACAAAGGGAAGTCGCGCAGAAGAGAATCTGTGGGTGTAGATTTCCCGATAGGGAAATAGAAGGACCTTAGAGTCTTCGGGCCGAGGAGAAGAATATCCTGTGAGAGCGGGCGTGCTCTGAGGAGTGCGGCTGCGTCAATTCCCAAAGACCAAGGAAAGTGAATGCAATATTGGTGTAAGAGGGGCTGACCTATCACTGTCACCTTAATAGGAAACCCCTTTCTATTTAGGAGTATATCAAAGTTACCCCAGGGGAGACATACCCAATGAACTAAAGGGATGATAAGACTAATGAAAGGATGCAAGAGAACCCCCCTCTCACTGGTCACTCAAGTCAAAAGGTTCGTAAGTTCTTTAACGTATGAAGCAATCGTAAAAATGGAGTGTACCTGCCCAGAGCAAGACAACAAAGAAAATATGACAACTTTCAAGTAAAAAATATGATGTTAGTGCTTCTTAATACCATGAACCTTCAAAAAATGGGCTAGCTGATGTAAAGTTCTAGAAATGTAACAATTTATAACAACAATGAATATTTTGTAACAACCACAATAATTATTCCTTGAAATTTCTTGAAAATGACAAGAAAAGGTAACTTTGACTAGGGGTGAAATCATGAAGATGGGTGTCTATTTTGTTTTTTTTCTAAGAAAAAAAAACTATATTTTCACAAGTTCTTCAAACTCCAGTATACAAAAGTATTTTTTCATTTAGAATTTCACTTTACAGTAAAAACAAAACTTGTGAAGAATTTTGTTAGCTTTCCATTGACTATCTTTCAAATTTGTTTAATTGAGATTTGATATGTCAATTTGAGAATTGTTTAAAATTATGTTCCTTAAACATGAAAGGAATGATAATTAGTTGTTTCCCCCCTAATAATGTATCTATTATTAAACTTTTGTTTTTAACAAACGAAATATACTGCAACAATCTACATAGACTCTATTTTACTATGACTATAATTTTGAATCTAATGGATGAATATTATAATTTCTATAACTTTTTGAAGTTGACCAAGATGAAAACATTGCATATTTTAAACACATGTTTTCCCCCACCTTATATATATCTTAATTTTTACTTAAAAGTAAAATCTAAAATTACCCTTTTGAAAAAAATAGTTTAAGGATTCTGAATATAATTTTTTCTAAAATTTTCAATGTGTATTTTTTAGACATACAGATATTTCATTTCATTGAATCATAATGTCAACTGAAAATATTATGCATTGATTTTTTTTTAAATTAAATAAAATTAGATAAAAATAATGAAAATGAAAACAAATTATATCAATTGAAACTAGATTCAATTTTGCAAATGCTAGTATCATTTTCGAAACTAAATTCTTAGTATTTGTAGGAGTCCACAACCTCCAAAGTTCAGGTAATTTAGAGGGAATTGTCAGGTTCCTGCAAACAGTCCCATTCGCTAGATTTCTGTTGAAAGAATTTGTTTTTGGCCGAAACATGTAATTCTAATGGAATCCATTAAAAGTAAATGGTTTCCTAGTTTTTCGGCCGAAAGGTGGGTGAGAGAATTTCGTCGGCTGGAAATAATGAAGAGACACATCGTATCATTTCACTTTGTGCCAAATCGTATAAATACGCTTTCGGCTGAACACATTTAACACAATTCACTCGCTTGTTTCATGGTTTTCTAGAGCACCTAAACAAAGTTTCGAATCATCTTTTTCATTTTTGTTGAACAAGGTAATTTAAGTTCAAGTTTTTATTGGAATAACAATTTATATATTGAAAGCTAAATGTTGAACATTTTTTCAAGGTGAAGCTTTTGTTCAACATAAAATTATTGATATTATTTTTTAATAATTTTTGTGACAAAAAAGTTTTTCTGAGACTATTTTGAAAGGTTGATTTTTTTTAAAGTTTTACAGATAACTATACTCATGGGAAACAAAAGTTTTTGCAAGAGAAAATTTGATCGCACTCAAGATGAAACTCACCATAACGAAAAAAGGAAAGAGCATTATTGGAGAAATAAAAGAGAACGTGCAAATATTGAAGAAAGAAATGATGATGATGTAAATAGATATTTTCAACAAGAAGAAGTCCAACCATGAATACATGCACATATTGTCTATATTAAAAGTATAGAATTCAAATTTAAAATTTTGTTTAATATAATTGATTGTAATTACGTTTTGATGTTTTTCAAAAAACATAAATAGATTTGTCTCATAACGTCGATGAAGACGTTCAAACCAAAATTGAAGAAGAAGTTGAATCACCTACAGGTATATACATAAATTTAGATAATACAAGCTGAACACTTGTATATAGTTTAGTGAATTTATTTTCGGGTTTTGTTTTTTAATATAAACTTTAAATTGAAATATGTAGGAGAATCTATCAAAATTGATGATGAAATATTATAAAATGTTGATGCTGACCAATTTGGGAAGAAATAAGATAACCATTATTTAAGATATCGAACTAAAAATATGTATAATACTTTTTTGAAAGATGAATCAGTAAAAGTACAATATCAACTTTTACTTTGTCTAATAAAGTCAAGAAATTTAAAAGAAGCTACATCATTATTGGGTATTCAAAAGTTGATAAAAGATAAAAATGTGAAACATAATGTCTTTTACAATATAACTAGTGTATTAAAAGATTTTGGAAAATCTTGAAAAAAAATGTCAGTGTTGCACATAGAGTGATACAAACAACAATTGTTTCATCTAGCAATATAAAATATCGTTTGACATGACACATGGAAACAACGATGGGAACATCAAGAAAAACATTGTACAAACATAGAAAATTTCAATTGCAAATAGATGCAAATGATGAACTTGTTTCTTTGAGAGTGATTTCTAGAAAACCCTACAAATACAGACTCGCAGAAAATGTTAAAGAATTGGTCTGCAATTGTTGGTTGACAGAATCTCATGTTTCACCACATATAAGGGATGTGTTGTGATGAATAATAGCACAAAAACAATATGAATAACATCCAAAACATATATTTCCAAGGACACAAATAGAATTGTTCAATAAGTTCAAAGAAAAGCATAAAGAAGTTAAAATTTCTATCAATACATTTGTGCAACAAAAACCATGGTTTCTTAGACCCGTCATTGTTCGTGACACTTGTTGATGTCATTATCATGTGCATTTCGAGTTATATTACATCACTTTTCTTGATTTTGGTAAAACTTTATGGCCAATTTCACATCCTCCTTCGACATTTCATGTTTTTATATCTGAAATTCTATCTGAAAGAGAAGGTGATGAATTATTTTACCAAAAAAATGTGTTGGTGGAGAGAAATGTGATCGTTGTGAAAATCTAAGTTTTTTTCACTCAAAGTATCCTATTGATATGAATGATCAATCATTTTCTAATGTAATAGTCAATTGGAATAGATATGAATATATCAACAACACGATTCCACATTCTTCAAATGTTATTTCCAAAAGGATTGATTTGAAAGTAGATAAAATTTGTGTGATAGATTTTATGAAGTTTGAGGAAGAAATTTATAAGTAAACGAAGAATACACATAGAGCTCAATGAAAATACATACAATTAAAACAATCCCGTGAAGTGTTTCCACCAGGAAAAAAATTGTTTGTAGTTGACTTTGCAGAGAATTACACATTCGCTACACAAAAAGAAATACAAAGTGAATATTATCATTATGATCAAGTCACTATATTTGTCCACGTTCTATATAGACATGATCAACTGAGTCTAGATAACATAGAAAGAACCAACGACAATCCACATGTTATTAAAGAATATCACTTTTATATAAGTGATGATCGAGCACTTGACACACATTATTTACACCGTTGTTTTGATCAATTTTATGATTCATTGAAAGAAAGAGGGATCATATTCGATCAACATTGGATATGGTCATATGGGTGTGCATTTAAGTTCAAATATTCACGATATTTATATTGGTTGTGTCGTCTTCATAAAAAATCAAACATTACACATTATTGGATTTTTTTTTATATTGGTCATGGAAAAGGAGAGCATGATGGTGCAGGGGCATGTGTAAAATGAGCACTTCAAAGGTATTAGTTGAAACCTCATGTCGATCGATTTGAATCCATTGATAAAGTTATTTAATGGTGAAAAATGATGCTAATCCTTGAAAATAATCCGTCAAGCGATGTGCGTAGGTGTGTCTATATATACATGTTACATATGTACACATGATATTTTTATTCACGCATTCAAATTTATATGATCTTCAATCATTTTGTTGAGATATTTCAAGTTAACAAGTTCTTGTCTCGTGCAGGTTTTTTTGGTATGTTGGAATCCAAGATGTAAATATATCAATCCCATATGAAGTTGGTATAATAAATGGGACACGAAAAATGCATTCAGTTAAAACAAAACTCTATCAAAATGTGTTTGCATTTGATAGAAGAAATGAGTGTTGTTTTTGTTCAGTTTGCATAGAGCACACAAAATCCATAAAGATTTGTGAAAATGAAAATGAGGAATATGTTAAAGCTTGGATACATACCGAACTTAATATAAAAGGGAAAATTCCACTTCCAAGCTCATAGGAGATGGAATCAAATGAAACTATAGTGCCAGTTGATTGCGATAGAGTTTATGATCTTTTTAGAGAAGGGAATTTTTATGTTTAAATTTTTTCAAATAACTTGTAGATGTACTTATGTAATAATCTAACACAAACTATTTGCTCTCCAAGATATAGAATTATTTGCAGGAGATGTATTTTCCATGGTTGCACCTATAGACAACACTAAAAACGTGAAATATTATTTGTTGAAATGCACATAACAAAAGATGAGGTTATTAGAAGACTTTGATGATAACGATTTTATATATGAAAGAGGATCTGTTATATTGAAAGGATATTTTTTTCAAGAAACCCATCAAAATGATACTCATGTTCACTTTCAAGACTACCAGTCAAATGTCATAAGTTTTCAATATAGTCATTTGGTATGTGCAACACACATAAAGTTAATAGAAGTTCAATCAAGAAAAAAAACAAACGTTAGAAAATGGAAAATGTCCAAAGCCGATCATGAACGAATAATTGAAGATGGAATACCATTACGATGTATTTAAACAAGTGACATGTACATTCTAGAATTTTATATTTTTCTTTGAAAGTACACGTATTTGTGAATATCTAGGATTATAGAATCATTTCCAGTTTAGTTTACTTTCATGGTCCATTCAATTAAGAAAAGTTATATTTTTTATGAATTATAATGTTTACCAAGCCTTATTTACAATTTCAAGGAAGAACCTATAGATTGAATCTAGGGAACCTAAAATGACCTATACTTTTGATGATTATACTTTAATCCTACAAATTATTCAAATCATATACACAAATCCTTTAATGCATGTAACCAATTTACTACATATAGGATTTATGTTCATTATTTGCAATGATTGTTCAATGTTTTTTCATATGAAGAGTATAACTTCATATAAAAACTAGAACCCATGTCCATGTCATTATAAGAGACTATTGATGGCTTAGAAAAACTTTGAATACTTAAAAAGTATGATTAACATCATAATTAAATAATTCAAGGTAATACATATGATTAACATCTTAATTAAAAATTTTAAAGACATCTTAAAAAGTATCAATTTTAATTATGAAATTGTGAATTTTGATTCCAAAAGTGTTGATATTATATTAAATTGTTAAATTTGTGCATTTAGATTTCAATATCTTGAAGAAAATTGAAAAAAAGATTGAAATTATGAGCTACTTGAAAAATGTGTATGATGAACCTAACACTACTTATATTCTACACATTAAACATAATTTTAATTAAGTTTGATTGAATAAAACTTAAGTTGAAAACGAATTTGATTTTTTGACCTCATAAAAATAAATAATAAATAACAGGTCATCTAATATGGCTTGGTTTGCTGCATTTAGATTTTCATTTTTTTAATTGAATTTGGAGTATATTAAAAATTCAAGGTAGTGTATGATTAACATCCTAGTTAAAAATTAATATCACTAGTGAATACTTCCAATGTGCAGAGGATTGATAATCCAATAACCCTTTTCTATGCTTTTCGATATATAAACAATTTATATCAATATAAATTTTAATGAAAATTGCTTACTTATATTAAAGTATATTTTAATTTTACATATTAAAATAGGTTCTAGATCATGTTTTTATTTCAATTTTTATTTCAAAGCACATAATTTTATTTCACATTTTCTTGAATAAATATATTGAAAGCTCGAAAAGAAACCAAGGACGAACATAACCAGTGTAGTGTTGGACTGTCATTTCATTGTGAATCTTTCAATATAGTAACCAAGAACTGTCTTGAATTCTCTGTCCAAAGGGAGGCGGTTCTAAATCATAGCAATAAAAGGGGTTAACTAAGGATGAAAATAACCATTTTATTTATGTACTGGCATTTCATTGTGAATTTTCAATTTTTAGTCCATAGTTCTTACTAAATTTTGTATTGATAGGAGTCTATGCCCTATCAAAATAAAGGAAGGGCCTAGATTGATGTGATTATCAATATGCTTAAATTTACAATTTTCATTGTTAAATTCAATTGATTATCACTTGAATGGAACAGAATAAAACCCATATCACCCAATGAAAACTGGATTTTACCTTGGTAGTCTAATACTAATTTTTCATCACCACAGACTCAAACTTTCTTTTTATTTTTTCACTCTCATAAAAATCTCTCATATATTTTTAATATGCAATATTTTTTGTTTCTTTTTTCCATTCTAATATTATTAATAGGAGGAAATTGAAAAGTCAGAAACCTAACTTGAGAAACCCTCTAGTCCTCAACCCTCATCTCTAAGAGTCATTTGGGGTAAGGAGCTCCAAAGTGGAAAACTATAATTTGATGACTTGTTTGACTATTTTCAACGATATTTCCAAATCAAGCAAAATTTAAATTATAAGTTAGAAACTATAATTTGATAAATATCCAGATCTGCAATCACTATAGAATCATCTCCACTGTATACATAATCAACTCTACTTCACATAGTACAAATCAACCAAAATTTAAATTAATTTGATAGCTACCCAGATATCCCATCACTATAGGATCAACTCCACTGTATACAAATTCATCTCTACTTCACATAGTAGAATGATGTTTATACAATGATGTTTATAAATAAAATGAAATAAAACATTTTTAATTTCAACACAGTATCATAAAACATAAATTAACTTTTATGATCAAAGGAGGTATCGAGAAGCTATCAGGGATCAAAGGAGGTATGTGAGGGGTTGATGAGGGAAGCCTAGTCGTCCCCTCACTATTATTCCTTTCACCATCATAAAAAGCATAAAAATTGAAATTAAACGATGACCATAAAACATAAATTATCCTTTCACCATCTTAAAAATTGAAATTATAAAATCATAAAAATTGAAATTATAAGTTGACCATAAAACATAGATTATCCTTTCACCATCATAAAAAATATAAGAGAAATCAAAGATGAAACAATAAACAATATATTCCACCATCATAAATAGTATAAAAGAAATCAAAGATGAAACAATAAATTGATATTTTGAGTTTCCAAAATATCAAGTGTGT
>ML777637.1:934441-964268 GCA_009831015.1 Picea engelmannii
TATATATATATATAATGAAAGTTTGAATAGTTACACCACAAAGTACATAGGTTTCACATCCATTTTAGAATGACAACAAAAAATAAGACATTTAACTCCAAAATTTTGGACTCTAATCCATTGCTTTAAGATAGATCACTTCATACCTCCAATTCATACCTACAAAATAAAACATTTGTCGAATTCAACATTTAAACGTTTACAATAAAATACATCTACAAATTTAAAATAAAATGTACACATGTACCATTTTAGATAATTAAAACAAGTTTTGATTAAAGAAAAATTGCCATACATAACAACAGAGCTAAGTCTCATCCTCCAAAATACTTCTTTCCACCAAATATAATGTAAACATCTGTAACAATAAAAAACAATAAAAAAAACAAATAACACATATTAGCATATATACTTTAACTAAATATTAAATAAACAATAAGAAATAATAACGTTCAACTAGAGTTCCACATATTTAATATTATCGCTCTCTTTTTATTACATTTTTTTGGCACTTTTTTTAAACCAAAATTCCATCACAAAGTTTCAAAACTTCCAAAATAGTTACTCTCCATATTAAGCATACATGATCTAATCAATGCAAATTCTTATCTAAAATCTTACAAATTTTTAAAAAGAAAATTTGTATTCTTGGTAAGCAATTTTTGTGTTCAGAGATAGATAATACCATGAAAATAAATATAGTTTTGTATGTAGAAAGCTCACAAATATCCATATTAAGTTGTTCTTCCAATAAAATACTTATCTCTTTGTGGATAAAGTCCCAAATCCTTCAGGTGAAATTCTCATGCCAAGTGACCTTATTTACTCAAAAGTAAAATACTTATCTCCTCAGTAGGAAAATACTTTTCTCCTCTTCTGTAGTGAAATAGATGTTCTCATATAATCAAATTTCCTCAAATTCCCTTTCAAATCAAAGGACTCATAAATATCTATATTAATCCATTCTTCCAATAAATTACTTATATCTATGAAAGTTCACAAATCTCCATTTCAAAAACCATTCTTCCAGAAAATACTTATCTCCTCTTTCTACGATGGAATAGATGTTCTCATATAATCTTTAATGTACCTGAAGAAAACACAAATCTGCACATATATTAAGTCATTCTTCAAAAACCATTTAAATATTTGATATTTGGGATGTATTCATATTACATATAATCAAATGTTCTTTGAAATATGCCTTTTTCATGATCTAAACATATGTGAGATCATGCATGTACATAGATTATTTGTAAATCTACTTGAATGTTGGTTTTTGTGGTTAGTAACCAATTTAGTTAAGAGTTTGAAAATACCCTGGCAAGAAGGAATTCACTTCGTTGTATGCAGAAAACACAAATGTCCATACTATTCCATTCTTGGACAAGAAGGCAAGGAATGCATTCGAAGAAAATTTAGAAACTTACCCTTTTTTGATGTGGGATAGAGTCTGTTCTCAAATAATCAAATGTTCAAGTTCAAAATTAGGTCTTCGTCATTATCTAAACATAAGTAAGATTGAATGTACCATTTTAGAAAATGATAAGATTAGTTAGGGGTTTTATATATTCCTAAGTAATTGATCAAAGTGTTGAAAAATTATATAGACACTAGTTCAGTAACCCTATGAATAGGAAAAGGCTAAACTAAAAATTTGAGAAAACAAAAATTTGAAAAAAGTAAAAAATATAAGTATATTCAATAAACAATTAAGCTTGAACACTTTTATATAAAAGACCCAACATAAAAGAAAATTAAAATTCACTAATGTGCAATGGGCATACATTTAAGAATCATCATGAATAGACACATCCTTCCCAGGTATGGATGCATCCTCCTCAATCTGAATCTCCCACATTCTCTTCTCCACATTTTGATCAAGCACACTCTCAGCCACTCTCTTCTCCACATTTCCCTATATAACATATTTCTAATTTGAAAATTTAAACAATTAAATTTAAACAATTTTATGTAACATCCCGCTCTGGTGCACTGAGCGAACTTATTCTTTGAGGACACTTGCTCGCAAGTGATCCAGATTATTATGCTATTAAAACTTTTGATGATAGAGGAATGAACCTAGATGGCCTTAGGACAAATAACGTGTTAAGAAATTTTTAAAACAAATTCCCTAATTAAATGTCACCCTGTACTAAAATTTAAGGTTTAAGTCTAAATTATGCTAGTGGTAAAATTTTATCTCTCTATAAAAAAAAAAAAATAACAATAATAATAATAAAAATAAAAACCACATAAATAATAATTATGACCTTCTTTAAATCTTGTAACATGAAGGGAATAAGAAATTTAATTTATTCATTAAAAAAAAAAATCTATTGGAATAAAATTTAAAAGAAAAAGGGGAATTAATGGTTTTATTATTTTGATAATTTTAAAATACTAATTAAATGAGAAAAGGGAAAAAGGGTTAATTTCCACACCTTCCTTTTTGAGTTCTAATTAAAAAGGGGAAAGAGGGAAAATCTAAAAAATTAGGAAACTAGGAAAAGAGGTAAACATAAAAAGGGAAAAAGGGGAACTGAAGGGAAAAAGCGGAAGGTCAAACTTAGTAAAGCATCTACCATTTAAGATATTTCTAATTTAAACTGAACTAGCAATTTAATAAAAAGGAAAGTTATTAAAACCTGTAAGAGAATTTGGGGACACCTAGGAGTGATTCTAGGAGTAACTCTAGGTGGGAGAGGGAAATAAAGATAATTAATTAATTAAAGAAGTTAATTTATGGAGGAAGGAAGGGGATGGGTGACACTTGTACGTGGATGAATTTTTAGGAAACTAATTATAAAAACTTAACTAAAAGATAATTTTTGGAAAGTAAGGAACCATGAAACTCTATATAATGAAGGGAGGTGATAGAGGTTGGATCTTCTTCTGTTTTCATAACGTTACGTTGTAGAAATATCTACTTGACTGACTTAACTTGTGGGAGTTGGGATACCCAACTCAGTGAGGAGTGGTAGCTCGACCTTGTGAGGCAAGCTGGGAGCTAGTCGAAATCTCTGGATAGTGAGAGTGTGGCCCCTTTGTGGATTGGGGGGCTAAGGGGGAAGAAGAGTACCCCTAGCATTGGTTGGGAGGTACCAGTGAAGTCTCGACAGTCGGTGAGCGGCAGTTGCATGGAGTGCGCAGGATTTCATTCGGAGCGGGCGATCAGGAAACAATACGCTTTCTTCATTTTTGTATGGTAGAATGTATTAGGACTTACGCTTGGATCTGCTTATTTAATGGAAAAGTTAAATGATGTTTTTTTTAAAACTGGTGATTGAAACTTTCCTTAGCCTAGCTCGATGGTTGTTGACTCCCATGGTCTTCGTTTTCCCGCATGTCTTGACCACCTTTCTGTGTTGATTGTGGCCTTCATGGTTGTTTAGCCTTCATCCCTAGCTCACTAGTCCTCATCTGAGTAGTCGGCCAGGAGCCTGATCTATGGTCGTCGCCTTAGCATTAAAAGACATATGGATCTCAACACCCTGCGTTTTTGTGCGAGGATGATGAGAGAAGGATGAACCTGTTAGTTGGCTACCCTTTCTATTTGTCCTTGGCTAATTGTGGATTTCGCCATCTGGCAACGACCTTTGCATGTGGATTATCTAGTGTCCTGGTAGGTTTTCTCTTTTCCTTGACTGATAGAACCCCCGACAATCATTCCATGACCTTTCCCTTTGGATCCTTGCATTCTCTTACTATTGTTTGTGTTGTATTGGAGCTATGGCAATGGAAAAATGATTTGATTCTCTGTCTGCAATTTTTATTTGTATCCTAGAATGGAAAAACATTTTTGTGTTTTTCTTGTCTACGTTGTTTGGTATTCTAGCAATGGAAAAATGTTTTTTTTTTATTTTTATTTTGTTATTCCTGTCTTCGTTGTATGGGTATTATGACAAGGGGAAAATGGTTTGATTCTCTGTTTGCAATTTTTATCTGTATCCTGGAATGGAAAAACGTTTTTGTGTTTTTCTTGTGTGCGTTGTTTGGTATTCTAGCAATGGAAAAAAAAAATTATTTGTTATTCCTGTTTGAGTTGTATGGGTATTCTGGCAAGGGAAAAACGATTTGATTCTCTGTCTGCAATTTTTATTTGTATCCTGGAATGGAAAAACGTTTTTATGTTTTTCTTGTCTGCGTTGTTTGGTATTCTGGCAATGGAAAAACTTTTTTTTTTATTTGTTATTCCTGTCTGCATTGTATGGGTATTCTGGCAATGGAAAAACGATTTATGTCTACAATTTTTATTTGTATCCTGGAATGGAAAAATGTTTTTGTGTTTTTCTTGTCTGCGTTTTTCCCCTTGGTTACTACAGTAATTGCTTATTATTAATGATAGGAAAAATGTAATTCCCTTATGGGGTGTTGTCACAACGATTTGTTTAATATACAATGACAGAAAATAAAAATGAAATCCCCTTCTGGTGTGATGGCACAACGAATTTCTTGTTATTTAATGACAGGAAAAATGAAATCCCCTTCTAGTGTGATGGTACAACAAATTGCTTGTTATTTAATGACAGGAAAAATGAAATCCCCTTTTGGTGTGTCCCTGTACATGTTTTTCCCTTTTAAAATGAGACTGTAATAGCTAATTAAGTACCCACATTTTTTTCCCATTCAAAACGTGGCTGAGATTGTGGTTAAATGCTCACGAATTTCCATTCAAAACATGTCAGAGATCGTTGTTTAATGCTCATGTTTTTCCATTCAAAACATGTCTGAGACCATTGTTTAATGCTCATGATTTTACCATTCAAAACATGTCTGAGACCATTGTTTAATGGTCACAATTTTACCATTCAAAACATGTCTGAGATTGTTGTTTAAATTCTCATGTTTTTCCATTCAAAACCTGTCTAAGACCATTGTTTAATGCCCACGATTATTGCCTTTAAAAGTTGACTTTGATTGTTGTTTAAATACCCACGAGTTTGCCTTTAGAGTGTTTCCGGAGCTTGCTGTAATTACACATGATTTTTCCTTTAGAATGTTGCCAGAACTTGCTATAATTACCCATGATTTTTGCCTTTAGAATGTTGATTGATCTTTCTAGAATGACCACGAAATTACCAGAACCATTGCTACAGTTAATTGGCTTGTTAATTGCAATGTAAAATGCTATATTAATTTCCTTACTAAATGCCAGAACAATTGCTATAGCACTGTGAATGGTCAGCAGATTCCTACTTATTGATTAAATGCCGCAGCAAGTTAAATGGTTAAACAATTATGTAAATTGCCTTGTTTTTGTGCTATTAATCGTTGTGTTAACCATCATATAAATTGCCTCACTACTGTTATATTAATTGTTATGTTAATTAACATGATAATTTCCTTGTTAGTGTTGTAATACTTGTTATGAAAATAGTCATGCAAGCTACCCTGTTATTGCTCAATTAATTGATTATGTTAATCATTATGTTAAATGCCTTGTTAACTATTGTAATAAATTGTTATGTAACATATATGTAATTACCATGTTGATTTGCTACAACAATGTTATTAGCTGGCAGTTTCCTCTTCAATGATAATAAACAGCTATTGTGGTTAGTTTAATCATTATATCTAGAGTAATATTGAGGTTTAACTGTTCATAAGTGCTATAGGTAGAATTCCACTTTAAGAATGTTAATGTTGTTATTCAAGTGTATGGTTATTTGGATTTATAGATATCGCCTAATTGGTAACCCAGACTCACTAAATTTGAGTCATAATTCATATTAAGTTCAGTGGGAAACTCGTTGATTGATGGAACTTAGACTAGTTAATTGATCTGTAATTAATGCCAATTTAAGTCATAGATAACAACCTTTTAGCCATGATTAATGTTGTTTTTCATTTTAATTAATGTTTGTACTTGGTTTCGTAAACATTTAATGTGCTTGGTTTGCTCACTGTAAGGGTTCTAGTTACTTGTGTAATTAATTTTGGGTCATTATAATGATTGTCCTTAGCTTAGTATGCTTGGTCTGCTTGTGTCGAGTGGGATGTAGACACCTCCTTGTTCCTCAGAACAGTCACCATCCCTGAGACCTTAAATGGTAAAAATCGATGGGAACCTAGGCTTGAGTGTTTCTTATGTGTCCTGGAGGTCCTAACCATTGTAGGGTAGGGCGGGCGGGTAGTTATTCTTATTTTTCGTCGGTTGAATGTCGTACATTTATTCCAGGTGCTTGATGTTCTTTTATGTTAAGCCGTTATGTTGTTGTTGCATGAGCTGCATGCGTTGTGTCATCGTCATGTTGCGATGTTGAGTATAATGTCATTATTACCTTCCTACACACACATACAAAAAAAAATATATTTAAAGGTGCTTTTACCGATTGTACATCATAGGAGTTGTACCAGATGGGGATGTTACATGTGGTATTAGAGCGGGTTCAACCTGCGACTTGGGATCACTATGGCTTTCGTTGATATGATTTGACTATAATGTTACTAATTGAGTTGAATTGTATTCACGTAGGTAATCATGGTTAGAGGATGCCGTGGAGGCAGACAACGAGGTGCTAGGGGAGGAGGCATGACGCCTCTAGTAGCATCCATGCCTGAGGGATCTAACCACCAGGGTGATGAGAAGGTTTTCAGACAGGAGCAGATAGCAGTTGGTGATGAGGTCGAAATGATGAGATCTTTTCAGCACATGTTTGAGGCACTAATCAGTCGTTTGGACAAACATGAGGCGAGGGCATCGGTACCCGCTGAGGTTCCACAACGCGCTCCGGTCGGTACTGGTAGCATTCACTGTGAACTCAAGAAGGTCATATTTCCTGAGTTCTTTGGTGACCCGAATGGCACAACCACCAAGGCATTGTTGAAGAACATGGCAATGTACTTTGCACTTCATGATTCTACCTCCAACATGAAGGTCCGCATGGTGGCCTTTCAACTAAAGGGGAGAACTCTTCTATGGTGGAAGACGCTCCTACCGTAGTTGAACATGGTTGTCGAAGACGTGTCATGGGAACTGTTCGAGGAATGGTTCTGATAGAGATACCTTTCAAAGGAATTCATTGAGTGTCATCTCAACGATTTGAACTCCTTACGATAAAGAAGTCGTACAATGCCCGAGTATGAGGCCCGTTATATGGAGCTACTCTGGTATTATTCGCACCTTAACACTGAGAAACTTAAGGTCAACAAGTTTGTGGTTGGCCTTAACGACAGCATACGTGCAGAGATCAGGATTTTGATGCGTCAATCCTTGCATGATGTCATACAGAAGTCCCTCATAGCAGAGGAGGAGCTTATCAGTGGGGGTCAGACTAGGACTCTAGCGAGAATAGTAGTGTAGGTGTCATCTGGAGCACAGCAGCATCAGACACCGGCTAGACATACATCAGGATATTGTGGCTTCTAGAGGGGATCCACTTTCACTACACCTCAATGACCGATGCCTCAACAGTGGACACCTTATCGGGGACCACAGTAGCAGAAACAACGTCGATCGCAACAACAGTAGTTTAGGCCTATTTAGCAGAACAGACCGAGATTCCAGGACGGTGGGCTGTCATCTTCTACTTCGGGTACCAGGACTACTAGTTCAAAGAAGGGGTGTTGGATGTGTGGGGAGCCACACTACCAGTGAAACTACCCAGTGGAGAGGACTAGAGAATCCAGATCAGTCAGACCCACTACCGTGGGAAATATGGGCAAGGCCCATCAGGTTCATGCAGTGGTGAATAACCACCAGGCAGAGCATCAGTCGACTATTCTCGAGACAACAGGTATCATCCCTGACCAGACCCTTAGTATTTTGATAGATTATGGTGCTATAGAGAGTTTCATTTCTGGTGCAGCACTAAAAAGGATTAAGGTAAAGGCAGTCGAACAGGATGAGTTTATCTTCATAGAGATGGCTTCGAGAGCAAAACATAAGGTTGGAGGAAAGGTTATGGGATATATCCTTAATCTGAAAGATTTTGTCACAAGGGACAACCTGTAGGTCATGATGTTAGGATCTTACGATGTCGTAATTGGTATGGACTGGTTGGAATCGCATGAGGCGATACTCAACTGTAAGACGAAACTGTTGAGCTTGGTCGATGACAAGGGACATAGATGTGTGATTGTAGGACATAACCAGGGAGTTTCCCTGAGGTTCATCTCTTCCTTATAGCTACAGAAGAGCGTGCGCAAGGGGTGCAAGCTTTATGCGATCCTTGCGTTAAACGAGAAGGGATTAACGAAAGGTTTAGAACACCTTTTGGTGGTGAGAGAGTTTGTGGACGTATTTCTAGAGGATTTACCTGGGATGCTTCCAAACAAGGAATTGGAGTTTATCATAGACCTAAAACCAGTGACTGAACCGATAGAAAGAATGCCTTATCGGATGTTGACCCTGAATTTACAAGAGTTAAGAATGCAACTAAAATAATTGTTGGACCTGGGACTAATACGACCAAGTGTGTCACCATGGGGTGCACCTATTATTGTCACATGAAAGAATAATGGGTCGCAGAGGTTCTACATTGACTATCGTCAATTAAACAAGGCTATGATCAGGAATCAACATCTGTTGCCAAGGATTGATGATTTGTTCGATCAAATGAAGGGCATGACGGTGTTCTCAAAGATCGATTTACGATCAAGGTATCACAAGTTACAGATTAAGGAAGATGACATCCCTAAGACCTCCTTTAAGACAAGGTTTGGAAATTATGAGTTTTTTGTTTTACCGTTTGGACTGACAAACGCCCCAGGGGTATTTATGAGTTTTATGAATGGGGTGTTCCACGATAACTTGGACAAGTTCGTCCAAGTATTCATTGACGATATTTTGATTTACTCTCAGACGATGGAGGAGAATGATGAGCAATTGCACTTGGTACTATAGTGACGCAGCACGTGCCACCCGGCACGCGTCTGCTTCCACCAGGACCTTCTCTTTCCTCGGCCCGAAGAGCCGAATTTCCCTTCAAATCCCTTATCAGGACTTTTCTGCACCCACAGGATGTTCCCCTGACGATCTCCCATTGTCTTATCGAGAAATCGAAACTCACGCAATCGCGAGTCCTGATAACACAGGATCGGGTCTTACCAAACCCCGAATCTCGATGGTCACTCGCCCGCGGATTTCCTTACTCCTTATCGGGAATTAACCCATCGGGAAATCGATGCTTGCGAGGTAGCGAGTCACTCACCTCACGATTCCCCAATTTTCGATCTGCGATGACACCTATCTTCCACTTGCTCCGTGGTCCCACATGCTAACCGGTGATTGTTGTGATTTCGCCTCTCGCAACCTCGCAAACTTTGACGCAATTCTTTACACCTACAACTCACAAACCTCTGAGTTCACGATATGCCGAACTCCAACTCTTCCAGATCCTTGGACATGCGTCCTGCAGATCAACGGCTCTGACTATCTCGGGAAATCGCTCGTCGCGATTTCAACTTACAAGGCTCCTATCTCTGGAATCTCGATCTCCGATTCATAATCCTTGGGATCCTTTGCCACGTATCCCCGCTGAAATCAACGGTTGAGGTTCTTCCAGGAAATCGCGGCTCACGATTTCTCCCCACAATATTTTCATGAGCATAGAACCCCCGATATCCCGAACTCCGAATCTCCGGGGTATTCCTCTATTCCTTCGGCTTAACCCCTGTGCAATTCTCCTGAGATCTGTCGATTGACGAGATCTCGCAATCTTCCTCTACAAATCCTGGCTGTCGATTCTCCTCTTTTGGATATTTCTCAAAAATGGCTAAGTGTTCCTTTTCGCACTTTGTCCCTCAAAGCCTGTGCTTGAAACTCGTTCTTGTAATGTCCACGCACAACTCCCAGTGCTTTCCTTTGACGATACCACGAAGGTGCTACACCTCCTAATATTTCCTTCAACTCTGAGTCTTCAGAGAACCTGCGCGCACTCCTTATGCTTGATATTCAATTGCCTCAAGTGTTGAATCCTTCAGACTCTGTGCACTTTCTGCCACAGCAGTCGTCTGTCTATCTTTGCTCAAACTAACAACTGAGACTTCTACCTTCAACCTGCACACCTCTTGCACAGCTGTAACAACCCAAATCAACTTCTGGGAGAATAAGAACAAAAGTTAATCTACTGAGCCTTCATCAATGCACTCTTTGCGGATGAATTCAAATGCACTCTATGCAGGAATCTCCTGGCTCAGATAGAGAAACAATTGAAACTTATTCTCTTTCAGACTTCAATTTTGAACCCTAAGATCACATGCACAACATATACAAAGAAAATGAATAACCAGAAAACAAACATTCATGAGCACATAAACAACATACACAGAGGAACAACACCAGCCATGAATTTGAATCAGAATTTCATTCTATTAAATTCAACATCTGTACATGGGTGTTCTTCACAATTTCTCTGCTTTCTCTTCTCTTCTGAATGCTTCTAATGGCTCATGTTACAATAATACAATGAGGGTGTCTATATCCATTTTCCCTCTCAAACTCTAAAACTGTCTAATCTGGAAATAAAATCCTATCTACCTGCATTAACTAAAGTAAATGTCGTCTATCTACCAAAGGAAGAGAGCTTAAAGGCTCAAGGTCCATTACAATATAAAAAGGCGCTTTTCATAAATGGTTCATTTATACATTGGCGCATTGTCTTAAATGGAGTTCAAAAAAAAAAATTTGGCTGGACTTGTCCAGCTGTTCATCATCTTCCATGCTGGCTCACTTGTCATGGGCAATGCTCCTTGGTGAGTTTGGCGATGCTCCTGCATCATACTCCTCGGCTTGAAAACTTTCATGGGCTCCTGTCCATTAGCTCCTGCACGGTCTATCCATGCTTTTGAATTACTGCTTCTGTCTCCCAGCTGGCATCTTCCACTGGGTGATTCTTCCACTTCACCAGATACTCGAAGTATTGCTTCCATCTGGTTCTTTTACTGACTCTTTTGTCAATTATACGCTCCATCTGTGGCCTTTCATAAATTGGCATCGACTTCTGCCACTGGACCTCTGGCTGTTCATCACTTCTAGCTCTTGCTTCCTCAGCCTTATATGGATACAATTCTGAAACATTGAATGTCAGAGATATTCTGATGCCATCCGGCAATTCGATCTCATAAACATTCTCTCCGAATTTTTTCAAGACCTTACATGGCCCATTTTTTTTCATCTTGAGCTTGTTGTATGTTCCCCTTGGGAACCTTTCCTTCCTCAGCTGTGCCAGAACTAGATCCCCAGCCTCGAACTGAAGTTGTCTCCGATGTTGATCCGTTCTGCACTTATATTCTTGGTTTGACTCTAGCAATCGTTGCTTCACCCTGCTGTGAAGTTCTTCCATCGCCTCCGCGAATTCTTTTTCACTAGCGCTGCTAGTAGCAGTCTGCTCTGACTCCCTGATTTCAGAGACTCCTCTCGGTTTTCTGCCATATACAATCTCAAATTGGATTTTACCTGTGCTTCTGTTCACTGAGTCGTTATAAGCAAATTCTTCTTGTGGCAACACGTTGTCCCAGTTGTTGTGGTGCTTTGTCACCAGGCTTCTCAACAAGTCTCCCAGACTCCTGTTGACCACTTCCATTTTCCCATCTGTTTGTGGATGGTAGGTAGAACTAAACATTAAGTTAGTTCCCATCTTCTTCCAGAGTGTCCTCCAGAAATGTCCAATGAACTTCGTATCCCTGTCTGATACTATGCTTCTAGGTAAACCATGAAGTCTAATGATCTCTTTAAAGAACAAATTTGCGATATGAGTCGCATCGCTAGTCTTATGACATGGGATAAAATGTTCCATCTTTGAAAACCCGTCCATGACCACAAAGATGGAATCAACACCTCTTTGCGTCCTCGGTAATCCCAGTACGAAATCCATGTTGATTTCGTCCCATGGCCTCTCTGGTGTGGGTAAGGATTGATAGAATCCCGCATTCTTCTTCTCGCCCTTCGAATGCTGACAAATTTTGCACCTATCAACAAACTTCTTGACATCTGACTGCATCCATGGCCAAAAAATATGCTTCGCTCAGCTTTGCAAATTTTTTATCGTGGCCAAAATGTCCTACTAATCGACCACTATGCTTTTCTTTTAGCAGATTCTCCCTCATGGAGAAATTCAGAATGCATAATTGATTGCCTCTGAACAACAGTCCATTTTGGATCGTGTAGTCCATCCACAGGCTTTTATCTCTAAGAACTGGATTCTCAGCTACCTCGTATGCCTCTGCAAAATCCGCATCACCTGCATACATGTCTTTAAGATTTTCAAAACCCAAAGTCTTGACTCAGAATTCCTGTAGCAATAAACACTTCCTGCTCAAAGAATTAGCCACTTTGTTAGCAGTCCTTGAAATGTGCTTAATCACAAATGTGAAATTCTACATATACTCTACCCATTTTGCATGTTTCTGATTCAACTTCTCTTGCTGAGTCACAAACTGTAATGCATGATTATCACTATACAGAACAAATTTTTTCGGGATTAAGTAATGCCTCCACTTCTTCAACGCTTGTATGATAGCATAAAATTATTTATCATACGTTGAGTATTTCACTTTTGATTCATCCATATTATCACTGAAATAGGCAACTGGTCTGTCCTCCTGGCTCAAGACCGCTCCTATGGCAAATCCACTTGCATCAAATTTCACCTGGAAAACCTTTGCAAAATCTGGCAATACCAAAACCGGTTGTTCGGTGATCTTCCGCTTCAACAGATTGAAGCTTTTTTCTGCCTCTTCAGTCCAATGAAAATATTTATGTCTTTTCTTGACTGTGTCCATCATTTCTATGCTAATCCCACTGGAATTCCTGATGAATTTTCTGTAGAAACTAGCCAGTCCATGGAAACTTCTCACCTCGAAAACATTTCTTGGTGATGACCAATTTTTAATTACCTCCACTTTACTTGGATCCATCTTCAATTCATTTACCGATATGACAAATCCCAAGTAAATGAGTTTTGTCTTCATAAATGAAGATTTCCTCACATTGATCAACAACTTCTCTTGCTGTAGCTTCCTCATTACTGTAGCTAAATGCTTCAGATGTTCTTCTTTCATTTTGTTGAAAATCAATATTTCATCTAAATAAACAATGACAAACTTACCAATGAATTCTTTCAACACTTCATTCATCAACCTCATGAATGTACTTGGCGCATTCGTCAAACCAAACGGCATGACTAGCCATTCATACAACCCTTCGTTGGTTTTGAAGGTTGTCTTCCATTCATCGCCTTCCCTCATGTGAATCTGATGGTATCC
The DNA here is from genome assembly GCA_009831015.1 of Picea engelmannii. Lineage (NCBI taxonomy): Eukaryota > Viridiplantae > Streptophyta > Pinopsida > Pinales > Pinaceae > Picea > Picea engelmannii. The sequence goes on from ML777637.1 coordinate 947,651, forward strand.
GCTTTTCAAATATACCTTTCAAAAAAATTGTGCTCCACTTAAGCAGTCCATCAAGTCATCCATCTGTGGCAATGGAAACCTATACCTCTTGGTTATCTTGTTAATGGCTTTGGAATATATACACATTATCCAACCTCCATCCTTTATTGGAATTAGTAATGTTGGAATGGCAGAGGGACTTAAACTTTCCCTGATCAGTCCTTTATCTAGCAGTTCCTGCACCTGCCTTTTGACCTCCTCATTATCCTGCGGTGTCAACCTGTACATGGCTTTGTTCGGCAAACTAGCTTCTGGTATGAGGTCTATGTGATGGCTCATGCTCCTCATCGACGGAAACGAATGAGGTAATTCGTCCACCACTATATCAACGAACTCTTCCAAGAGTTCCTGAATTTCCTCTGGTAGATCATCTACTCTTGTGCTGGTCAAAACAACTCTTGGTTTTCTGACCACAAAGAATTGTGAATCCTCCTTCTTCTTTACTTCTGCCAGAAGTTCCTTCCCACTCATGAGAAGTACCCTGTTGTTCACTTCCGGTTTTGCCTCCTTATCTTTTATCAGAAGTAACATGTGTGTTCTCCCATTCTTCTCTAAAGTGTACGTATTCATCTTCCCATCATGAACTACATTTCTGTAATATTGCCATGGTCTGCCTAGAAATAAATGACATACATCCATAGGAATAACATCATAGAGAATTTTATCATTATATCCTCCTATCTTGATGTCCACTAAGCACTGTTTAGTGACACTCACCTGATGTCCCTTCTATATCCATGAAACTTTATATGGACTCAGGTGATCAGTCGTTTCCAGCTCTAGTTTCTCCACCATCTCGGTTGAAACGAGATTGTCGGTGCTTCCACTATCCACAATGACCTTGCATTTCTTGTCTTTGGTCTTGCATGCAGTTCTGAATAGTTTGCTTCTTTGATCTATGTCCTCCACCTCTTTCTCGGGTGTTAAGAGAACTTTACGCATCATCAGTGACCTTCCGTCTTCTGTGTCTTCTGCTTCAGCATTTCGCCTTTGTGCCTCGGCGATGTGAGCTTCACCTCCATCTTTCTTCCTGTCTGGACAATCAACGGCCTTGTGCCCATTTTTCCCACATGTGTAGCATGTGATGATTCCTCCTCTGCCTCTTCCTCTACCTCTGGTACGAGGAAAAGTATTAACATCAGCGTATCCTTCACTCTGTTCTGTCTGCTGCATTCGTTGTTCAGCATGTTGGCCTCGCTGTGAACTTTCACCTCTTTCCATTCTTGTCTGAGGCTTCTTCCATTCATCCTTAGATTTCTGGAACCTATCTTGGGCAACTAATTTACCTTTCGGTTGGCTCCTACCTATGCCTCGCTGTGCTATTTTTCGGCTTAGCTTTTCTTCTGCCTTCAACGCCATCTGATACGCATCCTCAACCGTTCTGATGGTTTTCATACTCATCTCATCTTGGATATTGTATCTCAATCCATTCATATATCTGGTGACTTTTTCATCATCGCTCTCCCGATGGCATGCTCTGATATTGAGCTTATAAAATTCTATGGTATACTCTTTTACCGTCATCAGCTTCTATCTCGGGTTCTGCATTCTCCTGAAAAGTGTGATCTGATAATCTATTGGGATGAACTTCGCTTTCATCTTTGTGATCATTCGATCCCAGCTTTTGATCTTTTGTTTGCCTTTGGAACGTTTATCAGCCTGAAGCTCGTCCCACCATAATGCTACATGTCCTTTCAATTTAGTGACAGCATGCCTTACCCTTTTAACCTCTTCGATATCCTCACAATCGAAGTAGGTTTCAAGAGCTCTAATCCAATACAACAGCTCTTCTGCATCAAGACTTCCTTCATAAGTTGGAATGTCCATCTTTGTCTTCGAACTCATTCAGGCAATAGATTTAATCAATCGCTCATTGGCTGCATCTTCAGCTGCAACTTCTTCCTGCTGTTCGACTTCCACTTCACCTTCAGAGTCACTTGGATCTCCAGCATTTGTTGTGCGTCTCTGCGCTGCTTCCATGTCTTCCAATCTCGCTCTGAGATCGCGTATCTGCCTCTCCATCTTTGGATTCCCTACCGACCTACCTCTTCTTCACACATCCCTATCCTCTGGATCAAGCGACTGCCTTTCTCTTCTTGGCGGCATGGTGAAATCTTATTTTCTCCTCTTATACAGAAAACAGAGAAGTTTCTCTCACTCTGATACCACTCTGATGCAGCACGCGCCACCCGACACGCGTTTGCTTCCACCAGGACCTTCTCTTTCCTTGGCCCGAAGAGCTAAATCGCCATTCAAATCCCTTATCGGGACTTTTCTGCACCCACAAGATGTTCCCCTGACGATCTCCCATTGTCTTATCGGGAAATCGAAACTCACGCAATCACGAGTCCTGATAACACACGATCGGGTCTTACCAATCCCCGAATCCCGATGGTCACTTGCCCGTGGCTTTCGTTACTCCTTATCGAGAACTACCCCATCGGGAAATCGCTACTTGCAAGGTAGCGAGTCACTCACCTCACGATTCCCCGATTTTCGATCTGTGATAACACCTGTCTTCCACTTGCTCCGTGATCCCACACGCTAACCGGTGGTTGCCGAGATTTCACCTCTCGTGACCTCACAAACTTTGACTCAATTCTTTATGCCTCCAACTCGCGAACCTCTGAGTTCATGATATGTCAAACTCTGACTCTTCCAGATCCTTGGACACACGTCCCGCAGATCAATGGCTCTGACTGTCTCGGGAAATCGCTAATCGCGATTTCAACTTACAAGGCTCCTATCTCTGGAATATCGATCTCAGATTCACGATCCTTGGGATCCTTTGCCACGTATCCCCACTGAAATCAATAGTTGAGGTTCTTCCGGGAACTCGCGGCTCGCGATTTCTCCCCACAAGAGTTTCACGACCACAGAACCCCCGATATCCTGAACTCTGAATCTCCAGGGTATTCCTCTGTTCCTTCGGCTTAACCCCTGTGCAACTCTCTTGATATCTGACGGTTGACGGGATCTCACAATCTTCCTCTGCGAATCCTGGACATTGATTCTCCTCCTTTGGATATTTCTCGAAAATGGCTAAGTGTTCCTTTTCACACTTTGTCCCTCAAAGCCTTTGCTTGAAACTCGTTCTTGTAACGTTCACGCACAACTCCCAGTGCTTTCCTTTGAAGATACCATGAAGGTGCTACACCTCCTGAGCTTTCCTTCAACTCTGAGTCTTCAGAGAACCTGTGCGCACTCCTTACGCTTGATATTCAACTGCGTCAAGTGTGGAATCCTTCAGAATCTGTGCACTTTTTTCCACAGCAGTCGTCTGTCTACCTTTGCTCAAACTAACAACTGAGACTTCTTCCTTCAACCTGCACACCTCTTGCACGGTTGTAACAACCCAAATCAACTTCTAGGTGAATAAGAACAAAATCTAATCTACTGAGCCTTCATCAACGGGCTCTTTACAAATGAATTCAACTGCACTCTATGCAGGAATCTCCTGGCTCAGATAGAGAAACAATTGAAACTTATTCTCTTTCAGACTTCAGTTTTGAACCTTGAGATCACATGCACAACATATACAAAGAAAATACATAACCAGAAAACAAATAGTCATGAGCACATAAACAAAATACACAGAGGAACAACACCAGCCATGAATTCGAATCAGAATTTCATTCTATTAAATTCAACATCTGTACATGGGTGTTCTTCACAATTTCTCTGCTTTCTCTTCTCTTCTGAATGCTTCTAATGGCTCATGTTACAATAATACAATGAGGGTGTTTATATCCATTTTCCCTCTCGAACTCTAAAACTGTCTAATCTGGAAATAAAATCCTATCTACCTACATTAACTAAAGTAAATGCCGTCTATCTACCAAAGGACGAGAGCTTAAAGGCTCAAGGTCCATTACAATATACAAAGGCGCTTTTCATAAATGGTTCATTTATACATTGGCGCATCGTCTTAAATGGGGACTTGTCCAACTGTTCATCGTCTTCCATGCTGGCTCACTTGTCATGGGAGATGCTCCTTGGTGAGTTTGGTGATGCTCCTGCATCATATAGTGTCTGTCAGAGCACAAATTGTATGGGAAGTTGTCCAAATTCTCTTTTTATCAATCAAAGATTTGCTACTTAGGGCATGTCATCTCCAACGAAGGCATCGTTGTGGATCCAACAAAGGTTGAGGCTATTATGAAATGTCTTCTGCCAACGAATGTCCTGGAAGTGTGTAGCTTCATGGGTTTAGTAGGAAACTATCAACGGTTCATCGAGGGATTTTCGAAGATAGCAAATCTGATCACAGAGTTGCATAAGAAGAACAAGAAGTTTGTTTGGACTGAGAAATGCGCGAAAGAATTTCGTAGGATCAAGGAATTTTTGACAACAACACCGATACTAAAGGTCGTTGACATGGATGTAGACTTCTTGGTATGCACTGACGCATCCAAGGAAGGCTTAGGTGGGGTCTTGATGCAAGATAAATGAGTGATTGCTTAGATTTTGAGGAAACTAGAAGGCATGAGGAGAACTACACGATGCACGATTTGGAGTTGTTAGCCATCATTTATGCCTTGAAGGTTTGGAGACACTACCTTGTTGGATGAAAATTCAAACTAAAGACTGACCATTGTGGACTACAACACATCTTTACGCAAAGCGATCTGAACACGCGACAAAGGCATTGGTTGAAATTTCTTAGCGAGTACGACTTTGAGATTACTTACATAAAAGGAACAATGAACTGAGTGGCGGATGCATTGAGTTGGAGACCACACATCTTTTCAGTGTTTCCTCTTCAGACGAATCTTCACGAAAATATGCTAACATTACAGTGTGATGATGACTGGTACAAAGAGGTTGAGGGTTTTATCCGACAAAACACAATGATGGTACCACAATTTGAAGGATTTTTGTTTGATAGAAATGGATTATTGAGGTTTAAAAATCAGATCTACGTACTATCGAATGACGAGTTGAGGATGTTGATCCTGAGCAAGGCTCATAGAGCAGTTTACATGACTCACCTGGGAGTCACGAAGAAGAGGGAAGACTTTAAACCCTTATTCTTCTGGAAGGGAATGAAGGCCGACATAGTCAACTATGTGGCCAGATGCCTAGAATGTCAATAGGTAAAGGCTGAACATAGACACCCAGCCAGATTACTACAACCACACACTATTCCAAAATCAAAATGGGAGGTTATTTCGATGGATTTTATTGTTGGATTGCCACTGACGGAAAGGATACATGACTCGATTTTTGTAGTAGTAGACACTCTAACGAAGAGTGCTCACTTTATTCCTGTGCATAAGACGTATCAGGCACCTAACATAGCTAGAGTTTTCATCAGTGAGATTGTGAGGTTGCATGGCGTGCCTAAGAGGATTATATATGATCGAGGATCGGTGTTTACTGGACAAGTTTCTAAGAAGCCTTGGGAGCCCAACTTAACTTTAGTACTGCGTATCACCTGGAGACTGACAGGAAAACCAAACAAACCAACCAAACCTTGGAGGACATGTTGCGCATGTACGTGATGGACCAAAAAAATTGTTGGGAAGAATTCTTGCCACTAGTGGAGTTCGCTTACAACAACAGTTACCAGAGAACCATTAAGATGGCTCCTTTCTAGTTTCTTTACGGGCAACAATGTCAGAAGCCTTTGAGTTGGGATCGTCTTGAGGATAGGGTCCTGGTGGGACCAGAAGTGATCCAAGAAATGGAAGAGCAAATGAAAACAATAAGACAAAGGATTAAAGATGCACAGGATCAACAGAAGAGTTATGTCGATGCGCACCGTGTCGACCATAGTTATGAGGTCGGTGATCGAGTCTTCTTGTGAGTTAAACCGCATAAAAGTTCTATCAATTTTGGGAAGGGAGCTAAACCCCTCCTCGGTTCATGGGACCTTTCGAGATTATGGAGAGAAAAGGGCCCATGGCCTATCGACTAGCCTTGCCTGATTCTTTGAGGTGCATGCACGATGCTTTTCGTTTATCTGTTTTGAGACATTATATTAGTGATCCTACACATGTTATTGACATGAATTCCTTGCATGTGACGGATGAGGGGGTGCTCACGCCTGAGTCAATATGCATCATGGATCATCATGTTCGACAGCTACGACATTGAACGATAGAGCAGGTCAAGGTCCAGTGGGACAATTATAGTCTGCACTCGATGACCTGGGAGGACGCATATGATATGCGCCAGCAGTTTCCATTTTTTTTGATAGATAGACATATGATACTGTGAAACTTCGGCATGAATTTTAGACCAAGAGGGGGTGTATGTAACATCCCACTCTGGCGCACTGAACAAACTTATTCTTTAAGGACACTTGCTCGCAAGTGATCCAGATTATTATGCTATTAAAACTTTTCATTTATATTATGAGGCGTTATGGGTTGATGACATGTTGTTTTACTTCATTGACATAAACAAGTGCTATTGACTCAGTTTATTGAGTGTGCTGGAATTTGGACCTCAAGGATGCAGAGGCATTGATGGAACCCCTTGGACTCTGGATCGAGTCAGGGAGTGTACCATTGGGATTTGATTGTTTTATTGTGATATTACTCCATCTGATTAGATGATACGATATGGATATCTTCTGACATGATTTGTTGATGATAAAGGCTGATGATAGCTTGCCGACCAGACTCACATGTGGAGTAAAGGGGTCACACATGAATACCAGAGATGTTTAGGGACAGGTGTGGACAACAGCCCTGCCATAACCTACTAGAACTCCTGCCGTGGCTCGAAATGTAGGTTAACATTTACCTAGTTCGAGAGGACCCATGATGTCGTGCGGACAGACTGCAACAATCGCTCGCGATAATTCTAAGGGGCATGCACTAAGGTGGAGGCCTTATTCCTCAAAGGCCCTTAGTCTCCCACTAGTTCACCTGGCGGAGTATTGACTCGAGGGGTTTTTGATGTCTACCAAATCAATCAAGAGGCGAGTGGCACCCTTGGAGCACGTAGTGCATCCTGAAGGGCACGTCGCGCAAGGGAAACAAGTTAAGGCGAGTGGCACCCTTGGAGCACCTAGTGCTTCCTAAAGGGCACGTTACGTTGTTGATGATAGAGGAATGAACCTAGATGGCCTTACGATGAATAACATGTTAAGAAAATTTTAAAACAAATTCCCTAATTAAATGTCGCCCTGTACGAATATTTAAGGTTTAAGTCTAAACTATGCTAGTGGTAAAATTTTATCTCTCTATAAGAAATAAAAAAATAACAATTAAAATTATAAAAATAAAAAGCACATAAATAATAAGTATGACCTTCGTTAAATGTTGTAACACGAAAGGAATAAGAAATTTAATTTATTCATTAAAAAAAAAATCTGTTGGAATAAAATTTAAAAGAAAAAGGGGAATTAATGGTTTTATTATTTTGATAATTTTAAAATATTATTTAAATGAGAAAAGCGAAAAAGGCTTAGTTTCCACACCTACCTTTTTGAGTTCTAATTAAAAAGGGAAAAGAGGGAAAATCTAAAAAATTAGGAAACTAGGAAAAGAGGTAAACATAAAAAGGCAAAAAGGGGAACTTAAGGGAAAAAACGGAAGGTCAAACTTAGTAAAACATCTACCATTTAAGAGATTTCTAATTTAAACTGAACTAGCAATTTAATAAAAGGGAAAGTTATTAAAACCTGTAAGAGAATTTGGGGACACCTAGGAGTGATTCTAGGAGTAACTCTAGGTAGGTGAGGGAAATAAAGATAATTAATTAATTAAAGAAGTTAATTTATGGAGGAAGGAAGGGGATGGGTGAGACTTCTACGGGGAGGAATTTTTAGGAAATTAATTGTAAAAAATTAACTAAAAGAGAATTTTTGGAAAGTAAGGAACCACAAAACTCTATATAATGAAGAGAGGTGATAGAGGTTGGATCTTCTTCTGTTTGTGTAACGTTACACTGCAGAAATATCTACTTGACTGACTTAACTTGTGGGAGTTGGGGTACCCAGGTCGGTGAGGAGTGGTAGCGCGGCCTTGCGAGACGAGATGGGAACTAGTCGAAACCTCTGGATAGTGAGTGTGTGGTCTCTTTGCGGCTCGGGGGGCTAAGGGGTAAGAAGAGTACCCCTAGCATTGGTTGGGAGGTACCGGTGAAGTCTCGACGATTGGCGAGCGGAAGTTGCACGAAGCACGAGGGACATCATTCGGAGTGGGCGATCAGGCAATGGTATGTTGTCTTCATTTTTGTATGGAAGAATGTATTAGGACTTATGCTTGGATCTACTTATTTAATGGAAAAGTAAAATGATGTTTTTTTTAAAACTAGTGACTGAAACTTTCCTTAGCTTAGCTCGATGGTTGTTGACTCCCATGGTCTTCATTTTCCTGCATGTCTTGACCACCTTTCTGTGTTTATTGTGACCTTTGTGATTGTTTAGCCTTCATCCCTAGCTCACCAATCCCTACCTGAGCAGTTGGTCAAGAGCCTGATCTACGGTCATCACCTTAGCGTTAAAAGACCTATGGATCTCAACGCCCTTATTTTCTGTGCGAGGATGATGAGCGAAGGACGAACCTGTTAGTCGGCTACCCTTGATGTTTGTCCCTAGTTGATTGTGGATTCCGCCATCTGGCAACGACCTCTGCATGTGGATTATCTGGTGTCCTGGTAGGTTTTCTCTTTGCCTTGAGTGATAAAACCCCCGATAATCATTCCATGACCTTTCCCTTTGGATCCTTGGATTCTCTTACTGTTGTTTATGCTGTATTGGAGCTATGGCAATGGACAAACGATTTGATTCTCTGTCTGCAATTTTTATTTGTATCCTGGAATGGAAAAACTTTTTTGTGTTTTTCTTGTCTGCATTTTTCCCCTTGGTTACTACAGTAATTACTTATTATTAATGATAGGAAAAACATAATTTCCTTATGGGGTGTTTTCACAACGATTTGTTTATTATACAATGACAGAAAAGAAAAATGAAATCCCCTTCTGGTGTGATGGCACAACGAATTTCTTGTTATTTAATGATAGGAAAAATGAAATCCCCTTCTGGTGTGTCCCTGTACATGTTTTTCCCTTTTAAAATGAGACTTTGATAGACAATTGATTACCCACGTTTGTTTTTCCATTCAAAATGTGGCTGAGATTGCGGTTAAATGCTCAGGAATTTCCATTCAAAACATGTCAGAGATCATTGTTTAATGCTCACATTTTTCCATTCAAAACATGTTTGAGACCATTGTTTAATGCTCATGATTTTACCATTCAAAACATATCTGAGACCATTGTTTAATGCTCACAATTTTACCATTCAAAACATGTCTGAGATCATTGCTTAAATGCTCACGTTTTTCCATTCAAAACTTATCTGAGACCATTGTTTAATGCCCACGATTATTGCCTTTAAAAGTTGACTTTGATTGTTGTTTAAATACCCACAATTTTGCCTTTAGAGTGTTTTCAGAGCTTGCTGTAATTACCCACGATTTTTCCTTTAGAATGTTGCCAGAGCTTGCTGTAATTACCCATGATTTTTGCCTTTAGAATGCTGACTGAGCTTGTTGGAATGACCATGAATTTACCAGAACTATTGCTACAGTTAATTGGCTTGTTAATTGCAATGTTAAATGCTATATTAATTGCCTTACTAAATACCAGAACAATTTTTATAGCACTGTGAATGGTCAGCAGATGCCTACTTATTGATTAAATGCCATAGTGAGTTAAATGGTTAAACAGTTATGTAAATTGCCTTGTTTTTGTGCTATTAATCGTTGTGTTAACCATCATATTAATTGCCTCACTACTGTTATATTAATTGTTATGTTAATTAACATGATAATCGCCTTGTTAGTGCTATAATACTTGTTATGAAAATAGTCATGCAAACTACCCTATTATTGCTCAATTAATTGATTGTGTTAATCATTATGTTAAATTCCTTGTTAATTGTTGTAATAAATTGTTATGTAATTACCTTGTTGATTTGCTACAACAATGTTATTAGTTGGCAGTTTCCTCTTCAATGATAATAAATAGCTAGTGTGGTTAGTTCAGTCATTATATCTAAACTAATGTTGAGGTTTAACTATTCACAAGTGCTATAGGTAGCATTCCACTTTAAGAATGTTAATGTTGTTATTCAACTTTATGGTTAGTTGGATTTATAGATATCGCCTAATTGGTAATCCAGACTCGCTAAATTTGAGCAGTTCGGTGGGTAACTCGTTGACTGATGGAATTTAGACTGGTTAATTGATATGTAATTAATGCCAATTTAAGTCATAGATAACGACCTTTTAGCCTTGATTAATGTTGTTGTTCATTTTAATTAATGTTTGTACTTGGTTTCGTAAACATTTAATGTGCTTGGTTTACTCACTATAAGGGTTCTAGTTACTTATGTAATTAATTTTGGGTCGTTAGGATGAGTGCCCTTAGCTTAGTATGCTTGGTCTACTTACATCGGGTGGGATGTAGACACCTCCTTGTTCAGAACAGTCACCAGCCCTGAGACCTTAAATGGTCAAAATCAATGGGAACCTGGGCTTGAGCGTTTCTTATGTGTCCTGGAGGTCCTAACCATTGCAGGGTAGGACGGACAGGTAGTCATTGCTATTTTTCGTCGGTTGAATGTTGTACATTGCTTCTAGGTGCTTGATGTGTTTTTATGTTAGGCCGTTATGTTGTTGTTGCGTGATTTGCATGCATTGTGTCGTCGTCATTTTGCGATGTTGAGTATAATGTCATTATTACCTTCCTACACACACACAAAAAAAAAATATTTAAGGGTGCTTTTACTAGTTGTACATCGTAGGAGTCGTACCAAATGGGGATGTTACTTGTGGTATTAGAGAGGGCTCAACCCGTGACTTGGGATCGCTACGCCTTTAGTTGATATTATTTGATTATAATGTTACTAATTGATTTTAATTGTATTCTTGTAGGTAATCACGGTTAGACGACACCGCGAAGGTAGACAACGGGGTGCTAGTGGAGGAGACGCGACACCTCTAGTAGCATCCATGCCTGAGGGATCTAACCCCGAGGGTGACGAGCAGGTTCTCAGACAGGAGCAGATAACAGTTGGTGATGTGGTCAGAATGATGAGATCTTTTTAGCACATGTCTAAGGCATTGATCAGCCATTTGGACAGAGATGAGGCCAGGGTGCCAGCACCCGCTGAGGTTCCACTATGTGCTATGGTCAGTACTGGTAGCATTCACCGTAAACTCAAGAAGGTCAAATTTCCTGAGTTCTTTGGTGCCCTGGATGGCACAGCCACTGAGGCATGGTTGGAGAACATGGTGATGTGATTTGCACTTCGTGATTATACCTCCAACATGAAGGTCCACATGGAAGTCTTTCAACTGAAGGGGAGCACTCTTCTATGGTGTAAGACACTCCTACCGCAGCTGAACATGGCCGTCAAAGACGTGTCATGGGAACTGTTCGAGGAATGGTTCCGAGAGAGATACCTTTCAGAGGAATTCATTGAGCGTCAAATCAACGATTTCAATGCCTTATGACAAGGCGGTCGTACGATGCCCAAGTAAAAGGCCCGTTATATGGAGCTACTCTGGTATGCTTCACACCTTAACACTGAGAAACTTAAGGTCAACAGGTTTGTGTTCAGTGTTAACGACAACATACATGAAAAGGTCAAGATTTTGATGCCTGAAACCTTGCATGATGTTCTCCAGAAGGCCATAATTGCAGAGGAGGAGCTTATCAGCATGGGTCAGACCAGGACTCCAGTGAGAACAACAGTGCATATGTCATCTAGAGCATCGCATCATTAGACACTAGCCAGACATACATCGGGATATCATGGCTTCTAGAGGGGATCCACTTTCACTACACCTCGGTGACTGACACCTCAGTCTTGGACACCTTATCGGGGACCACATAATCAACAACATTGTCAACCGCAGCAGTAGTAGTTTAGGCCTATTCAACAAAATAGACCAGAATTCCAGGCCGGTGGACCGTCATCTTCTACTTCGGGTACCAGGACTACTGGGTTGAAGAAGGGGTGTTGGATGTGTGGGGAGCCACAATACCAGTGTGACTGCCCATTGGAGAGGACTAGAGCATCTAGATCAGTCAAACCCATAACCATGGAAGATATGGGCAAGGCCCATCAAATTCATGTAGTCGTGAATAACCGCTAGGTAGAGCATCAGCCGACTATGCTCGAGACAATAGGTACAATCGCTGACCAGACCCTTAGTATTTTTATAGATCCCAGTGCTACCGAGAGTTTCATTTCTGGTGTAGTGCTAAAAAGGATTAAGGTAAAGGCAGTCAAACAGGACGATTTTAGCTTCATAGAGATGGATTCGGGAGCCAAACAGAAGGTTGGAGGAAAGGTTACAGGTTATATCCTTAACCTAGGAGAGTTTTTCACAAGATCCAACCTGTACATCACGAACTTAGGATCTTATGATGTCGTAATTGGTATGGACTGGTTGGAATCGCATGAGGCGATACTCAACTGTAAGATGAAATGGTTGAGATTGGTCGATGACAAGGGACAAAGACGTGTGATTATAGGACGAAACCAGGGATTTTCCTTGAGGTTCATCTCTTCCTTACAACTACGAAAGAGCATGCGCAAGGGGTGCAAGATTTATGTGATCCTTGCTTTAAACAAGAAGGGATTAACTAAATGTTTATAACACCTTCCAGTGTTGAGAGAGTTTCCGGACGTATTTCTGGAGGAGTTACCTAGGATGCCACCGGGTAGGGAATTGGAGTTTACCTTAGACCTAAGACCAGGGATTGAACCGATAGCAAGAATGAAACTAAAAGAATTACAAGAGTTAGAAAATGCAACTAAAAGAATTGTTGGACCTGGGATTGATACGACCAAGTGTGTCACCGTGGGGTGCACCTGTTATTTTCATATGAAAGAAGGATGGTTCATGGAGGCTTTGCATTGACTACCGTCAATTGAACAAGGCCACAATCAAGAATCAATATCCATTGCCAAGGATTGATGATCTATTCAATCAAATGAAGGGCGCGACGGTTTTCTCAAAGATCGATTTGCGATCAGGGTATCACCAATTATAGATTAAGGAATATGACATCCCTAAGACTACCTTTCAGACGAGGTTTGGACATTATGAGTTTACCGTTTGGACTGACAAACACCCCAGGGGTGTTTATGAGTTTGATGAATGGGGTGTTTCAGAAGTACTTGGATAAGTTCGTCCAAATATTCATTGATGATATTTTGATTTACTCTCGGACGATGGAGGAGCATGACAAGCACTTGTGCTTGTTACTACAGTGTCTACAAGAGAAAAAATTGTATGGGAAGTTGTCTAAATGATCTTTTTATCAATCAAAGATTCACTACTTAGGGCATGTAATCTTCGGCCAAGGCATCACAGTGGATCTAGCAAAGGTCGAGGCTATTATGGAATGGCCTGCGCCAACAAATGTCCTGGAAGTGCGTAGCTTCATGGGTTTGGCAGGATACTATCGATGGTTCGTCGAGGTATTTTCGAAGATAGCAAATCCAATCATAGATTTGCAGAAGAAGAACAAGAAGTTTGTTTGGACCGAGAAATGCACAGAAGCATTTCGTAGGATCAAGGAATTGTTGACAACAACACTGATACTAAAGGTCCTTGACATGGACGTAGAATTCTTGGTATGCACTAACACATCCAAAGAAGGCTTAGGCAGAGTCTTGATGAAAGACGGATGCGTGATTTATTACATTTTGAGGAAACTGAGAAGGCACGAGGAGAACTACGTGACGCACAATTTGGAGTTGTTAGCCATCGTTTATGCCTTGAAGGTTTGGAGACACCACCTTGTTGGACGAAAATTCAAACTAAAGACTGACCATTGTGGATTACAACACATCTTTACACAAAGCGACCTGAACGTGCGACAATGGCATTAGTCAAAATTGCTTAGCGAGTACGACTTTGAGATTACTTACATGAAAGGAACAGTGAACCAAGTGGATGATGCATTGAGTCGAAGACCATGCATATTTTCGGTGCTACCTCTTCAAACGAATCTTTGTGAAAAGATTCTAACTTTACAGCGTGATCATGACTGGTACAAAGAGGTCGAGGGTTTTATCGAACAAAACACAATGATGGTACCACAATTTGAAGGATTTTTGTTTGATAGCGATGGATTATTGTGGTTTAAATATCGGATCTATGTATCGCTGAATGATGAGTTGAGGATGTTGATCCTGAGCGACGTTCATAGATTAGTTTACATGGCTCACCCGAGAGTCACGAAGATGAGGGAAGACCTTAAACCCTTATTCTTCTGGAAGGGAATGAAAGTCGACATAGTCAACTATGTGGCCAGATGTCTAGAATGTCAATAGGTAAAGGCTGAACATAGATACCTATCCGGATCACTACAACCACACGCTATTCCAGAATCAAAATGGGAGGTTATTTCGATGGATTTTATTGTTGGATTGCCACTAACGGCAAGGAGACATTACTTGATTTTCGTAGTAGTAGACACTCTAGCGAAGAGTGCTCACTTTATTCCTGTGCATACGACATATCAGGTACCTGACATAGCTAGAGTTTTCATCAGTGAGAATGTGAGGTTGCATGGCATGCCTAAGAGGATTATATCTGATCGAGGATCTGTGTTTATTGGACAATTTTCCAAGAGGCCTTGGGAACCCAACTTAACTTTAGTACTATTTATCACCTAGAGGCTGACGGGAAGACTGAATGAATGAACCAAACCTTGCAGGACATGTTGTGCATGTACTTGATGGACCAACAAAAGTGTTGGGAAGAATTCTTTCCACTAGTGGAGTTCACTTACAACAATAGTTACCAGAGCACCATTAAGATGGTGCCTTTTGAGTTTCTTTACGGGCGACTGTGTCAGACACCTTTGAGTTTGGATCGGCTTGAGGATAGGGTCCTGGTGGGACTAGAATCAATCCAAGAAATGGAAGAGAAAATGAAAACAATAAGACAAAGGATTAAAGAAGCATAGGATCGACAGAAGAGTTATGTCGATGCACACCATGTCGATCGTAGTTATGAGGTCAACGATCGAGTCTTCTTGCAGGTTAAACAACATAAAAGTTCAATGAAGTTTTGGAAGGGATATAAAATCTCTCCTCGGTTCATGGGACCTTTCAAGATTTTGGAGAGAAAGGGGCCCGTGGCCTATCAACTAGCCTTTCCTGATTCTTTGAGGCGCATGCATGATGTTTTTCGTGTATCTGTTTTGAGACATTATATTAGTGATCCTACACATGTTATTGACATGAGTTTCTTGCAAGTGACGGATGAGGGGGTGCTCATGGTTGATCCGATCTACATCTTGGATCATCGTGTTCGACAACTACGATGTCGAACGATAGAGTAGGTCAAGGTCCAGTGGGACAATTATAGTCCGCACTCGGCAACCTGGGAGGACGCATATGATATGCGCCAACAATTTCCATTTTTGTTTAATAGATAGACATATGATACTAGTATACACTTTATTTCAACATTTATACTATGAAACGTTTGGACAAAGTTTAGACCAAAAGGGGGTGTATGTAACATCCCGCTCTGGCGCACTGAGCTAACTTATTCTTTGAGAAAACTTGCTCGCAAGTGATCTGGATTATTATGCTATTAAAACTTTTGATTTTGATTATGAGGTGTTATGGGTTGATGACATGTTGTTTTACTGCATTGACATAGACATGTGCTATTGAATCGATTCACTGAGTGTGCAGGATTTTGGACCTCAAGGATGCAGAGGCATCGATGGAACCCCTTGGACTCTAGATCGAGTCAGGGAGTGTACCATTGGGGTTTGATTGTTTTATTGTGATATTAGTGCATCTGATTAGATGATATGATATGGATATGTTCTAACATGATTTGTTGATGATGTAGGCTAACGATAGCTTGTCGAATAGACTCACATGTGGAGTAAAGGGGTCACACACGAATACCAAATATGTTGAGGGAGAGGTATGGAAAGCAGCCCTACCACAACCTACTAGCACTCTCGTCATGGCTCGAACTGTAGGTTAATGTTTACTTAGTTCGAGAGGACCCATGATGTCATACGGACAGACTGCGATAGTCTCTCTAGATGATTCTAATGGGTGCGCAGTAAGGTGGGGGCCTTATTCCTTAGAGGCCCTTAGTCTCCCACAAGTTCACCTGGTAGAGTATTGACTCTAGGGGTTTTTAATGTCTACCAAGTCATTCAAGAGGCGAGTGGCACCCTTGGAGCACGTAGTGCGTCCTGAAGGGCACGTCGTGCAAGGGAAAAAAATTAAGACGACTGGTACCCTTGGAGCACCTAGTACGTCCTAAAGCGCACATCGCGTTGTTGATGATAGAGGAATGAATCTATATGGCCTTAGGATGAATAACGTGTTAAGAAATTTTTAAAACAGCTTCCCTAATAAAATATCGCCCTGTATGAAAATTTAAGGTTTAAGTCTAAACTATGCCAGAGGTAAAATTTTATCTCTCTATAAAAATAAAAATAACAATAACAAAAATAAAAACAAAAACAAAAACCACATAAATAATAATTATGACCTTCGTTAAATCTTGTAACACAAAGGGAGTAAGAAATTTAATTTATTCATTAATATATATATATA
>ML777637.1:964364-990094 GCA_009831015.1 Picea engelmannii
TTTTATTATTTTGATAATGTTAAAATACTAATTAAATGAGAAAAGAGAAAAAGGGTTAATTTCCACACCTACCTTTTTGAGTTCTAATTAAAAAGGGGAAAGAGGGAAAATCTAAAAAACTAGGAAACTAGGAAAATAGGTAAACATAAAAAGGGAAAAAGGGGAACTTAAGGGAAAAAGAGGAAGGTCAAACTTAGTAAAGCATATACCATTTAAGATATTTCTAATTTAAACTGAACTAGCAATTTAATAAAAGGGAAAGTTATTAAAACCTGTAAGAGAATTTGGGGACACCTAGGAGTGATTCTAGGAGTCACTCTAGGTGGGTGAGGGAAATAAAGATAATTAATTAATTAAAGAAGTTAATTTATGGAGGAAGGAAGGGGATGGGTGACACTTGTATGAGGAGAAATTTTTAGGAAGTTAATTATAAAAACTTAACTAAAAGAGAATTTTTGGAAAGTAAGGAACCACAAAACTCTATATAATGAAGGGAGGTGATAGAGGTTGGATCTTCTTCTCTTTGCGTAATGTTAAACTACAAATATATCTACTTGACTGACTTAACTTGTGGGAGTTGGGATACCCATCTCGGTGAGGAGTGGTAGCTTGGCCTTGCGAGGTGAGCTGGGAGCTAGTCAGAATCTCTGGATAGTGAGTGTGTGGCCCCTTTACAGCTTAGGGGGATAAGGGGGGAGAAGAGTACCCCTAGAATTAGCTGGGAGGTACTGGTGAAGTCTCGATGGTCGGCAAGTAGCAGTTGCACAGAGCACATGGGATGTCACTCAGAGAGGGAAATCAGACAACGGTACGCTCTCTTCATTTTTGTATGGTAGACTGTATTAGGACTTATGTTTGGATCTGCTTATTTAATGGAAAAGTAAAATGATGTTTTTTTTTAAACTGGTGACTGAAACTTTCCTTACCCTAGCTCGATGGTTGTTGACTCCCATGGTCTTTGTTTTCCCACATGTGTTGACAACCTTTCTATATTGATTGTGACCTTCGTGGTTGTTTAACGTTCATCCCTAGCTCACCAGTCCTTGCCTAAGCATTCGGTCAGGAGACTGATCTACGGTCGTCGGCTTCACGTTAAAATACCTATGGATCTCAACACCCTATTTTTCTGTGTGAGGATGATAAGCGAAGGACGATCCTGTTAGTCGACTACCCTTGATGTTTCTCCCTGGCTGATTCTGGATTTCTCCATCTGGAAACAACCTCTATGTGTGGATTATCTGGTGTCCTTGTAGGTTTTCTCTTTTCATTGACTGATAGAACCCCCGACAATCATTCCATAACCTTTCCCTTTGGATCCTTGCATTCTCTTACTGTTGTCTACATTGTATTGGAGCTATGGCAATGGAAAAACGATTTGATTCTCTGTCTGCAATTCTTACTTGTATCCTGGAATGGAAAAACGTTTTTGTTTTTTTTCTTTCTACGTTGTTTGGTATTCTGGCAATGGAAAAATGTTTTTTTTTTTATTTTGTTATTCCTGTCTGCGTTGAATGGTTATTCTGGCAAGAGAAAAATGATTTCATTCTCTGTCTGTAATTTTTATTTGTATCCTGGAATGGAAAAACGTTTTTGTGTTTTTCTTGTCTACGTTGTTTGCTATTCTAGCAATGGAAAAACGTTTTTTTTTATTTGTTATTCTTGTCTGCGTTGTATGGGTATTCTGGCAAGCAAAAAACGATTTGATTCTCTGTCTGCAATTTTTATTTGTATCCTAGAATGGAAAAACGTTTTTTTGTTTTTCTTGTCTACGTTGTTTGGTATTTTGGCAATGGAAAAATATTTCTTTTATTTGTTATTCCTGTCTGCTTTGTATGGGTATTCTGGCAATGGAAAAATGATTTGATTCTCTGTCTACAATTTTTATTTGTATCCTGGAATGGAAAAACGTTTTTGTGTTTTTCTTGTCTGTGTTTTTCCCCTTGGTTACTACAATAATTACTTATTATTAATGACAGGAAAAATGTAATTCCCTTATGGGGTGTTGTCACAATGATTTGTTTATTATACAATGACAAAAAAGAAAAACGAAATCCCCTTCTGGTGTGATGGCACAACAATTTTCTTGTTATTTAATGACAAGAAAAATGAAATCTCCTTCTGGTGTGATGGTACAACAAATTGCTTGTTATATAATGACAGGAAAAACAAAATCCCCTTCTGGTGTGTCCCTGTACATGTTTTTCCATTTTAAAATGAGACTGTGATAGATGATTAATTACCCATGTTTTTTTTTCCTTTCAAAAAGTGGCTGAGATTGTGGTTAAATGCTCATGAATTTCCATTCAAAACATGTCAGAGATTGTTGTTTAATGCTCATGTTTTTCCATTCAAAATATGTTTGACACCTTTGTTTAATGCTCACGATTTTACCATTCAAAACATGTCTGAGACTGTTGTTTAATTCTCACAATTTTACCATTCAAAACATGTATGAGATCATTATTTAAATGCTCACGTTTTTCCATTCAAAATCTGTCTGAGACCATTGTTTAATGCCCACAATTATTGCCTTTAAACGTTGACTTTGATTGTTGTTTAAATACCCACGATTTTTCCTTTAGAGTGTTGTCGGAGCTTGTTGTAGTTACCCACGATTTTTCCTTTAGAATGTTGCCAGAGCTTGTTGTAATTACCCATGATTTTTTCCTTTAAAATGTTGACTGAGCTTGTTGGAATGACCACGAATTTACCAGAACAATTGCTACAGTTAATTGGCTTGTTAAGTGCAATGTTAAATGCTATATTAATTGCCTTAATAAATGCCAGAACAATTGCTACAATACTGTGAATGGTCAGCAGATTCCTACTTATTGATTAAATGTCGCAGCGAGTTAAATGGTTAAACTGTAACGAACCTATCGTTTGTCACGACTACAAACCTCATATAACAAGTGAATTTTTTTTTTTTTTTTTTTTTTTNTTGTGTTTGTGTTTTTAACAAGTGTGTGTGCGCGTACAAGGGAAACAAACATATTCGACTCGACTTCGCCACCCGACAACTAACAAGACGCAACCACGATGATCACAACAAGAAGACATAAGCGCACAACAAGTAACTACAAGCATTAAACAACATACTGTGTTATGTACAGTACGAACACAGATGGAAAAATCCATAGTAGTAGATTTTACTATTTCTGCACAGGAAAGCAGGGCATTTAATCTTAGTTCGCTGCTCTAGAGAGAGAGAATGTCAGATAGGCTCCTGGCCGATTGCTCGGGCATAAACTAGTAATCTATGTCAGGAGGTCGCAGGGGTGGGAACTCTGCCTTTAAAGAGCCCGCGACTACCGATACGACCTTAGAGGTGTGTTGTAAGACTGGAAACCCTGCCTTTAAAGGGCTCGAGACTCTTGATATGGCACTGGATTCTTTCCATAGAAAAGAATCACACACACAAACTTATATACAGAGCGACTAGCTTTATTCGATCGAAGAGTCAGATATCATACAACTGTGAGTTTGGACAATTCCAATTATAGTACTATCCTTGAAATTAACCCGACACTAAACGTCAACATAGAAATAAACAACACCTTTATTAACCCTAATTTTAACATGAATATTAGCATTAACCTAAAACATTACATTATACTCCCTTAGCATTTCAAGTCATTACGTTATCTTTCATCATATTCCATTCATGTTAAAATACCCTTGCAACACAATTTCTTCATTACCTTACTTCTTGTATGTTGCCAACACTAAAATACTATAGCATAATAATCTTTCATTTTATATTACAATAATAAGGCAACAAAGTAATCATAACATTACATTGATATTCATCAGCATTAACCTTTACATTTTTATTTTGTATCACAAACATTCCATCTACCATTTACCATAACAATTTATATATTACAGTAACCTTACCATATTAGCAATATCATTACATTTTCTATCACCATAACCTTGCAATTAAAATAACATTAATTTACATTCCCTATTGGCTACACTTAACATTACATTGGCTTTATGTTGCCATAACATTTCCCTAAATCAAATCAAAATTACATTTTGTATTGAAATAAATTGCAACAGAAAATCAACACATGCATTCCTGTATCTAACACTAACCTTACATTTTCCTTTTTATATTAGAATAATTTGCAAATGGAATAACCATAAAAATTACATTACAGTGGCATTCACCTACTTAATGAATCGACAGAAAGACTACAGTTCATAAATCATAAATATTAAATTGAGACAACTCCTTTATGTGTTACTAAAACGAGGTTTCCATTAAGGTTGCATTCATGTACTGACTCTAATTTTTATCACTTAATAAAACCAACGACAGTTTGGGGGGGCACACCAGATGGAATGGGCACATGATGCGCAGAGGCCAGGAACACGCCTCATAGAGGCAACCATCAATGGCACTGTCAGAAATCAAAACATTATTCGAACATTCAACCCACTATCGATGCTTATTTATATAAATATATACACTCAATTGGCCAATCTCGGTGGCGTTGACCCCCAAATATGCAATCGAGGAGAAGTCGAAACATACATAATATCGGTAATTGGTATCGAGTTTCTTCACAAAATTAGTTGTTAGATAATGGAATTGAACATTTAGTTTACAGCAATATGGTGTCTCAGAAGAGTATGGCGGTCGCTACCATGGCCGTGGTTTTGGTAAGCATATGGGCGCAGTTTGCGTATAATGTTTAGGCTTCTACGAATGATTGCACGGTGGTTTCACAGGTTTTGGAATCGTGTTATATTTCTTTATAGTCCAGAACTTTTTTTTTTTAACGCTAAGAGCCTGTACTGCCAGAGCCTCGACAATCTGGAAAACAGGACTCGAGAACATGAACTTACCAGATGTGCCATTTGTGAGTGCCTCCAAGCCTCTGATAATCATAAATGGGTTTTTCTCAATGAAAATCTACTGGAAGTTCAGTCTTTGTGTGGCCCTCACATTCCCCACCTGATAACTGGGTCTTCAGACTGTTGCAGTATGTAAGTATATGGATCTATATTTATTGCACCTTATATATATATATATATATATATATATATATATTTGTAGGATTGCTTTTCTTTCCCGGAGGATTGAAAACCCTAGAAGGAACTTTTGCATATCAAGACCATTTGGTTCAATTTCATTTGCATATTACAGGTCGAGGAGGGTAGGAATGGTGTAGTGACATCATAAGGTCTATGCATGAAGGACTCCATAATATGCGATTTATTCATTATGATGAAATTAGGCAAAGAATAGGAGTTGAGTGACATAATTGAAAGTACATGATAGTGTGGAAAAAGGATATGATATTAATTTAAGGTTGAGAAGATTTTCAGATTCAGAATGACAGCTAAACATGACCCAATCATCTTGTGGATAACATAATTGTAATCGATAGTGTAGGTAATTGGGATCTTGTTCATCGCAGTTTCACTATTCCACTTGAAGTATACCATTTCAATGTATTTAATGATCTAGAGTTTCAAAGTATGATTTACATTCATGTATAAGTCTATCTCTGGTTGATTTCTTTTTAATTATAAGAGATGAGATATAAACATTAATTATATATAGATATAGATATCAGTCTGTTGCAACAATATATGAAGGAAGATCAAATCGACTGTCCACATATACATATATACCACTCGCTTCTACTATCCACTCTGAGATACTATCTAGATATATACCAGTGTTATGTATTTCATTTTATAGTGGTGTATATATTGTAGAAATCTAGGTTCTACCTTTTGATCAAATGAACCTAGATGCAATAGACAAATGACAAAATGACAAGTAAAAACCTAGATGCCCTGGACAAAATAGTAAAACAACAATCAATATTGGTCAACTCTATATAATGTTATTACCAAGAGATCCCTAGATGCCATAGAAAAACAAAATCAATATTGATTCTATATATGGTTGTTGTTAATTCACCACATGATCACTTGTATTTATCACAAATTTGCAGAAATAATTAAAAACACAACAATCCACCGGAGTAAGCAATAAAGGACAACCATTCATCCCATCGATAACCAACATCTATTGAAATTAAACATTCATCCATTTAGATTACCATTACACAAGAAGATCTAATCATAACCTAATGCATTCTACTCTACAAATCAAGAGCGTACCGTTGCCTTAACTCCTGTCGCAAATGATGACCGCGCGCTCTATGCCACTCCTGCTCCGTGCCGCTCCCCCTCGCCGACCGTTGAGACTACACCCGTACCTCCTGTTAGCGTCAGAAGTCACTCCTGGATTGCTTGCAGGAGCAGATCCCAACGCCCATCAATTTTATGTCACGATTTGTTTATGGAGGGTG
Organism: Picea engelmannii; assembly: GCA_009831015.1. Classification (NCBI taxonomy): domain Eukaryota; kingdom Viridiplantae; phylum Streptophyta; class Pinopsida; order Pinales; family Pinaceae; genus Picea; species Picea engelmannii. The sequence continues at coordinate 970,703 of ML777637.1, forward strand.
ATCAAATGGAGATAACAGCTCTAGCAGGTATCACTCTAACTCAGGGACTGAGTCTGGTTCATAAGGACGGAGGAGGTCTGGAATCCTAACTTCGGCCAGTGGGTTGATTTAAACATGAACAGGTGGAAGACTTAGGAGGAAGTGGACAAACATCTCTGGGCATCAGGCTTGCAGCAGTTTGCGGAGGAAAAACTCTAAAAACAGGATCCTCCTGGTTCAGGGCTTCAAGAAGCTGAAAGAGGACTTGACTGGATCCTCCAATTCCAAGTCATTCAGCGCTAAGAGAATTACAGGGACTGATTAGAGGCTCCGTAACTATTACAGTGATCCATTACAACATCATCCTATAATAATTACAACTCGACTGGATCCTCCAATTCCGAGCTGCTCTAATACAGAGTAAACAAAGATATGATAGAAACTGGCATCCATAAGGCAAGAAGTCTCCAAAGCTCATACATAACCAGACAACAATGCTTCATTAAAATTTTACAACCAGGGAGCTCTGCTCAACCATCGATCCTTACAAAAGTGGCCAAAATGCCTACATATACTTGGAACAAAAATACTGGAAGCTGAATCGAGACATCGCATTGAAGACATTACGTCTTCACATTTACTGCGCCTGCAATCCCTGGACGCTCGTGGACTTTGGTCAGACGCAATCGCATTCCCAAGGGCCTGAGAATGAAATGACCAGCTTACAATCACCTCTGTATTTTCCATTTACGGTGGAAAAGATGTCCAACCACCTTCAGCTGTTGTAATAACTGTTTCATTGGAATCGGGGAAGGCCCTGTCCGACTCTGTAGCTACAGGACGTGGAAACCTTCATATTCTACCATTTGAATTTTGCCTGGAGGGATCATGGTAGGACTGATGAGTTGACGTGGAGTAGTGAGTGAGCAGTGATCGGGCAAGAAAAACGATGGGGCAGATACAAGTGGCCGGATCCATGGTTGTTGAAGTGTATGAGCCAGATGAGGGAACTCAATGGCGGAGAAGAAAATGCAGACGTCAAAATACGGGAAAAAGGATGTGGCGGCAGGGGATAGGTAATGGAGGTATGTGATGAATGTTTCGGGATTTCGGGGATTCGGGATTCGCGAGTTTGGAGTGCACGAGTTCTTTGTATCTGGGATCCCTGATATCCCGATGTGCGATGAGCTCCTTTCCTAGGGGCTAGCCCCTACCGGCTAAAATATGATCCACATGACCTGTCCTCAGCTCTGTCGGGAAATCGCGCATCGGCATATCGTGATTCCTGCTGCTATGTGCAGGGGAACTTCAATTCCCCGATCCCCGACTCTGCGGGATCTATCGCCATGTGTCTCCTCTGAAGAACGGCTCTGGTCCTTTCGACATTTCTATGGGCCCGATTTTCCCGATGCTCCCGGCACTTCGCGTCTCGCGAAATAATAAGGCTGCCCTTTGTGTGTTGAAGTCACGATGGGCGAAACGCCGAGATGGACAGTCCTTGCGACATGCGCCCCTGGATCGGACGGCTTATAATTATCCTCCCAATAGAAAGGACCCCTTTACTGCTAAATGTCGGGTGAATTGACAACCCCGAGATCCCGATGACCATTGATCTGCTTCGTGGATGGATCACGGCTGCCAATATCAAAACTTTGCCCACTCGTTTGACCCGCTACTGTGAAAAAAAAAACAGAAACTCTCCGAGCTGCGCTTGAGCATTTGTGCGACTAGCGGGGCCGAAAGCTTCTTGAACCCATGACTAGAATTATTACTAACACCTCCCAGCCAATCTCTATGGGTACTCTACTTCCCCCTTATCCCCTCGAGCCGCAAAGGGGTCACACACTATTCAGATGGTAAGTCTAGATTCCCAGCTCGCCTCGCAAGGCTGAGCTACAACTCCTATCCGAGCTGGAAAATCCCAACTCTCCACAAGTAATCAGTCAAGTCACAAATCCGGTAGCGTAACATTACGCTAACAACCGATCTGTTTCTTCCTCATATTCCCTTTCTTTTATAGAGTTTTTCCAACCTCCAACTTTCCCTAAATCACATTTTAATTAAGTTTTAATAAAAATATTCTAAATATTCTCCTTCACACAAGTGTCGTCCATCCCCCTCTTCCCTCAAATGATTATTTTCTTTAAATTGTTAAATTACTCATTTCCCTCACCCACCTATAGTTTCTCCTAAATTTCCTCCTAGGTGTTACTAGATCCCCTTACATGTTTTAAATAATTTCCCTAAAAATGAAGTTGCTAAATTTGCTCAATTTAGAAGGTTCTTAATTGCAGATTCCTTACTATGTTGACCTCGTTTTTTACCCTAAGTTCCCAACTTTCCTTAATTATGTTTCCTCCATTACTTAGTTCCCTAATTCTTATTATTCCCTTCTTTCCCCTTTTTATTAGAGCCAAAATGGCATTTTCTCTATCTACTCTTTTCCCTTTATTATTAATTTAAATTTTTTGTATACTTCCACAAGTTAAATAATTTATTTCCTCTTTACAATTTAAAACCATGGATTTTAATTAAATTATTCCTCTCTTCATTTTACCCTCTAAATTTAAGAATATTAAAATTATTACTTAAGTGGGTTTTAGTTTATATCTTTATTTTTATTATTATTATTATTAATTTTTTTTAGGGTCTTTTTCTTAAGGCTTAACAAAATTTTATCCTAGAGAAGTTTTAGACTTAGGTTAAGATTCTGAACTGGGTGACAATTATTTAGGGAAGTCGTTTTAAGAATTTATTAAGGTGTTAAATGTCTTAGGCCCATATAGGTTTGTTCCTTCATCAACATCAACGCGATGTGCCCTTCAGGACGCACCACGTGCTCCAAGGGTTCCACTCCCCTCGTTCGTTTCTTTTGCGCGACGTGTCCTTCAGGATGCACCACATGCTCCAAGGGTGCCACTTGCCTCTTATGTTTCTTTTGCACGACGTGCCCTTCAGTATGCACCATGTGCTCCAAGGGTGCCACTCACCTCTTGTGCTTCTTTTGAGTGACATGCCCTTCAGGATGCACCACGTTCTCCAAGGGTGCCACTCGCCAACTTGACTGATTGGTAGACATCTATAACCCCTGGAGTCAACAATCCACCAGGTGAACTTGTGGGAGACTAAGGGATCTAAGGAATAAGGACCCTGCCTTATTGCGTGCCCCTTAGAATCATCGTGAGTGACTGTCGCAGTCTGCCCTCACAGCATCGTGGATCCTCTCGAACTAGGTAATCATTAACCTACAGTTCGAGCCACGACGGGAGTGCGAGTAGGCTATGGCAGGGCTGCTGTCCACACCTCTCCCTCAACCTCTCTGGAAATCGTGTGTGGCCCCTTTACTTCATATGTGAGTCTGGTTGGGAGGCTATCGTCAGCCTGCATCATCAACAATCGTGTCAGAACATGTCCACATCAATCATCAAATCGATGAAATATCACAGTAAATAAATCAACCCAAATAGCACACTCCCTGACTCAATTCGGAGTCTAAGGGGTTCCATCGATGCCTCTACATCCTCAAGGTCCAAAACCCTGCACACTCAGTAAAACTGAGTCAATATCACCTATCTAAGTCAAGCAGTAAAACATCATGTCATCTATCATAACGCATCATAATCAAGGACAAGAGTTTCAATATCAAATAGTCCAGATCACTTGCGAGAAAGTGTCCTCAAAGAATAAGTTTTCTCAGTGCGCTAGAGCGGGATGTTACATACACCCCCTCTTGGTCTAAACTTTGTCTAGAAGTTTCATAGTATAGATTCTGAAATAAATGTATCACGGTATCATAAGTCTATCTATCAAACAAAAATGGAAACTGTTGGTGCATATCATATGCGTCCTCCCAGGTCGCCGAGTGCAGACTATAACTGTCCCACTGGACCTTGACCTGATCTACCATTCGACGTCGTAACTGTCGAACGCGATGATCTAAGATGCGGACTGGTTCAGCCATGAGTGCTCCCTCATCCGATACCTGCAAGGAACTCATGTCAATCACATGCGGAGGATCACTAATATAATGTCTCAAAACAGATACATGAAAAACATCGTGCATACGCCTCAAAGAATTAGGCACGGCTAGTTAATAGGCCATGGGCCCCTTTCTCTCCACAATCTTGAAAGGTCCCATGAACCTAGGAGAGAGTTTAGCTCCCTTTCCAAACTTGATCGAACTCTTATGCGGTTTAACCTGCAAGAAGACTCGATCGATGACCCCATAACTACGGTCAACTCGGTGCGCATCGGCATAACTCTTCTGTTGATCCTGCGCTTCTTTTATCCTTTGTCTTATCATTTTCATTTGTTCTTCCATTTCTTGGATTGCTTCTGGTCCCACCAGGACCCTATCCTCAAGTCGATCCCAACTCAAAGGCATCTGACACGGTCGCTCGTAAAGAAACTCAAAAGGCACCATCTTAATGGTGCTCTGGTAACTGTTGTTGTAAGCGAACTCTACTAGAGGCAAGAATTCCTCCCAATGCTTTTGTTGGTCCATTACGTACATGCACAACATGTCTTCCAAGGTTTGGTTTGTTTGTTATGTCTGTCCGTCAGTATTTGCGTGATATGCAGTACTAAAGTTAAGTTGAGTTTCCAAGGCCTCTTGGAAACTCGTCCAAAATCATCCAGTAAACACCGATCCTCGATCGGATATAATCTTCTTAGGCACGCCATGCAGCCTCACAATCTCACTGATGAAAACTCTCGCTATGTCAGGTGCCTGATACGTCGTACGCATAAGAATAAAGTGAGCACTCTTCGTCAGAGTGTCTACTACCAAAAAAATAGAGTCATGTCTCCTTGCCATCAGTGGCAATCCAACAATAAAATCCATCGAAATGACCTCCCATTTCGATTCCGGGATGGCATGTGGTTGAAGTAATCCTGCTGGGTGTCTATGTTCAGCCTTTACCTACTGAAACTCTAGACATCTATCCACATAGTTTACTATGTCAGCCTTCATTCCCTTCCAAAAGAATAAGGGTTTAAGGTCTGCCCTCATATTTGTGACTCTTGGATGAGCCATGTAGACTACTCTATGAGCCTCTCTTAGGATCAACATCCTCAACTCGTCGTTTGGAAGTACGTAAATCCGACTTTTAAACCTCAATAAACCATCGCTATCAAATGAAAATCCCTCATATCATGGTACCATCATGGTGTTTTGTCCTATAAAACCCTCGACCTTTTTGTACCAGTCATCGTCACGCTGTAAAGTGAGAATCTTCTCATGTAGATTCATTTGAAGAGGCAACACCAAAAAGATGCGTGGCCTCTGACTCAAAGCATCTGCCACTCAGTTCACCGTTCCCTTTATGTAAGTAATCTCAAAGTCATACTCGCTAAGCAATTCTGACCAACGCCATTGTCGCGTGTTTAGGTCGCTTTGCGTAAAAATGTGTTGCAGTCCATAATGATCAGTCTTTAGTTCAAATTTTCAGCTAACAAGGTAGTGTCTCCACACCTTCAAGGAATATACGATGGCTAATAACTCCAAATCATGCGCCGCATAGTTCTCCTCATGCCTTCTCAGTTTCCTCGACATGTAAGCGATTACTCGTTCGTCTTGCATAAAGACACCACCTAAGCCTTCCTCGGATGCATCTGTGCATACAAAGAAGTCCACGTCCATGTTAGGGAACTTTAGTACCGGTGCTGTTGTCAACAACTCCTTAAGCCTCTGAAATGCTTCCATGCATTTCTCGGTCTAAACAAACTTCTTGTTTTTCTTCTGCAATTCCATGATCGGATTTGCTATCTTCGAAAATCCCTCGACAAACCGTTGATAGTATCCTGCTAAACCCATAAAGCTATGCACTTCTATGACATTCATTGGCGCAGGCCATTCCATAATAGCCTCGACCTTGGCTGGATCCACGGCGATACCTTCCTCGAAGATGGCATGCCTTAGGTAGTGAATCCTTGATTGATAAAAATAGCATTTGGACAACTTCCCATACAATTTGTGCTCTCGTAGACACTATATTACCAAGCGCAAGTGCTCGTCATGCTCCTCCGTTGTCTGAGAGTAGATCAAAATATCGTCATTAAATACTTGGACGAACTTGTCCAGGTACTCGCGGAACACCCCATTCATCAAACTCATAAATACCCCTGGGGCGTATGTTAGTCCAAATGGTAAAACAGTAAACTCATAATGTCCAAATCTCATCTTAAAGGTGGTCTTAGGGATGTCATCCTCCTTGATCCGCAACTGGTGGTACCTTGATCGCAAATCGATCTTGTAGAACACCATCGCACCCTTCATTTGATCAAACAGATCATTAATTCTTGGTAAGGGATATCGATTCTTGATGGTACCCTTGTTCAGTTAACAGTAGTCAATGCAAAGCCTCCATGATCCATCCTTCTTCTGAATGAAAATAACAGGTGCACCCCACGGTGACACACTAGGATGTATCAGTCCCATGTCCAGCAACTCCTTCAGTTGCATTTTCAACTCTTGCAACTCCAGGGTCGACATCTGATAAGGAGTTATTTCTATTAGTTTGTTCCCCGGTTTCAGGTCTATGGTAAACTCTAATTCCCTTTCTGGCGGCATCCTAGGTAATTCCTCTGGAAATACATCCGCAAACTCCTTCACCACCGAAAGGTGTTCTAGACCTTTTGTTACTCCTTTTTCGTTTAGCACAAGGATCGCATAGAGCTTGCACTCCTTGTGCATACTCTTCCATAACTGTAAGGAAGAGATGAACCTCAAGGAAACTCCTTGGTTTTGTCCTACAATCACACATCTCTATCCTTCATCATCAACCAAGCTCAATTGTTTTGTCTTACAGTTGAGTATCGCCTCATGCAATTCCAACCAATCCATACCAATCATGACGTCATAAGATCCTAAGATCGTGACGTACAAGTTGACCCTCATGACAAACTCTCCCAGGTTAAGGGCACAGCCCATAACCCTTCCTCCAACCTTCTGTTTGGCTCCCGAGGCCATCTCTACGAAGCTAAACTCATCCTATTTGACTTCCTTTACCTTAATCCTTTTTAGCGCTGCACCAGATTGAAACTCTCAATAGCACCTAGGTCTATCAAAATACTAAGGGTCTGGTCAGTGACAATACCTGTCATCTCAAGTACAGTTGACTGGTGCTCTGCCTGGTGGTTATTCACCACTGCATGAATCCGATGGGCCTTGCCCATATCTCCCACTGTCATGGGTCTGGCTGATCCGGATGCTCTGGTCCTCTCCACAGGACAATCACACTGGTCATGTGGCTCCCCACACGTCCAACACCCCTTCTTCGGCCCAGTAATCCTGGTACCCAAAGTGGAAGATGACGGCCCACCAGCTTGAAAACCTAGTCTATTGTACTGAACAGGCCTAAACTGCTACTGTTGTGGTCCCCAATAAGGTGTCCACTGCTGAGGCGACGGTTGTTGAAGCATAGTGAAAGTGGATCCCCTCTGGAAGCCACGATATCCTGACGCATGTCTCGCTGGTGTCTGATGCTACGGTGTTCCAGATGAACCCTGCCTTGTTGGTCTCGTTGGAGTCCTAGTCTGACCCCCACTGATAAGCTCCTCCTCTGCTATGAGGGCCTTCTGGACAACATCGTGCAATATTTGAGGCATCAAAATCCTAACCTTTGCACGCAGGCTGTCGTTAAGGCCAAACACGAACCGTTTGACCTTAAGTTTCTCTATGTTAAGGTGCAGAGCATACCGGAGCAGCTCCATAAAACGTGCCTCGTACGCAGGCACCGTAATGTGTTGAACTCATTGAGTTGATGCTCAATGAATTCCTCTGAAAGATACCTCTCTCGGAACCATTCCTCAAAAAGTTCCCATGACACGTCTTCGATGGCCATGTTCAGTTGCGGCAGGAGCATCTTCCACCATAGAAGAGCGCTCCCCTTTAGGTGAAAGACCGCTATGCGAACCTTCATGTTGGAGGTATAATCATGAAGTGCAAAGCACATCGCCATATTCTCCAACCATGCCTCAGCGGCTATGCCATCCGGGGCACCAAAGAACTCGGGAAATTTGACCTTCTCGAGTTCCCGGTCAATGCTACATGTAACGGCCGGTGCATGCGGTGGAACCTCAGCGGGTGTCGGTGTCGTGGCCTCGTCTCTGTCCAATCGGCTGATCAGTGCCTCGGATATGCACTAAAAAGACCTCATCATCCCGACCACATCTCCAACTACTATCTTCTCCTGTCCGATAACCTGCTCGCCTCCCTGGGGGTTAAACCCCTCAGGCATGGATGCTACTGGAGGCGTCACGCCTCCTACCCTAGCACCTCATTGTCTGCCTCCACGACGTCCTCTAACCATGATTACCTGTACGCACACAATCAACTCGATCAACAATAGTATAATCAAATCAAATCATGTCACGAAATCCGTAGAGAATCCCAAGTCGCGGGTCGAACTAGCTCTGATACCATATGTAATGAACCTCTTGTTCGTCACGACTACAAACCTCATATAACAAGTGATTTTTTTTTTTTTGTGTGTTTTTAACAAGTGTGTACGCGTGTACAAGGGAAACAAACATATTTGACTAACAAGATGCAACCACGATCATCACAACAAGAAGACATAATCGCACAACAAGTAACTGCAAGAATTAAATGACATACTTTGTTATGTACAGTACGAACACAGATGGAAGAATCCATAGTAGTAGATTTTACTATTTCTGCACAAGAAAGCAGGGCGTTTAATCTTAGTTTGCTACTCCGAAGAGAGAGAATGTCAGATAGGCTCCTGGCCGACTGCTTAGGCAGAAACTAGTAATCTCTGTCAGAAGGTCACAGGGGTGGGAACTCTGCCTTTAAAGAGCCCGCAACTACTGATACGACCTTAGAGGTGTGTCGTAAGAGTGGAAACCCTGCCTCTAAAGGGCCTAAGACTCTTGATACGACACTCGATTCTTTACACAGAAAATAATCACACACACAGAAAATAATCATACAACTGTGAGTTTGGACAATTCCAATTATAGTACTAACCCCAAAATTAACCTGACCCTAAATGTCGGCATAGAAATAAACAACAACTTTATTAACCCTAAATTTAAAAGGAATATTAGCATTAACCTAAAACATTACATTATACTCCCTTAGCATTTCAAGTCATTACGCTATCTTTCATGATATTCCATTCATGTTAAAATACCCTTACAACACAATTTCTTTATTACCTTACTTCTTGTATGTTTCCAACACTAAAATACTATAGCATAATAATCTTTCATTTTATATTACAATAATAAGGCAACAAAGTAATCATAACGTTACATTGATATTCATCAGCATTAACCTTTACATTTTTATTTTGTATCACAAACATTCCATCTACCATTTACCATAACAATTTATATATTACAGTAACCTTACCATATTAGCAATATCATTACATTTTCTATCACCCTAACCTTGCAATTAAAATAACATTAATTTACATTCCCTGTTGTCTACACTTAACATTACATTGGCTTTATGTTGCCATAACATTTCCCTAAATCAAATCAACATTACATTTTGTATTGAAATAAATTGCAACAGAAAATCAACACATGCATTCCTGTATCTAACACTAACCTTACATTTGCCTTTTTATATTAGAATAATTTGCAAATGGAATAACCATAAAAATTACATTACGGTGACATTCACCTACTTAATGAATCGACAGAAAGACTATAGTTCATAAATCATAAATATTAAATTGAGATAATTCCTTTATGTGTTACTAAAATGAGGTTTCCATTAAGGCTGCATTCATGTACTGACTCTAATTGTTATCACTGAATAAAACCAGCAGCAGTTTGGGGGGGCGCACCAGACGGAATGGGCACATGAGGTGCGCAGGCCAGGAACACGCCTCACAGAGGCAACCATCAATGGCGTTGTCAGAAATCAAAACATTATTTGAACATTCAACCCACTATCAATGCTTATTTATATAAATATATACACTCAATTGGCCAATCTTGGCGGCGTTGACCCGCAAATATGCAATCGAGGAGAAGTCGAAACAGACATAATATGGGTAATTGGTATCGAGTTTCTTCACAAAATTAGTTGTTAGAGAATGGAATTGAACCTTTAGTTTACAGCAATATGGTGTCTCAAAAGAGTATGGCGGTCGCTGCCATGGCTGTGGTTTTCGTAAGCATATGGGCACTGGGTCTTCAGACTGTTGTAGTATGTAAGTAGGATCTATATTTATTGCACCTTATATATATATATATATATATATATATATATATATATATATATATATATATATATATATATATATATATATATATATATATATATTGCAGGATTGTTTTTTTTTCCTGGAGGATTGAAAAGCCTAGAAGGAACTTTTGCATATCAAGACCGTTTGTTTCAATTTCATTTGCATATTGTAGGCCGAGGAGGGAAGGAATGGCGTAGCGGTATCGTAAGGTTTATGCATGAAGGACTCCATAATATGCGATTTATTCATTATGATGAAATCAAGCAAAGAATAGGAGCTGAGTGACATAATTGAAAGTACGTGATAGTGTGGCAAAAGGATATGATATTAATTTAAGGTCAAGAATATTTTCAGATTCAGAATGACAACTAAACATGACCCTCTGATCTTGTGGATAACATAATTGTAATCAATAGTGTAGGTAATTGGGATCCTATTCATGGCAGTTTCACTATTCCGCTTGAAGTATACCATTTCAATGTATTTAATGATCTGGAGTTTCAAAGTATGATTTACATTCATGTATAAGTCTATCTCTGGTTGATTTCTTTTTAATTATAAGAGATGAGATAAACACATTAATTATATATAGATATAGATATCAGTCCATTGCAACAATATATGAAAGAAGATCAAATCGACTGTCCACATATACATATATACCACTCGCTTCTACTATCCACTCTGAGATACTATATAGATATATACCAGTGTTATGTATTTCATTTTACAGTGGCGTAAATATTGTAGAAATCTAGGTTCTACCTTTTGATCAAATGAATCTAGATGCAATAGACAAATGATAAAACGACAAGTAAAAACCTAGATGCCCTTGACAAAACAGTAAAACAACAATCAATATTGGTCAACTCTATATAATGTTGTTACCAAGAAATCCCTAGATGCCATAGAAAAACAAAATCAATATTGATTCTATATATGGTTGTTGTTAATTCACCACATGATCAATTGTATTTATCACAAATTTGCAGCAATAATTAAAAACACAACAATACGCCGGAGTAAGCAATAAAGGACAACCATTCAACCCATCGATAACCAGCATCTAATGAAATTAAACATTCATCCATCTAGATTACCATTACACAAGAAGATCTAATCATAACCTAATGCATTATACTCTACAAATCAAGAGCGTATTGTTTCCTTAACTCCTGCCTCAAATGATGACCACACGCTCTGTGTCGCTCCTGCTCTGTGCCACTCCCGCTCGTCGACTATCAAGACTACATCAGTACCTCCCAACCAATCTCTAGGGGTACTCTACTTCCCCCTTAGACCCCCGAGCCACAAAGGGGCCACACACTATTCAGATGGTAAGTCTAGCTTCCCAGCTCGCCTCGCAAGGCCAAGATACCACTCCTATCCGAGCTGGAAAATCCCAACTCTCCACAAGTAATCAGTCAAGTCACAAATCCGACAGCGTAACATTATGCTAACAGTCAATCCCTTTATTCCTCATCTTCCCTTTCTTTTATAGAGTTTTTCCAACCTCCAACTTTCCCTAAATCACATTTTAATTAAGTTTTTATAAAATTATTCTAAATATTCTCCTTCGCACAAGTGTCGTCCATCCCCCTCTTTCCTCAAATGATTATTTTCTTTAAATTATTAAATTACTCATTTCCCTCACCCACCTAGAGTTGCTCCTAAATTTCCTTCTAGGTGTTCCTAGATCCCTTTACATGTTTTAAATAATTTCCCTAAAAATGAAGTTGCTAAATTTGCTCAATTTAGAAGGTTCTTAATTGCAGATTCCTTACTATGTTGACCTCGCTTTTTACCATAAGTTCCCAACTTTCCTTAATTATGTTTCCTCTATTACTTAGTCTCCTAATTCTTATTATTCCCTTCTTTCCCCTTTTTATTAGAGCCAAAATGATAGTTGCGCTATTTACTCTTTTCCCTTTATTATTAATTTAAAATCTTTTTATACTTCTAGAAGTTAAATAATTTATTTCCTCTTTACAATTTAAAACCACAGATTTTAATTAAATTATTCCTCTCTTCATTTTACCCTCTAAATTTAAGAAGATTAAAATTATTACTTAAGTGGGTTTTAGTTTATATCTTTATTTTTATTATTATTTTTTAGGGTCTTTTTCTTAAATCTTAACAAAATTTTATCCTGGAGAAGTTTTAGACTTAGGTTTAGATTCTGAACAAGGCGACAATTATTTAGGGAAGTCATTTTAAGAATTTATTAAGGTGTTAAATGTCTTAGGGCCATCTAGGTTTGTTCCTTCATCAACATCAACGCGATGTTCCCTTCAGGACGCACCACATGCTCCAAGGGTGCCACTCACCTCGTTCGTTTCTTTTGCGCGATGTACCCTTCAGGATGCACCACGCGCTCCAAGGGTGCCACTCACCTCTTGTGTTTCTTTTGTGCGACGTGCCCTTCAGGATGCACCACGTGCTCCAAGGGTGCCACTCGCCTCTTGTGTTTATTTTGTGCAACGTTCCCTTCAGGATGCACCACGTGATCCAAGGGTGCCACTTGCCAACTTGACTGATTGGTAGACATCTATAACCCCTAGAGTCAACACTCCACCAGGTGAACTTGTGGGAGACTAAGGGCTATAAGGAATAAGGCCCCTGCCTTATTGCGTGCCCTTTAGAATCATCGTGAGAAATTGTTGCAGTCTACCCTCACGGCATCGTGGATCCTCTCGAACTAGGTAATCGTTAACCTACAGTTCAAGCCACTACGAGAGTGCTAGTAGGTTGTGGCAGGGATACTGTCCACACCTCTCCCTCAACCTCTCTGGAAATTGTGTGTGGCCCCTTTATTCCATATGTGAGTCTGGTCAATAAGCTATCGTTAGCCTACATCATCAACAATTGTGTCAGAACATGTCCACATCAATCATCAAATCGATGAAATATCACAGTAAATAAATCAACCCAAATAGCACACTCCCTGACTCAATCCAGATTCCAAGGGTTTCCATCGATGCCTCTACATACTCAAGGTCCAAAACCCTTCACACTCAATAAAACTGAGTCAATAGCACCTGTCTAAGTCAAGCAGTAAAACATCATGTCATCTATCATAACGCATCATAATCAAGGACAAGAGTTTCAATATCAAATAGTCTAGATCACTTGCGAGCAAGTGTCCTCAAAGAATAAGTTTTCTCAGTGTGCCAGAGCGGGATGTTACATAAAAAATTATGTAAATTGCCTTGTTTTTGTGTTATTAATCATTTTGTTAACCGTCATATAAATTGCCTCACTAATGTTATATTAATTGTTATGTTAATTAACATGATAATCGCCTTGTTAGTGCTATAATACTTGTTATGAAAATAGTCATGCAAACTACCTTGTTATTGCTCAATTAATTGATTATGTTAATCGTTATGTTATATGCCTTATTAACTACTGTAATAAATTGTTATGTAACAAATATGTAATTACCTTGTTGATTTGCTACAACAATGTTATTAGCTGGCAGTTTCCTCTTCAATGATAATAAACAGCTAGTGTGGTTAGTTGAGTCATTATATCTAGACTAATGTTGAGGTTTAACTGTTCATAAGTGCTATAGGTAGCATTCCACTTTAAGAATGTTGATTTTTTTATTCAAGTTTATGGTTAGTTGGATTTATAGATATCGCCTAATTGGTAACCCAGACTTGATAAATTTGAGTCGTAATTCATGTTAAGTTCTGTGGGTAACTCATTAACTGATGGAATTTAGACTGGTTAATTGATCTATAATTAACGCCAATTTAAGTCATATATAACGACCTTTTAGCCTTGATTAATGTTGTTGTCAATTTAATTAATTTTGTACTTGGTTTCGTAAACATTTAATGTGCTTGGTTTGCTCACTGTAAGGGTTTTAGTTACTTGTGTAATTAATTTTGGGTTGTTAGGATGATTGTCCTTAGCTTAGTAGGCTTGGTCTGCTTGTGTCAGGCGGGATGTAGACACTTCCTTGCTCCTCAGAATAGTCACCATCCCTAAGACCTTAAATGGTCAAAATCGATGGGAACCTAGGCTTGAGCGTTGCTTATGTGTCCTGGAAGTCCTAACCAAGGGTAGTATGGGCGGGTAGTCATTCTTATTTTTCGTCAGTTGAATGTCGTACATTGCTTCCAGGTGCTTGATGTTCTTTTATGTTAGGCCGTTATGTTGGTTTTGCATCAGTTTCATGCATTGTGTCGTCGTCGTGTTGCGATGTTGAGTATAATGTCATTATTACCTTTCTACACACACAAAAAAAAAGTAAAAGATTTTAGGGTGCTTTTACTAGTTGTACATCGTAGGAGTCGTACCAGATGGGGATGTTACATTTTAACACATTAAATTGTATTTTTAAAATTTGAAACATGTAATACATGTGATGTTCCAACCTGAATATCAATAAATTATACCCACCATACCCTAAGATTCAATAAATTAAATATTGTTTAAGATATTCTTATTTTAAATTAATAATTTAAATGACATTGCAATTTTCATATATAACTAAATTTATTTTCAACATGCAATGATAACTGTGAACTCTCACCCTCTTCAAACTCTCCCAATGAGAGTCAGGACAAACCTGCCCAATTAGTAGGAGATGGTATAGGGATCTGTGAACAACACAACTAAGAACTAAATCTCTGATTCAATGTGTTCACTTTTATACAAAATCATAAATGTCATGTTGTTGATCCTATTTAAAAGATTGGATATTGGACAACTAAAGTGCTCATATGTGGATATTAGACAACACATAGCTAATTCAACCCATCTAAATTTAAACTTGTGGAATCAAGTCCCCTATTTACTAGAGATTCATTTAACATATGTACAAACTACAGTTAATGACAATAACACCTCAATTATTTCTTTAGATACAATTATATGTATCTAAATCTAGAACTAGAAGTAAACTATCCTCAAATGCATCGAAAGTTTACTAACTATAGCACATATCAATCTGATGTTCAGTTCATCATTCTGAATGACCTCATTCTAATCATTACGATAAAATGTTGCATAGTACTTAACATCTTCTATTGATATGGTATCTAACTCCTCATTTGTTTTATAAACAAAAATGGCTCGAGAATTGGCTTTCTCTCTCCAACAGTTCAAACCAACATCAACACCATAAAAAAATGATTCTAATTTTTTCCTGACTGCATTCTTAGTCTCTTTTCCAACCTATGATGAAGCTCGCAACTCTGAATGTGAGTCAAATTCCCCTGTTGGATGAGATACTAAAGGTTGTGGAGGCCTATGCAATGTCGCATTTTCATATGCCCCTTTCTGATCATATGTTTATCCTTTATCAGCCCCATAATAATTTTTTGATAGGCTAGTATAATCAAGGTGCATGTCCATGAGAAAATCTGCATAAAAGTGTCTAGCAAAATAATGTGAAACCTCATCATTTCACGAAAAATTCCCATATGCTGCCAAAAATATACTATAAAGATGTCATGCTATGTTGTGGTTCTTAAAATATTGCGCCTTCAACATTTTTCTCTTTGGCCCATCTTTGAAATTGAACATAGAAATTGCATTTTCTTTTGAAACTTGATTTTTAACTACATCCCATTTATCAAGGCCCATCACCTTCGACTTTTGTCTCCTCATCAAATCGATAAAAACATTAGTCGTTGACCCCATATTTTGATATGTATCCATAAAGTTTTGCAATGAATGCAAAAACATATCCTAGCTTTGTTTACTATCCTAAGGGATATCGAAGCTCCTCAAATAATTTTCCAACCTTCTTTTAATACCTGAACATCGCTTGAGGGTCATTGTTTCAGTAATCCCTTCCCGGGGAAGCTCATCACCAACATCTGAAAGATAGGTGGATGTAGGCATGTAACCTTCTGTTTCTTGATAACGCTGCCTAAATCCACCTTCACCCTCTTAACCAACATTAGAATATTCATGATACCCACTCTCTCTTTCATTATCTTCCCTCACATCCCTCACATTAAACTCATTGTCTACGCATACACATTTGAAAGTAATTTCAACATTTAACAACATAATTTAGTTGAAAAGAAAAACATGTATAAAACATATATCCCTACATTCTCTGTTGTTGGAGTATTAATGTGAAAACTATCTAAGAAGGTTGCATCCATAGCACTATTTTGAGCACATTCTCAAGATGATCTATTCACAAACTCATTTGATATTCTCCTCCTCTAACTAGATTGTCGTTGGTCACTCAGAGTCTCAATCGAATAAGGGGTTCCTCTTCTTCCTTCATGGGATAGCCTAGAGCATTTGTGAGGAGTATTTGGAGACTCCTCTCTTGACATCTCTCCTCAATATCTATACTTTGAAAATTCATGAATATGAAAGTTCATAAGTTATAGAAACATTAAATGGAAATATTACATTTATAACACAATCATTTAATAATTTATAACAACTTCAAAGCATTGTAAACATATATTGAAAAAACTAGAACAACTATATTTTTTACTAAGATGTTATACATAATAAACATGAAAATATTTAAATATTAAAAAATTGTGACATGTAGAAGATCATCTATATCTATACTTAAAAATAAAAAAAGAAACAATATTACATGATATGTTGTTTTTATCCTCTTAGATATATGCTCAGGAAAAGATTCAAGGGATCATTGATCAAACCCTCGGGGAAGATCTCATCATGACACCTAAAACAAATTGCCAAGAAGAATCTTTTTGGGTAAAATATCAATAGAATAACCAAACACATACATAGATGGCACCAATAATAGAAGAGAATGACAACATACACATGGTGGAATTAGCAAGGAGATGAGCAAGGCGACACCAGCAAAAAAATGAGGAGGGTGACATCAATAAGGAGAACCAAAATTCCCAAACAATAACCAAGAAGAGATCTGTGGAAAAATGGAAAATACCAAGAACTATCCTAGAGGGGTCACAGCCACTGAATTAAATAATTAAATAATTTTAAAAAATAACATTTATATCATAAAATATTAATTGTTAAATCATAAAAAGAAAAAAGAAAAAAACAGGTTAAGAGAGGGGATCCAAATTCAAGGAAGCTAACTTTCTTTAGGAAGAAGAAAAGAAAAGAACCAAAAACCCACACAACAATTAAGCGGGGTGTAACTCAAAAAAGTGTGGTTTCAAGACAAAGTCAACAATTAAATTCTTTCAAAGTCAAGGCGGTTAACATTCTTTAGGTAAAAGCAAAGAGTAAAACCAAAAACCCACACAACATATAAGGGGGGCATAAGTCAAGAAGGGTGATTTCAAGACAAAGTCAACAATTAAGTTCTTCTTTAATGGCAAATGTCCACATTATTATGATGATATTTACTTATAATCTTTTATCATCCCATCATATAAGGAATATCAATAATGTGATTATGTTCTTCTTAAATACTCCTAGGTCTCATGGACCATCCCGGGAGATAAACAAATCACACATGAAGTGATATCGTAATATGTGATGTTGTAATTGGGCCTGTCCCTGTACATGGATTGATCCAAATTTGGCCCTGTCAATTTAAATAATTTAAACAAATTCTAACTCTAACAAAACAAATTTTAATTAATTTAAACTAACTATAACTTTAACAAAACTAACATTAAATGAACATATATTTAATATGTGATATTGTAATATGTGATGTCGTAATTGGGCATGGCCCTGTACATGGACAGGGCCGAATTTGGGCCTGTCAATTTAAACTAATTTAAATAAATTTATAATAACTTAAACAAATTCTAACTCTAACAAAAAATAAGGGGGACGTAATTCAAGAAAGGGTGATTTCAAGACAAAGTCAACAATTAAGTTCTTATTTAATGAAAAATGTCCACATGATTTTGATGATATTTACTTATAATATTTTAACATCCCAGCATACAAGGAAGATCAATAATGTGGTCATGCTCTTCTTAACTACTCCTAGGTCTCATGGACCATCTCGGGAGAGAAAAAAATCACACATTATGTGATTTTCTAATATGTGATGTTGTAATCAGGCATGTCCCTATACATGGACAGGGCCTAATTCGGCGTTGTCCATGTACAAGAACAACCCAAATTTGGGCATGTCCATGTACATGGACAGGACCAAATTCGGCCTTGTTAATTTAAACTAATTTAAACAAATTTAAATTAATTTAAGCAAATTCTAACTCTAACAAAACAAACTCTAATTAATTTAAAATAACTCTAACTCTAACAAAACTAACATTAAATGGACATATGTGTAATATGTGATGTCATAATCGGGTTTGTCCCTATACATGGACAAGGCCGAATTCATCCCTGACAATTTAAACTAATTCAAAAAAAATTATATTAACTTAAACAAATTCTAACTCTAACAAAAAAAACTCTAATTAATTTAAACTAACTTTAACTCTAACAAAACTAACATTAAATGGACATATGTGTAATTTGTGTAATAAGTGTAACATGTGATAATGTAATATGTGATGTCATAATCGGGCTTGTCCCTATACATGGATAGGGACGAATACGACCTTGTCCATGTATAGGGATAGGTCCTTCATTATCACCTTAATAAGAAACTCCTTTCTATTTAGGAGTATATCAAAGTTACCCTAGGGGAGACATCCCCAATGAACTAAAGGTATGATAAGACTAAGGAAAGGATGCAAGAAAACCCCCCTTTCACTGGTCACTCAAGTCAAAAGGTTCTTAAGGTCTTTAAGGGATGAAGCAACGGTAAAAATGGAGTGTACCTGCCAAGAGAAAGACAACAAAAAAAATATGACAGCTTTCAAGTACAAAATATGATGTTAGTGCTTCTTAATACCATGAACCTTCAAAAAATGGGCTAGCTGATGTAAAGTTGCAGAAATGTAACACTTTATAACAACAATGAATATTTTGTAACAACCACAATAATTATGCCTTGAAATTGTTTGAAAAAGACAAGAAAACGTAACTTTGAGTAGGGGTGAAATCATTAAGATGGGTGTCTTTTGTTTGTTTTCTAAGAAAACAAAACTATATTTTCATAGATTTTTCAAATTCTAGTATACAAAAGTATTTGTTTATTTAGAATTTCACTTTACAGTAAAAACAAAACTTGTGAAAAAATTTCTTACCTTTCCACTGACTATTTTTCAAATTTGTTTAATTGAGATTTGATATGTCAATTTGAGAATTGTTTAACATTATGTTCCTT
>ML777637.1:992960-1020357 GCA_009831015.1 Picea engelmannii
TTAAATTAATTAATTATAAATTAAACCTTAGAAAATGAAATTTATTTAGAGACCTTAGTACATTAATAATTTTAAATAAGAAACCCTAATATTACTAAATATACTATCTTAACCTTCAAACAAACAATATTTCAATAAACCCTTGTAATTTCTTATAAAAATAATATAAATTAAACCCTATAAAATAATTAAATTAATTAAAAATTAAACCTTAGAAAATGAAATTTATTTAGAAACCTTAGTACATTACCTTAAAGTAATTAGAACCCGCTAATTTCCTTTTAACATAAAAAAACCCTAATATTAAACCCTAGACAAGCACTCCTTATTAACCTAACCCTAGAATTAACACTTTAATTTACCTCAAACAAAACCCCAAAACATAATTATATATATGTACATATTTATAAATATAAAACCCTAAAATTATCATAACCTTTAATAAACAAGAAATTACGAAACCCTAGTGATATTTTATAAAATAAAACCATTAAATAATTCTACTTAGCTGACACTAATAAACTTTCCCATGTCTAGTATTTATACCAGCTCTTCCCTTTCTCTTAAAACCCAGGCTCTTTGTCCTGAAGATGGATCCTGATCTGGATCTGAAATGTCGACAATTTAATGACTACACTGTGGCTTTTCTGATCAAAACTGAAAATCCCACCCACAACAATCTCACTCATCAGATCATTTCCCTGTACGGTAGGGAGACTCTGGACGAAATTCGAGTTGTAGAAAAGCTTAGGGTTAAAATTAAGAAAAGAGTGGCAGACCTGAAATTTCTCAAAAAATGTCGAGATGAAAACGTGCTACATAAATTCGCACAGATTCAGCACAAAACCAAGAATAGGTGGAACAACGTGGCCTTCTTCAGACTGGGTTTATCCATTGTGAGAGGAAAAATTAAAAAGAATAGATGCATTCTTGAACGCACATCCAAAAATGCATTGAAACTCCACCTAAAATTAGCGCAGATTGCGACACTTGGACTGTGGAGGATAGTGGACGCCGTGGCAACGATGAAGGCTGAGAAAGCATACGCAGAGGCAAATAACAGACATGCGTCCAAGATAAAACGATTGCTGAGCAACAGAAATAGCCCGAGCACCAAAGAAAAGAATGTAGTTAACCTATCCGCGCGCGTGCTGAACGAAATGGAAATGGTTGTTTTAGGACGTGGATTAAACTTCACAGTCTCACCGAACTTCATCCCCATGGAAGACATCATCTGTTGCATAGAGGACGGCATACAAAACCTTAGTGATGAAGACAAAGAATCAATCAGACAAGACTACGCACTGATCCTACGCAAAGCCAAACCTCCAAAACGAAGCAATTTAAATAATGAAGAATGTACAGCTCTAAAGAACCTAAGAAACGATGATAAATTGGCTATTCTCAAAGCGGATAAAGGAGGCGCTACCGTTCTTATGAACATGGATGACTACAACAAGAAAATGATAGAACACCTAACCAAGAGTGGCAGCTATAGGAAACTAGACTCCAACCCCATCAAGAAAATTATAACACAAGTCAAGATAGCCATCAACAGCTCTAACCTAGATGAGAGAACCAAAAAACACCTAACCCCCAACAACAAGATCACCCCTAGGATATACGGTTTGTCAAAAATTCACAAAGAAGATGTCCCTCTTAGACCCATAGTGAATACCATAGGTTCACTAACCTATGAACTGGCGAAACACGTAGCTAAGATACTCAGCCCCCTAGTAGGCCACACTGACTCCTTCATCAAAGATTCCAATGACTTTATCAATATCATCAAAAATGAAAAGGTAGGGCCCCAAGACACCCTTATAAATTTCGATGTAGTCTCTCTTTTCACTAAAATCCCCTTAGAAGAAGCCATCCAAATTGTTAATGAACTCACCAATCCGGATACAGCTAAACTAGCCAAAGTCTGTCTACGCTCCACCTTCTTCAGTTACCAAGGAGAGTTCTATGAACAAACTAGTGGCATAGCAATGGGCTCCCCACTGTCCCCCATTGTTGCCAACTTGTTCATGGAGAATTTTGAAAAGAAGGCCCTAGACTCCTTTCCCTTAAAACCCTCAAGGTGGAAAAGGCATGTTGATGATACAAATGTTCTCTGGCCCCATGGAAAAGATGAATTATAGAAATTCTTTATACACCTAAATAGCATATCCAAAGATATTAAATTCACCATGGAACTCGAAGAGAACAATAGCATCCCCTTCCTAGATGTTCTTATCAAAAGTAAAAGTAATGGTGATCTTGTACATGCGGTATATAGAAAGAAGACCCACACTGAGAACTATCTCCACGCCAATTCCCATCACCACCCCAACCAAAAACTAGGTGTCTTAAAAACCTTGGCCACTAGAGCCATAAGAATCTCTGATGAAACACACCTAGATAAGGAAACAGATCACCTTACCAAGACTTTTAGGAACATAAGGTATAAACAAAAAGACATTAAGAACGCAATAAATAAATCCCTAGAAATAAACCGCAATAATCACAATGCCCTTCAAGAACAAAACCCTAATAGAAGTGCCTACCTTCCGTACATCCAAGGAGTAACTGACATAATTGCTAGAATACTCAGTAAAAAAGAGATTAAAACCTCCTTCAAACCCCTTGTAACCATCAGACAGAGCATGAGATCCGTTAAAGACAAACTTAACCCTCAAAATGGAAAAGGACTCTACAAAATAGAGTGCTCATGTGGTAAATGCTACATTGGTGAAACAGGTCACTCCTTCCAAGTTAGGATAAAAGAACATGGAGCTGACATCAAGAACAAAAACCCTAATAGGAACATAGGGTATAAACAAAAACCCTAATAGGAACATAGGGTATAAACCTTACAAAGACTTTTAGGAACATAGGGTATAAACAAAAAGACATCAAGAACGCAATAAACAAAGCCCTAGAAATAAACCACAATAATCACAGTGCCCCTCAAAAACAAAACCCTAATAGAAGTGCCTACCTTCCGTACATCCAAGGAGTAATTGATAGAATTGCTAGAATACTCAGTAAAAAAGAGATTAAAAACTCCTTCAAACCACTTGTAACCATCAAACAGAGCATGAGATCCATTAAAGACAAACTTAACCCTCAAAATGGCAAAGGAATCTACAAAATAGAGTGCTCATGTGGTAAATGCTACATTGGTGAAACAGGTCGCTCCTTCCAAGTTAGGATAAAATAACATGAAGCTGACATCAAGAACGAACGCATCCGCACCTCCGCCCTAGTTGAACACTCCATCAAAACTAGACACCATGTTGGCCTAGAAGAGACCAAAATCCTCGCTAAAGAGAATCACCTCTTCAAATATCATATTAGAGAAGCTATTGAAATCCGTAAGCACCCTATTAACCTTAACAAAGATAGTTGACTAGAATTGAGCGAAAACTGGCTCCCCCTGTTACACATAAAACAACAAGAAACTTCGGATTAGAACCCAAATTTTCACCTTATAACAAATTAAACCCTAATATTAAACCCTTAACAAGCTCACCTTAACCTCTTACCATATTAACCTAATAATAAATTTTTAAATAAGAAACCCTAATATTACTAAATATACTATCTTAACCTTCAAATAAACAATATTTCAATAAACCCTAGTAATTTCTTATAAAATAATATAAATTAAACCCTATAAAATAATTAAATTAATTAATTATAAATTAAACCTTAGAAAATGAAATTTATTTAGAGACCTTAGTACATTAATAATTTTAAATAAGAAACCCTAATATTACTAAATATACTATCTTAACCTTCAAACAAACAATATTTCAATAAACCCTAGTAATTTCTTATAACAATTATATAAATTAAACCCTATAAAATAATTAAATTAATTAAAAATTAAACCTTAGAAAATGAAATTTATTTAGAAACCTTAGTACATTACCTTAATGTAATCAGAACCCGCTAATTTCCTTTTAACATAAAAAAACCCTAATATTAAACCCTAGACAAGCACTCCTTATTAACCTAACCCTAGAATTAACACTTTAATTTACCTTAAACAAAACCCCAAAACATAATTATATATATGTACATATTTATAAATATAAAACCCTAAAATTATCATAACCTTTAATAAACAAGAAATTAAGAAACCCTAGTGATATTTTATAAAATAAAACCATTAAATAATTCTACTTAGCCGACACTAATAAACTTTCCCACGTCTAGTATTTATACCAGCTCTTCCCTTTCTCTTAAAACCCAGGCTCTTTGTCCTGAAGATGGATCCTGATCTGGATCCGAAACGTCGACAATCTAATTACTACACTATGGCTTTTTCGATCAAAACTGAAAATCCCACCCACAACAATCTCACTCATCAAACCTCAATTTTTTTTATTTTTTTTTCTTTTGTGTGGGCGCGTGTGTACAAGGATAATAAATACATTATACTCTGTGTAGCAACATGACGAAGAACATGACACATGCAATGGTGACAACAGTGTAATGACCCAAGATGCATCTCAAGCATCAGGAAGCAATGAGCGATAATCAACTGATGAAAATAAGAAGACTAACTACCCGTTCGTCCTACCTGCAATGGTTAGGACCTCCAAGACACATAAGAAATGCTCAAGCCTAGGTTCCCATCGATTTTAACCATTTAATGTCTCAAGGCAGGTGAATGTTCTAAGGAACATGGAGGTGTCTACATCCTGCTTGACACAAGCAGACCAAACCTACTAAGCTAAGAACAATCTTCCTAACAACCAATAGTTAAATACACAAGCAACTAGAACCCTTACAGCGAGCAACCAAGCACATTGAAAGTTTACAACCAAGTACAACATTAACTAAAAGGAACCACAACGCCCTCACGGGAAGCGCGAGCTAAAAATGACTTCGCCCAACCCCGATCAATAGCTGAGTCAAGCTAGTCAATAATTAGTCTATTTTGATCATCCAATACGAGCCCAACCTAGCATGTCTAATATGCAAAAAGATAATAAGGTACAATCTATATTAGTCTTAAACATTTTCTTATCTGAAACAACTTGTCTTCCATCTACCTTCAGGTTAAAGCTAAGAATATTCAAAATTAGGAAACTACTTGACAAAGGGCAAGGTTACCTTAAATGGTAATGGGTTAGTTTATCGATAGAAATAAGGCTAAAAACACTCAAGTGAAAGCTTGATCTTGGGACCCTTGGTTGTTTTACATAAGTCACCTAAATCCCTTAATCAATTTTTCTTCTTATTATTTACATATATATATATATATATATATATTTAAAGGATCTAACTTAAACAATATTACATAAATACAAATATATTATAAAATTGAACCTCTTTTGATTTTACCCTATAAAATTTTGTAAGCATGAACTATAAAGGAAAGGTGAGTCACTATCCATAAAGGGTGGAATGCACTTTTTTAAATTTAGATCATGGGTATCATTGGTTCAAAGTTTTCGGTTGAACTTTTCCTTATTTACATATTATCGTTTTAATTGTTTTATGAGGACTGAACCTATAGCCTACAATCGATACTTACCCAAGGCAAAAATGGAACCTTATTAACCCAACAGAGAAGAAAACTAGTTAAATATATGAACTGGATTAAAACCAACATGGGTCACAAGTCCCTCCAGAAATGATCGAAAGGTTCATTACCAAAAAGCATTTGATAGGTATCGTTAATATCTCCATAAATTTATAATAAGAAAAAAAACAGTCTCTTAAGCGAGGGTATCTGCATGTAACTTCGGCTTCTTGGTGATGTGTAAATGGGAGTGTGTGGACAAATTGTGAATAACACAAATCAATAATGAAGGACCATTATCAATATGTATGCATCCTTAATATAAAACATCGGTTATCAGTCAATCGTTGTTGGTAAATGGCTAGTCGAAATCATTAATTTAAAAACAACACTATTTAATCAGTGGTCGACAATCACCATGAGGTCAAATCCGTTGTTGATAAATCAATTGCTAGCATAATTAAAGGTTGAATTGAAGGCGATTCCACCCACTACTAGGATGATAAATAACGGATTTGGGAGAATGTCCTACCACTACCAGGTTCATAGCTATCCGCCCTGACAGATGAGAGTTGTGGAAATCCATTTAAGTCACTGTTAGTTAAGTTACCGTACTCAAAGGAACAAAAATGCATCACATCAATCACTAGCAGGGTCTGGTAATGCTACAATATCAATTCACAATCTCCTTCACTCATAAATGAGAAAAAACGATGGGCAACAGGCCAAAAGGGAGAACGTGGTCAACGACAATATCAGTAAGAAGGAACCGGGTAACAGACATCCATGGTAAAAATATATATCAAGGGTAAAAATCATGTAGCAAGGTAATCCATGAGATCTGTGTGGTAATCAATTTGTGCAATAAAACAGTCCATGGTAAAATAATAATCGGGTAGCACCGATGAAATAAAATCGCACTTGCCAAAGGTCTTTTGTGTGACAACAACGAAGTAGTACTCCACGTAACATAAATAAGATGAGTAACTGCAAGTGAAGGAACAATAATAAAATGTGTAAACTAAAGAGCTAAGTAACAACAACCCAAGTAAACATTTCTCCCTTGCCAGTAAAAATTTACATTTCCATAATATAATTGTGGCATCATTAAGCCAGCGTATTGCCAGTAAACCACTACGTTGCTAGAAATAAAGTCCTTGAGAGGATTCATGGCCAAAATCGTAGGTAGAAAAAAAAACTAAATTGGCTGCCAAAAGATGGGGAACTCGCTATCAAAAATTAAATCAAAATCACAATAGGTTCAATGACACGTTGTCCTCAAGTGGGAAATGTTGAGATTTTACTATTTTACCACCAAGAGTTGGGTATTGTCATGGAAATCATAGAGATTAATTTATCCTTGGAAGGCACAGAGGTGAAATAAAAATGCGAATCGTATTGAGATGATCGCAGTGAAAATAAACAAATGAGGAAGGAATCGATCGCAAGAAGGTGCAAATCAATCAATCAGCTAGGAACTAAGGAAAACAACGTCAAGGACGCAATCATCTCACAGGGCGATCATGACATGCGAGAGATGAAAGTCACGGAAATCAATTAACCAATCATTCAGCCAGGCTAAAAAAATTCCAGTCATGAAACTAGACAAACAGTTTACCTACCCAATACACATGCATATCTAAAACATACCTCCTACAACATTCTATCATTCAAACCAAAAAAAATACCGTTTCCTTATCACCCGCCTCGAATGATGTCCGTGCGCTCTATGTCTCTCCCACTCACCGACCATCGAGACTACACTGGCACCTCCCAAACAATGCTAGGGGTACTCTGCTTCCCCTTTAGCCCCTCAAGCCACAAAGGGGCCACACACTATCCAGATGGTACGTCTAGCTCCCAGCTCACCTCGCAAGGCTAAGCTACCACTCCTCTCCAAGCTGGGAAATCCCAACTCCCACAAGAAAATCAATCAAGTCACTAATCTGGTAGCGTAATGTTATGCTAACAACCGATCCCTCTCTTCCTTCTCCTCTCTCTCTTTTATAGAGTTTTAGAACTTCCATTCTTTCCCTAAATTTCATTTAATTTAAGTTTTAATAAAAATCTTCTAAAAATTCTCCTTCGTACAAGTGTCATCCATCCCCCACTTTCCTCTAATAATTATTTTCTTTAATTTATTAATTGTCTCATTTCCCTCACCCACCTAGGATTACTCCTAAAATCACTCCTAGGTGTCCCTAGATTCCCTCATAGGTTTTAAAGACTTTCCCTATAATGAAGTTGCTAATTTGGTTCAATTTAGAAGGTTCTTAAATGCAGATTCTTTACTAAGTTGACCTCCCACTTTTTACCTTAACTTCCCCATCTTTCCCTTTTTATGTTACCTCCTTTACCTAGTTTCCTAAATTTTACAGTTTCCCTCTTTACCCTTTTCATTAGAGCTAAAAATGGTAGTTATGCAATTTAACCTCTTTTCCTTTTTATTATTAATTTAATGTATTTTTATGCTTTCACAAGTTAAATAATTAAATTCATCTTTACCTTTTATATCCACAGATTTTATTTAAGTTCTTACTCTCTTCATTTTACCCACAAATTTATGAAGACCAAAATTATTACTTAAGTGGTTTTTTATTTTTATTTTTAACTTTTTGTTATTTTATTTTTATAATGATATTTTCTTATGGGTAGACAAAATTTTACCCCTGGCGAAGTTTTAGACTTAGGACTTAGATTCTGAACTGGGCGACATTTTAATTAGGGAAGTTTTTTTTAAATTTCTTAATGAGATATTTGTCTTAGGGCCATCTAGGTTCATTCCTTTATCATCATCAATGCGACGTGCCCTTCAGGACGCACTACGTGCTCCAATGGTGCCACTCACCTCTTTTGTTTCTTTCACGCGACATGCCCTTCAGGACGCACCACATGCTCTAAAGGTGCCACTCACCTCTTTTGTTTCTTTTGCAGGACATGCCCTTCAGGATGCACCAAGTTCTCCAAAAGGTGCCACTCACCGCTTGACTGATTGGTAGACATCAATAACCCCTGGAGTCAACACTCTGTCAGGTGAACTTATGGGAGACTAAGGGCTTCTAAGGAATAAGGCCCCTTCCTTATTGCACTCCCTTTAGAATCATCGCGAGCAACTGTCACAGTCTTCCCTCATGGCATCGTGGGTCCTCTCGAACTAGGTAATCATTAAGCTACAGTTCGAGCCACAGCAAAAGTTCTAGTAGGCAGTGGCAGGACTGTTGTCCACACCTCTCTTTCAACCTCTCTGGTAGTCGTGTGTTGCCTCTTTACTCCATATGTGAGTCTGTTCGATAAGCTATCGTCAGCCTGCATCATCAACAAATCATGTCAGAACATGTCCACATCATATCATATAATCAAATGTACTAATATCACAATAAATCAATCAAACCCCAATAGCACACTCCCTGACTCAATCTGGAGTCCAAGGCGTTCCATCGATTCCTCTGCATCCTCCACGTCTGAATTCCTACACACTCAGTAAAACTGAGTCAATAACACCTATCTATATCAATGTAGTACAACAACATGTCATCTACCCATAATGAATAAATGTCAAATTCAAATGTTTTAATGGCATAATAATCCATCTCACTTGCGAGCAAGTGTCCTCAAAGAATAAGTTTTCTCAGTACGCCAAAGCGGGATGTTACATACACCCCCTCTTGGTCTAAACTTTGTCCCAAAGTTTCTCAGTATAAATGTCAAAATAAGTGTATCGTAGTATCATATGTCTATCTATCAAACAAAAATGGAAACTTCTAGTGCATATCATATGCATCCTCCCAAGTCACCGAGTGCGGACTATAATTGTCCCACTGGACTTTGACCTGATCCACCGTTCGACGTCGTAGCTGTCGAATGCATTGATCCAAGATGTAGACCGGCTCAGCCGTGAGCGCCCCCTTGTCTGATACCATCAAGGAAATCATGTCAATAACATGTGTAGGATCACTAATATAATGTCTCAAAACAGATACGTGAAAAACATCGTTCATACGCCTTAAAGAATCAGGCAAGGCTAGTCGATAGCCCATGGGACCCTTTCTCTCCACAATATCGAAAGGTCCCATGAACCTATCAGAGAGTTTAGATCCCTTTCCAAACTTGATCGAACTCTTATGCGGTTTAACCCACAAGAAGACTCGATCGCCGACCTTCTAACTACGGTCGACTCGATGTGCATTGTAACATCCCGCTCTGGTGCACTGAGAGAACTTATTATTTGAGGACACTTGCTCGCAAGTGATCTGAATTGTTCTGATATTAATACATTTATGCTTGATTATGATGCATTATGATAGACGACATGATGTTTTACTACTTGATGTAGACAGGTGCTATTGACTCAGTTTTGTTGAGTGTGTAGGGTTTTGGACCTTGAGGATGCAGAGGCATCCGTGGAACCCCTTGGACTCCAGATTGAGTCAGGGAGTGTGCTTTTTGGGTTGATTTATTTACCATGATATTTTATTTATTTGATGATATGTTGTTGACATGTTCTGACATGATGTTTGATGATGCAGGCTGATGATAGCTTGCCGACCAGACTCACATATGGAGTAAAGGGGCCACAACCAATTTCTAGAGAGGTTGAGGGAGAGGTGTGGACAGCAGCCCTACCACAGCCTACTAGCACTCCCGCCATGGCCTGAACTATAGGTTAACGATTACCTAGTTCGAGAGGATCCACAATGCCGTGAGGGCAGACTGCGACAGTCGCTCACGATGATTCTAATGGGCGCGCAATAAGATGGGGCCTTATTCCTTAAAGCCCTTAGTCTCCCACAAGTTCACCTGGTGAAGTGTTGACTCTAGGGGTTATAGATGTCTACCAATCAGTCAAGTCGACGAGTGGCACCCTTGGAGCATGTGGTGCATTCCTGAAGGGCACGTCACGCAAAAGAAACACGAGTTGGCGAGTGGCACCCTTGGAGCACGTGATGCATCCTGAAGGGCACGTCGTGCAATGGAAGAAAACGAGGCGAGTGGCACCCTTAGAGCACGTAGTGTGTCCTGAAGGGCACGTCACATTGATGATGATGATGAGACAACCTAGATGACCCTAAGACCTTAACGCCTTAAGAAATTCTCAAAATGACTCCCCTAATTAATTGTCGCCTAGTTCAAATCTAAACCTAAATTTAAAACATCTCTAAGATAAAATTTGATTAGCCTTAAGAAAAGACCCTACAAAAATAAACTTTTGGACGCAAACCAAAACCCTCCTAAGTATTAGTCAAAGTCTTCTTAAATTAAGGGGGGGTAAAGTAATGAGGGAGATAAATTAATTGAAACCCATGGTTTTTAAATTATAAGGAAGAAATAAAATTATTTAAAGTGTGGGAGTATAAAAGTTAGGATTTTAGAAAATAATGAAAAGATTAATAAGCACATTTATTTTTTTGGGTTTAAAAATAAAAAGAGAGAAATAAATAATAGGAATAAGGAAACTAGTAATAAAGGAAAGTGGGAGGACATAGGGTAAAAAGCAAAAAGGAATCAACAATTAAGAACTTTCTATAATGAACTAAAATGGCAACTTCTTTTAGGGAAAGTTATTAAAAGCGTGTAAGGGGATCTAGGAACACCTAGGAGTAATTTTAGGAGCGACTATAGGTGGGTGGGGGAAATAAGTCTTTTAATATTTTTAAAGAAAATAATTTTGGAGAAACGTGGGGGATGAGTGACACTTGGACGACAGAGAATTTTTAGAGGATTGTCATTAAAACTTAAATTAATCGTGATTTAGGGAAAGTAGGTGGGTCTCAAATTTCTATAAAGGAAAGGAAAGATGAGGAGGAATGGATGAACGGTGAGCATAACGTTATGCTGCCGGATTGTGGCTTGACTGTTTTCTTGTGAGTAGTTGGGAAATTCTAAGTTGTATTGGAGTGGTAGCTCAGCCTTGGAGGTGAGATGAGAAGCTAGTCTTATCTCTGGATCTTGTGTGGCCCATTTGCGGCTCGGGGGGCTAAGGGTGAAGCAAAGTACCCCTAATGATTGGCTGGGAGGTACCAGTGAGGTCACTACGGTCGGCAAGCAGGAGCGGCAAGGAGTGCGGGACATAAGTCGAGGCGCGGACATCAATCAAGGCGATCGAAAGGGAAAAGGTACGCATGTTAATTGGTAGAGTAGAATGCTTGGATGTAATTCTTCGCTATAATATTGATGTTGTATATCCTTTTCATTCATTGCTCTGGACTGTATAAAATCATTTCTGTTGTAATTCTAGACTGTATAAAATCCCTTCTGCTGTAATTCTGGACTGTGTAAACCCCTTTTTTCCATTCGACGGTCAGACGGTGTAAAATAATTACTGTTTGAAATCTGGACTGTGCAAATTTAAATTATGGTGTGGGAAGGTGTAATTTTTAATATTTGTTGTTATGGAAATTTTGACCGTGGGTTTGTTTTTGGGGCGATCAATTCTGTGGGCGTTTCTTTATATACTGTGGGCTTTCCGTGGTGGGCATTTCATCTTATATAATTATGGTCATGTCTTTTAAATTTACTTTCATTCATTTGCTTAAACTACTGTCATTTCGTTGGTGTCTCCTGCAATTCGTTTTACCTTCTGGCAAATCGTTGTGTCTTCTGGCAATTTGTTTTATCTTCTGTAAATGCATTTTAATTGGGTGTTTTAAATGATCTGCGTTTTACTGGTATATATATTGGGCGTTTTAAATGGCATTCATTGTATATGTTGGGCGTTTAAATGATTTGTGTCTTGTCTGCATTTAACATCCGTTCTGCGTCCCTATTGATGTGTCTGTTATAACCTCTGTCCACGTGTTAAATCCCCAAATCTGCGCCCTCTTACTTATTGTAATTTCTTCTCTCATTGTTAAAGGTAGGGCTCCTTTCAATTACCTTGCAACGCTAACAGTGGAAAGATATCGACCTGATTAGTCTGACCGGGATGGGTAGTTCAACTATTAATATAATAATAGAGTGAAAATGATCTGGTCATCTAATTTCCATGCTTTTTAATATGAGAAGAAGAGATATGGTTATTATGGTGTCGACCTGACTAGTCTGACCGAGTGGTTGTAGTTGTAGTTCAACCATGATAATAAGATTCATGTCAGCGACTGTAATATTTCTTTTTATTTTACCCTACGTAAGGGTACTGTCCTTGACAATGAGTATAAATATATATGTTGTCTTCTAAAATTTGATACCTTTAAATGAGTGTATATTTATTTATGTATGGACAGTTTCTAACAGTTATATATATGGACAGTTACTAACAGTTTATATATTTATTTATGGAAAGTTTCTAACAGTTTATATATTGTCTTTCTAAAATTTTATATATTTATATATGGACAATTTCTAACAATTTATATATTTATTTATGGACAGTTTCTAACAGTTTATATATATTGTCTTCCTAAAATTTTGATGCCTTTAATGTGACTTTTAGTTATGGTCATCTCTATATATGGACAGTTTCTAACCATGATGTCACATTGTTATCTTTAATTGATGTTAATTATAATATGAGGTTATCTTTATATATTGACAATGAGTATTGTCTTTTAAGCTTGTCATTTTTAAAGAAACATATCACTATTTTATACATTGTCTTTCTAAAAGTCGATACCTTTACTTGTGACATTTTTAATTATGGTCATTTTTATATATGGACAGTTTTTAACCATGATGTCACATGGTTATTTTATTTATGACGTTGATTATAATGATGAGGTTATCCTTCTATATTGACCTTAGTGTAAGGGTGTTGGTTGCAACATAGTATAGAGTGTAGTTGGGTAGATAACTTACACGAAGGAATGGCGTAGTTATTATTGCATTATTAAAGAAATTTATGATCTTAAAAGATGTCGAATTGTGAGATCCTCCTGTTTATTTGAGTGTTTTTATTTAGTAAGGTCATTGTAGATCTTATGGTTGTAGCATATAAGAGGGATTGAAATGTTATGTCATGACATCGGTACCTTGCTGAAGTCTCTTGTCATTACAATTTGTGCGGAGTAACTTCAGTATACTATATCGTTATATTATGTAAGGGCAGGGTTAGTTCATTATAAAATAAAATGAAAGGTTAGTTCTTTTTAAAATAAAACTAAAGGTTAGAGTTGATATCACATAAAACGTAATAACTTTGTCATTTTATTAAAATGCCAAGGAATTTTAGTGTTGACGACTTATAAAATGAAGGGTGCCCTGAACTAAGTACCATAAACTTTTAAGATTTAGTAAATGAGGAAAGTTGTTGAATTTAAATAATGTTGAACTTGGGTATTCATTGTCGGAGTCCTTCTTGTCGTGCGCCTTCCATAAGGGACGTATTTGTTCTTCTTATTTTGTTGTACTTGATTGTAATTAGTTAGATGCTTGGTCTGTTGTGTTGGGTGGGATGTAGACACCTCCATGTTCCTCAGAATAGTCGCCAACCCTGAGACCTTAAATGGTTAAAATCGATGGGAACCTAGGCTTGAGCGTTGATTATGTGTCTTGGAGGTCCTAACCTTCCAGGGTAGGAAGGGCGGGAGGTCAGTTTTACTTTTGTCATGGTTCATCGTATCTTCCAATTTTTCCAGTGTTTTATGTGTGTGTGTGATTTTTCCTGTGTAAAGAATCCAGTGCCGTATCAAGAGTCTCAGGCCCTTTAAAGGTAGGTTTTCCACTCTTGCGACACCCTTGACGGAGGTTGCTAGTTTCTTCCTGAGCAGTCGGCTAGGAGCCTATCTGACCTTCTCTCTCTCTCCAGAGCAGAGAACTAAGATTAAACGCCCTGCATTCCTGTGCAGAAATAGTAAACCCTACCACCATGGATTCTTCCCTCTGTGTTCTTACTGTGCATCCCCAGTATGTCGTTAAATGTTTGCGTTGTGCACCTTATGCCTATGGTTGTATATTGTGGTAGTTACTCGTTGTGTGCCTTCATTCTTCTTGTGATGAACATCGTGGTTGAGTCTTGTTGGTTCGAGTGGCGACGTAGAGTCAAGTGTGTTTGTTACTTCTACACGCGCGCACACACCTTTAAAAATAATAATAATAATAATAATTTTGCACCTGTTATTAGAGTGGTTGTCATAACGAGGAGGTCCCTACATATGGTATCAGAGCCGATTTGACCCGCGACTTGGGATTCGCTACGGCTTTCGTTGACATGATTAGATTTGATTATATTGTTGTTGATCGATATGATTGTGTGCATGCATGTAATCATGGTTAGAGGGTGCTGCGGAGGCAGATGACGGGGTGCTAGGGGAGGAGGCATGATGCCTCTAGTAGCATCCACACCTGAGGGGTCTAACCCCCAGGGAGGCGAGCAGGTTCTCAGACAGGAGAAGATCGTAGTTTCCGATGTCGTGGGGATGATGAGATCTTTTCAGTGCATGTCCGAGGTGTTGATCAACCGATTGGACAGAGATGAGGCCAGGGCGCCGACACCTACTGAGGTTCCACCGCATGCACCGGCCGTTACAGGTAACTTTCACCGTGAACTCGAGAAGGTAAAATTTCTCGAGTTCTTTGGTACCTCGGACGGTGCAGCCGCTGAGGCATGGTTGGAGAATATGGTGACGTGCTTCTCACTTCGATATTATACCTCCAACATGAAGGTCTGCATGGCGGTCTTTCAACTGAAGGGGAGTGCTCTTCTATGGTGGAAGACGCTCCTGCCGCAGCTAAACATGGCCGTTGAAGACGTGTCATGGGAACTGTTCGAGGAACTATTCCGAGAGAGGTATCTTTCTGAGGAATTCATCGAGCATCAGCTCAATGAGTTCAACGCCTTATGACAGGGAGGTCGTACAATGCCCGAGTACGAGGCAAGTTTTATGGAGCTGCTCTGGTATGCTCCACACCTTAACACTGAGAAGCTCAAGGTCAACCGATTCGTGTCACTGAGTGCGGACTATAATTGTCCCACTGGACTTTGACCTGATCCACCGTTCGACGTCGTAGCTGTCGAATGCATTGATCCAAGATGCAGACCGGCTCAGGCGTGAGTGCCCCCTTGTCTGATACCATCAAGGAAATCATGTCAATAACATGTGTAGGATCACTAATATAATGTCTCAAAACAGATACGTGAGAAAAATCGTTCATACGCCTCAAAGAATCAGGCAAGGCTAGTCGATAGCCCATGGGACCCTTTCTCTCCACAATATCAAAAGGTCCCATGAACCTATCAGATAGTTTAGATCTCTTTCCAAACTTGATCAAACTCTTATGCAGTTTAACCCACAAGAAGACTCGATCGCCAACCTTGTAACTACGGTCGACTCGGTGTGCATTGGCATAACACTTCTATCGATCCTGTGCTTCTTTAATCCTTTGTCTTATCGTTTGCATTTTCTATTCCATTTCTTGGATTGCTTCTGGTCCCACTAGGAACCTATCCTCAAGTCGATCCCAACTCAAGTGCGTTCGACACGGTCGCCCATAAATAAAATTGCAAGGTGCCATCTTAATGGTGTTGTGGTAATTATTGTTGTAAGCAAACTCCACTAGTGGCAAGAATTCCTCCCAACGCTTTTGTTGGTCCATTACGTACATGCGCAACATGTCCTCCAAGGTCTGGTTCTTTCGTTTGGTCTGTCTGCCAGTCTCTGGGTGATACATAGTACTAAAGTTAAGTTGGGTTCTCGAGGTCTCTTGGAAACTCGTCCAAAATCGTCCAGTAAACATCCATCCTCGATCAAATATAATCCTCTTAGGCATTCCATGTAGACTCACAATCTCACTGATGAAAACTCTAGCAATGTCAGGTGCCTGATACATCGTACGCACAGAAATAAAGTGAGCACTCTTCATCAGAGTGTCTACTACTACAAAAATTGAGTCATGTCTTCTTGTCGTCAGTGGCAATTCAACAATAAAATCCATCAAAATAACCTCCCATTTCGATTCTGGAATAGCATGTGGTTGTAGTAATCCCACTGGGTGTCTATGTTTAGCCTTTACCTCCTGACATTCGAGGCATATGGCCACATAGTTAACTATGTCTGCCTTCATTTCCTTCCAAAAGAATAAGGGCTTAAGGTCTGCCCTCATCTTCGTGACTCCCGGATGAGACATGTAAACTACTCTATGAGCCTCACTCAAGATCAACATCCTCAACTCATCGTTTGGTAGTACGTAAATCTGACTTTTAAACCTCAATAACCCATCACTATCAAATGAAAATCCCTCATATCATGGTACCATCATTGTGTTTTGTTCGATAAAACCCTCGACCTCTTTGTACCAGTTGTCATCATGCTGTAAAGTTAGAATATTTTCACATAGATTCATTTGAAGAGGTAACACCGAAAAGATGCATGGTCTCCGACTCAAAGCATCCACCACTTGGTTCATTGTTCCCTTTATGTAAGTAATCTCAAAGTCATACTTGCTAAGTTGTTCCGACCAACGTCGTTGTCACGCGTTCAGGTCACCTTGCGTAAAAATGTGTTGTAGTCCACAATGGTCAGTCTTTAATTCAAATTTTCATCCAACAAGGTAGTGTCTCCAAACCTTCAAGGCATATACGATGGTTGATAACTCCAAATCGTGCGTCATGTAGTTCTCTTCATGCCTTCTTAGTTTCCTTGAAATGTAAGTGATCACTTGTCTTTATTGCATCAAGACTCTGCCTAAACCTTCCTTGGATGCATCAGTACATACCAAGAAGTCTGTGTCCATGTCAGGGACCTTTAGTATTGACGTTGTTTTCAACAACTTCTTAAGACTCCAAAATGCTTCCGTGCATTTCTCGGTCCAAACAAACTTCTTGTTTTTCTTCTGCAATTCCATAATCAGATTTGCTATCTTCAAAAATCCCTCGACAAATCATTGATAGTATCCTGCTAAACCCATAAAGCTACGCACTTCCATGACATTCATCGGCATGGGACATTCCATAATATCCTCGACCTTGGCCGGATCCACGGCGATGCCTTCGCCAGAGATGACATTCCCTAAGTAATGAATCTCTGATTGATAAAAAGAGCATTTGGACAATTTCCCATACAATTTGTGCTCTCGTAGACACTGTAGTACCAAGTGCAAGTGTTCGTCATGCTCCTCCATCATACGAGAGTAAATCAAAATATCGTAAATGAACACTTGGACAAACTTGTCCAAGTACTCGTCGAACACCCCATTTATCAAACTCATAAATACCCCTGGGGTGTTTCTCAGTCCAAACGGTAAAATAGTAAACTCATAATGTCCAATCATCGTCTTAAAGGTGGTATTAGGGACATCATCCTCCTTGATCCGTAACTGGTGATACCCTGATCGCAAATTGATCCTGGAGAACACCATCGCACCCTTCATTTGATCGAACAGATCATCAATTCTCGGCAAGAGATACTGATTCTTCATTATGGCCTTTTTCAGTTGACGGTAGTTAATGCAAAGCGTCCATGATCTGTCCTTATTTCATATGAAAAGAATAGGTGCACCCCACGGTGAGATGCTAGGAAGTATCAATCCTAGGTCTAGCAACTCCTTGAGTTTCATTTTCAACTCTTGTAACTCTGGGGTCGACATCTGATAAGGTGTTCTTGCTATTGGTTCAGTCCTCGGTTGTAGGTCTATGGTAAACTCCAATTCCCTCTCCAGCGGCATCCTAGGTAACTCCTCTAGAAATACGTCTGCAAACTCCTCCACCACCAGAAGGTGTTCTAGACCTTCCGCTACTCCCTTCTCGTTTAAAGCAAGGATCGCATAAAGCTTGCATCCTTTGCGCATACTCTTCCGTAGCTATAAGGAAGAGATGAACCTTAGGGAAACTCCCTGGTTCCGGCCTACAATCACATGTCTCTATCCCTCGTCATTGACCAAGCTCAACCGTTTTGTCTTACAATTGAGTATCACCTCATGTGATTCCAACCAGT
The DNA here is from genome assembly GCA_009831015.1 of Picea engelmannii. Taxonomy (NCBI): domain Eukaryota; kingdom Viridiplantae; phylum Streptophyta; class Pinopsida; order Pinales; family Pinaceae; genus Picea; species Picea engelmannii. The sequence goes on from ML777637.1 coordinate 1,011,345, forward strand.
CCATACCAATCACAACATCATAAGATCTTAGTATCGTGACATATAGGTTGGCCCTTGTGACAAACTCTCCCAGGTTAAGGACACAACCCATAACCTTTCCTCCAATCTTCTGTTTGGCTCCCGAGACCATCTCCACGAAGCTTAACTCATCATGTTTGACTAACTTTACCTTAATCCTTTTTAGCGCTGCACTAGAAATGAAACTCTTGGTAGCACCGGGATCTATCAAAATACTAAGGGTATAGTCAGTGAAAGTACCTATCGTCTCAAGCACAATCAAGTGGTGCTCTGCCTAGTGGTTATTCACCACTACATGAATCCAATGGGCCTTTCCGATATCTCCCATGGTAGTGGGTCATGCTGATCCGGTCACTCGGGTCCTCTCCACAAGACAGTCCTGCTAGTAGTGTGGCTCCCCACACGTCCAACACCCCTTCTTCAACCCAGTAGTCCTGGTACCTGAAGTAGAAGATGGCGGCCCACCAGCCTGGAACCCAGGTCTGTTCTACTAAATAGGCCTAAACTGCTATTGTTGCGGGTGACGCTACTACTAATGCGCTGGTCCCCGATAAGTTGTCCGCTACTGAGGTAGTGGTAGTCGGGGTGTAGTGAAAGTGGATCCCCTCTGGAATCCATGATATCCTGGCGTATGTCTCGCTGGTGTCTCGTGTTGTTGTGTTTCAGATGAACCCTACCCCGCTGGTCTCGCTAGAGTCCTGGTCTGACCCCCACTGATAAACTCCTCCTCTACTATGAGGGCCTTCTGGATGGAATCGTGCAAGGTTTTGGGCATCAAAATCCTAATATTTGCATGTAGACTGTCATTAAGGCCAAACATGAACTTGTTGACCTTAATTTTCTCTGTATTAAGGTGTGGATCATACGAGAGAAGCTCCATAAAATGGACCTCGTACTCGGGCACCGTACGACCTCCCTGTCGTAAGGCATTGAACTCATTTAGCTGGCGCTCAATGAATTCCTCTAAAAGGTACCTCTCTCGAAATTGTTCCTCAAACAGTTCCCATGACACGTTTGCGATGGCCATGTTCAGTTGTGGTAGGAGTGTCTTCCACCATAGAAGAGCACTCCCCTTCAGTTGAAAGACATCCATGTAGACCTTCATGTTGGAGGTATAATCGTGAAGTGCAAAGCACATTGCCATGTTCTCCGACCATGCCTTAATGGCTTACCGTCTGGGGCACCAAAGAACTCAAGAAATTTGACCTTCTCGAGTTCACGATGAATTCTACCAGTACCAACCGGAGCACGCGGTGGAACCTTAGTGGGTACCGATGCTCTGGCCTCATCTCTATCCAAATAGTTGATCAGTGCCTCGGACATGCACTGAAAAGATCTCATCATCCCGACAACATCACCAGCTGCTATCTGCTCCTATCCAAGAACCTACCCATCTCCCTAGGGGTTAGACCCATCAGGCATGGATGCTACTGGCGGCGTCGCGCCCCCTCCCCTAGTACCCCGTCATCCGCCTCCGCAACGTCCTCTAACCATGATTACCTGCATGCACACAATCAACTTGATTAGCAATCGTATAATCAAATCATTTCAACGAAAGCCTTAGCGATCCCAAGTCGCGGTTGAACCCACTCTGATACCATATGTAACGACCCTCCTCGTTAAGACAACAACCTCAAATTTTATTTTATTTTTCTTTTGTGTGTGCGTGTGTGTACAAGGATAATAAATACATTATAGTCTGCGTAGCAATGCAACGACGAACATGACACATGCAACGATGAAAAAAACATAACAACCCAAGATGCACGTCAAGCATCAAGAAGCAATAAGCAATAATCAACCGATGAATATAAGAAGACTAACTACCCGTTCGTCCTACCTGTAATGGTTAGGACCTCCAAGACACATAAGAAACGCTCAAGCCCAATTTCCCATCGATTTTAACCATTTAAGGTATCAGGGATGGTGATTGTTCTGAGGAACATGGAGGTGTCTACATCCTGCCCAACACAAGCAGACCAAACCTACTAAGCTAAGAACAATCTTCCTAACAACCAAGAATTAAATACACAAGCAACTAGAACCCTTACAATGGGAAACCAAGCACATTGAAAGTTTACAACCAAGTACAACATTAACTAAAAGGAACCACAATGCCCTCATGGGAAGCGCAAGCTAAAAATGACTTCGCCCAACCCCGATCAATAGTCGAGTCAAGCTAGTCAGTAATTAGTCTATTTTAATCATCCAATATGAGCCCAACCTAGCATGCCTAAAATGAAAAAATACAACAAGGTACAATCTATATTAGACTTAAACATTTGCTTATCTGAAACAACTTGTCTTCCATCTACCTTCTGGTTAAAGCTAAGAATATTCAAAATTAGGAAACTACTTGACAAAGGGAAAGGTTACCTTAAATGGTAAAGGGTTAGTTTATCGACAAAAATAAGGCTAAAAACACTCAAGTGAAAGCTTGATCTTGGGACCCTTGGTTCTTTTACATAAGTCACCTAAATCCCTTAATCAATTTTTCTTCTTATTATTTACATATATATATATATATAAATTAAAGGATCTAGCTTAAACAATATTACATAAATACAAATATATTATAAAACCAAACCTCTTTTGATTTTACCGTATAAAATTCTGTAAGCACGAACTATAAAGGAAAGGTGAGTCACTATCCATAAAGGGTGGAATGCACTTTTTAAATTTAGATCATGAGTATCATTGGTTGAAAGTTTTCAGTTGAACTTTTCCTTATTTACGTATTATCGTTTTAATTTTTTTCTGAGGACTGAACCTACAGCCTACAATCGATACTTACCCAAGGCAAAAATGGAACCTTATTAACCCAACAGAGAAGAAAACGAGTTAAATATCCGAACCGGATTAAAACCAACACAGGCCACAAGTCCCTCTAGAAATGATCAGGAGGTTCGTTACCGTAAAGCATTTGATAGGTATCGTTAATATCTCCATAAATTTATAATAAAAAAAAATAGTCTCTTAAGCGAGGGTATCTGCATGTAACTTTGACTTCTTGGTGATGTGTAAATGGGAGTGTGTGAACAAATTGTGAATAACACAAATCAAGAATGAAGGGCCATTATCAGTCTGTATGCATCCTTAATATAAAACAACGATTATCAGTCAATCATTGTTGGTAAATAGCTAGTCGAAATCATTAATTTAAAAACAACAGTATTTAATCAGTTGCTGACAGTCACCATGTAGTCAAATTCATTGCTAATAAATCAATTGCTAGCATAATTAAAGGTTGAATTGAAGGTGAGTCCATAGACTGCCAGGATGATAAATAACGGATTTGGGAGCATGTCCTACCACTACCAGGTTCATAGCTATCCGTCCTGATAGATGAGAGTCATGGAAATCCATTTAAGTCATTGTTAGTTAAGTTACAGTACTCAAAGGAACAACAATGCATCACATCAATCGCTAGCAGGGTCTGGTAATGCTACAATCGCAATTCACAATCGTCTTCACTCATAAGTGAGCAAAAACGATGGGCAACAGGCCAGAAGGGAGAATGTGGTCAACGACAGTATGAGTAAGAAGGAACCAGGTAACAGATAGTCGTGGTAAAAATATATATCAGGGGTAAAAAGTGTGTAACAAGGTAATCTGTGAGATCTGTGCAGTAATTAATTTTTGCAATAAAACAGTCCGTGGTAAAATAATAATCGGGTAGCACCGATGAAATAAAATTGCACTTGCCATAGGTCTTCTATGTGACAGCAATGAAGTAATACTCCGCGTAACATAAATAAGTTGAGTAACTGCAAGTGAAGGAACAGTAATAAAATGTGTAAAGTAAAGAGCTGAGTAACAATAACCTAAGTAAAAATTTCACCATAGACAGTAAAAATTTACATTGCCAGAATATAATAGTGACATCATTAATACGACGTATTGCCAGTAAACCATTGCATTGCTATAAATAAAGTCCTTGTGGGGATTCATGGCCAAAATCCCAGGTAGAAAAAAAAAACTAAATTGGCTGCCAAAAGATGGGTAACTCGCTATCAAAAATTAAATCACAATCACAACAGGTTCAATGACAAGCTGTCCTCAAGTGGGAAATGTTGAGATTTTACTATTTTACCACCAAGAGTTGGGTATTGTCATGGAAATCATAGAGATTAATTTATCCTCGGAAGTCGCAGAGGTGAAATAAAAATTCCAATGGTATTGAGATGATCGCAGCGAAAATAAACAAATGAGGAAGGAATCGATCGCAAGAAGGTGAAAATCAATCAATCATATAGGAACAAAGGACACAAACCTCAAGGACACAATCAACTCACAAGGCGGTGATGACATTCGGGAGATGAAAGTCACGGAAATCAATCAAGCAATCATTCAGCTAGGCTACAAAAATTTCAGTCATGAAACTAGACAAACAGTTTACCTACCCAATACACATGCATATCTTAAACATACCTCCTACAACATTCTATCATTCAAACGAAAAAATGTACCGTTGCCTTATCGCCTGCCTCGAATGACATCTGTGTGATCTGTGCCGCTTCAGCTCGCCAACCGTTGAGACTACATCGGTACCTCCCAGCCAACGCTAGGGGTACTCTGCTCCCCCCTTAGCCCCCCAAGCCACAAAGGAGCCACACATTATCCATATGGTACGTCTAGCTCCTAGCTCGCCTCGCAAGGCCAAGCTACCACTCCTCTCTAAGATAGGAAATCCCAACTCCCACAAGTAAATCAGTCAAGTCACTAATCTGGCAGCGTAATGTTATGCTAACAGTCGATCCCTCTCTTCCTTCTCCTCCCTCTCTTTTATAGCATTTTAGAACTTCCATTCTTTCCCTAAATTTAATTTAATTTAAGTTTTAATAAAAATCTTCTACAAATTCTCTTTCGTACAAGTGTCATCCATCCCCCACTTTCCTCCAATAATTATTTTCTTTAATTTATTAATTGTCTCATTTCCCTCACCCACCTAGGATTACTCCTAAAATCACTCCTAGGTGTTCCTAGATTCCCTCACAGGTTTTAAAGACTTTCCCTATAATGAAGTTGCTAATTTGGTTCAATTTAGAAGGTTCTTAAATGCAGATTCTTTACTAAGTTGACCTCCCTCTTTTTACTTCAAGTTCCCCATCTTTCCCTTTTTATGTTACCTCCTTTCCCTAGTTTCCTAAATTTTACAATTTCCCTCCTTACCCTTTTTATTAGAGCTAAAAACGACAGTTGTGCAATTTAACCTCTTTTCCTTTTTATTATTAATTTAATATCCTTTTACACTTTCACAAGTTAAATAATTAAATTCTTCATTACCTTTTATATCCATATATTTTATTTAAGTTCTAACTCTCTTCACTTTACCCACAAATTTATGAAGACCACAATTATTACTTAAGTGGTTTGTTTTTTGTTTTTTTTAACTTTTTATTATTTTATTTTTATAAAGATATTTTCTTATGGGTAGACAAAATTTTACCCCTAGCGAACTTTTAGACTTAGGACCTAGATTTTGAACTAGGTGACATTTTAATTAGGGAAGTTGTTTTAAAATTTCTTAATGACATATTTGTCTTAGGTCCATCTAGGTTCGTTCCTTTATCATCATCAACACGATGTGCCCTTCAGGATGCACTATGTGCTCCAAGGGTGCCACTCGCCTCTTTTGTTTCTTTCGCGTGATGTGCCCTTCAGGACGCACCACGTGCTCCAAGGGTGCCACTCGCCTCTTTTGTTTCTTTTGCACGATGTGCCCTTCCGGACGCACCATGTGCTCCAAAGGGTGTCACTCTCCGCTTGACTAATTGGTAGACATCAATAACCCCTGGCATCAACACTCTGCCAAGTGAACTTGTGGGTGACTAAGGGATTGTAAGGAATAAGGCCCCCACCTTATTGCGTGCCCCTTAGAATTATCGCAAACGACTATTGCAGTCTGCCCTCATGGCATCCTGGGTCCTCTCAAACTAGGTAATCGTTAACCTACAGTTCAATCCACGGCGGGAGTGCTAGTAGGTAGTGGCAGGGCTATTGTCCACACCTCTCCCTCAACCTCTCTAGTAGTCGTGTGTGGCCCCTTTACTCCATATGTGAGTCTGTTCGACAAGCTATCGTTAGCCTGCATCATCAACAAATCATGTCAGAACATGTCCACACCATATCATATAATCAAATGTACTAATATCACAGTAAATCAATCAAACCCCAATAGCACACTCCCTGACTCGATCCAGAGTCCAAGGGGTTCCATCGATGCCTTTGCATCCTCCAGGTCCAAATTCTTGCGCACTCGGTAAAACCGAGTCAATAGCACCTGTCTATATCAATGTAGTAGAACAACATGTCATCTACCCATAACGCATAAATGTCAAAGTCAAATGTTTTAATGGCATAATAATCTGGATCACTTGCGAGCAAGTGTCCTCAAAGAATAAGTTTTCTCAGTGTGCCAGAGCGGGATGTTACATAAACGTTGAACATTTTTTCAAGGTGAATCCTTTATTGAACATAAAATTATTGATATTATTTTATAATAATTTTTGTGACAATGACGTTCTTTTAAGACTATTATGAAATGTTGATTTTTTTTTAAACTTTTACAGATAACTATACTCATGGAAAACAAAAAATTTTGTCAGAGAAAATTTGATCACACTCAAGATGAAACTCACCATAACGAGAAAAGGAAAGAGAATTATTGGAGAAATAAACAAGAACGTGCAAATATTGAAGAAAGAAACGATGATGATGTAAATAGAGATTTTAAACAAGAAGAAGTCCAACCATGTATGCATGCACATATTATCTATATTAAAAGTATAGAATTCAGATTTAAAATTTTGTTTAATATAATTGATTGTAATTACGTTTTGATGTTTTTCAAAAAACATAAATAGATTTGTCTCATAACGTCGATGAAGACGTTCAAACCGAAATTGAAGCAGAAGTCAAATCACCTATAGGTATGTACATAAATTTAGATAATACAAGATGCACACTTGTATATAATTTAGTGAATTTATCTTCGGGTTTTTTTTTTTAATATAAACTTTAAATTGAAATATGTAGGAGAATCTATCAACATTGATGATGAAATATTATAAAATGTTGATTCTGACCAATTTGGGAAGAAAGAAGCTAAGCATTATTTAAGATATCGAACTAAGAATATGTATAATACCTTTTTGAAAGATGAATCTGTAATAGTACAAGATCAACTTTTATTCTGTCTAATAAAGTCAGGAAATTTAAAAGAAGCTACATCATTGTTGGGTATTCAAAAGTTTACAAAAGATACAAAGGTGAAACATAATGTCTTTTACAATATAACTAGTGTATTAAAAGATTTTGGAAAATATCGAAAAAATATGTCAGTGTTGAACATAGAGTGATACAAACAACAATTGTTTCATCTAGCAATATAAAATATCATTTGACATGACACATGGAAAAAACGATGGGAACGTCAAGAAAACCATTGTACAAACATAGAAAATTTCAATTGCAAATAGATGCAAATGATGAACTTGTTTCTTTGAGAGTCATTTCTAGACAACCCTACAAATATAAACTTGCAGAAAATGTTAAAGAATTGGCCTGCAATTGTTGGTTGATAGAATATCGTGTTTCACCACATACAAGGGATCTGTTGTGATGAAAAATAGCACAAAAACAACATGAAGAACATCCAAAACATATATTTCCAAGGACACAAATAGAATTGTTCAATAAGTTCAAAGAAGTTAAAATTTTCATCAATACATTTGTGCAACAAAAACCATGGTTTCTTAGACCCATCATTGTTCATGACACTTGTTGATGTCGTTATCATGTGGAATTTGAGTTATATTACATCACTTTTATTGATTTTGGTAAACCTTTATGTCTAATTTTACCTCCTGCTTCCACATTTTCATGCTTTTATATCTGAAATTCTATGTGAAAGGGAAGGTGATGAATTTTTTTTTTTTTAAATGTGTTGGTGGAGAGAAATCTGATCATTGTAGAAATCTAAGCTTGTTTCACTCAAAGTATCCTATTGATATGAATGATCAATCATTTTCTAATGTAATAGTCAATTGGAAGATATATGAATATATCAATAGAACGACTCGACATTCTTCAAATGTTATTTCCAAAAGGATTGATTTGAAAGTAGATAAAATTTGTGTGATAGATTTTTTGAAGAAGTTTGAGGAAGAAATTTATAAGTAAAGCAAGCATTCACATAGAGCTCGATGAAAATACCTACAATTCAAACAATCTCGTGAAGTGTTTCCAGTAGGAACAATTATGTTTTTAGTTCATTTTGAAGAGAATTACACATTCTCTACACAAAAATAAATACAGAGTGAATATTATCATTATGATCAAGTCACTATATTTGACCATGTTCTATATATACATTATCAACGGAGTCTGCATAACATTGAAAGAACCAACGACAATCAACATGTTATTAAAGAATATCAATTTTATATAAGTGATGATCGAGCACATGACACACATTATGTACACCATTTTTGTGATAAATTTTATGATTCATTGAAGGAATGCGGGATCGTTGTTATCACTGAAATTTCGTCTGCACATAGCGACAAGAACTCTACATCATCAAAACAGCAATGAAGTCATTCATGGCACTATTCACAGCATTCCAGAAGGGTCAAATACTATACAAAAATTGAAAGACACTTCACATCAGTAAGGTGCGCGCGTATGCACGGGATAAGAACGTGTTGTGCGCGCTTAAGCGCACGATGCGCGACTGTCCACATAAAAAGCCGTGCATCTGCTAATACGGCACATTAAATGCTTAAGTCGGCCTCCCGACCGCCAATAGACCTTCGCCCGAGATGATTTGACATCCAGATCAGGGTCGCTCCTGCAAAAACGGTGAATTTATGGCTTAAGCAAACCCTAAACTAGCCTGTGTCTACACCGGGAACTAGTTACGTGACCGCCTGGAAATGGCTATAAAAAGCAGTGAAGGCTCATTGTTTCAGCAGGGAATTCAGAGTAGAGT
>ML777637.1:1020457-1036088 GCA_009831015.1 Picea engelmannii
GGTAGATTTTATTTCGTTTGGTTTTCTATTCTCTGTTAACCCATTTTGATCCACAGCAAACCTGTTCTGCCTTGCTGAGCCCAACAGGGCATGCTAGTGCTCCCATTCTTGCTCACCCGGCGACGATTCGAGCACGAACAATCGTATCCGATCAACATTGGATATGATCATATGGGTGTGCGGGTCAGTTCAAATATTCACGATATTTCTATTGGTTGTGTTGTCTTCATAAAAAATCAAACAATACACATTATTGAATTTTTTTTTAGACTAGTCATGGAAAAGGAGAGCATGACGGTGCAGGGGCATGTGTAAAATGAACACTTCAAAGGTATCAAATGAACCCTCATGCCAATCAATTTGAATCCACTAATAAAGTTATTGAATGGTGCAAAACGATGCTAAACCATGAAAATAATCTGTCAAGGGATGTGCACAAGTGTGTCTATATATACATGTTACATATGTACACATGATATTTTTATTCACGGGTTCAAATTTATATGATCTTCAATCATTTTGTTGAGATATTTCAAGTTAACAAGTTCTTATCTTGTGCAGGTTTTTTTGGTATGTTGGAATCCAAGATGTAAATATATCAATCCCATATGAAGTCAGTACAATACATGGGACATAAAGAATGCATTCAGTTAAAACAAAACTCTATCAAAATATGTTTGCATTTGATAGAAGAAATGAGTCTTTTTTTTGTTCAGTTTGCATAGAGGCCATGAAATCCATAGAGATTTGCAAAAATGAAAACGAGGAATATGTTAAAGCTTGGAGACATACCGAACTTAATATAAACAAGAAAATTCCACTTCCAAGCTCATAGGAGATGGAATCAAATGAAACTATAGTGTCAATTGATTGCGATAGAGTTTATGATCTTGTTAGAGAAGGTAATTTTTATGTTTAAATTTTTTCAAATAACTTGTAGATTTACTTCTGTGATAATCTAACACAAACTATTTGTTGTCCAACATATAGAATTATTTGCAGGAGATGTATTTTCCATGGTTGCACCTGTAGACAACACTAAAAATGTGAAATATTATTTGATGAAATGCACAAAACAAAAGATGAGGTTATTAGAAGATTTTGATGATAACGATTTTATATATGAAAGAGGATCCATTGTATTGAAAGGATATTTTTTTCAACAAACCCATCAAAATGATACTCATGCTCACTTTCAAGACTACCAGTCAGATGTCATAAGTTGTCAATATAGTCATTTGGTATGTGAAACACACATAAAGTTAATAGAAGTTCAATCAAGAAAAAAATCAAAAGTTAGAAAATGAAAAATGTCTAATACCGATCATGAACGAATAATTGAAGATGGCATACCATTATGATTTACTTAAACAAGTGAATTGTACATTCTAGAATTTTATATTTTTCATTGAAAGTACATGTATTTATGAATATCTAGGATTATAGAATCATTTCCAGTTTAGTTTACTTTCATGGTCCATTCAATTAAGAAAAGTTATATTTTGTATGAATTATAATGTTTACCAAGTCTTATTTACAATTTTAGGGAAGAACCTATAGATTGTATCTAGGAAACCTAAAATGACCTATACTTTTGATGATTATAATTTAATCCTACAAATTATCCAGATCATATACACAAATCCTTTAATGCATGTAACCAATTTACTACATATAGGCTTTGTGTTCATTATTTGCAATGATTGTTCAATGCTTTTTCATATGAAGAGTATCACTTCATATAAAAACTAGGACCCATGTCCATGTCATTATAAGGAACTATTGATGGCTTAGAAAAACTTTAAATACTTAAAAAGTATGATTAACATCATAATTAAATAATTCAAGGTAATACATATGATTAACATCCTAGTTAAAAAATTTAAAGACATCTTAAAAAGTATCAATTTTAATTATGAAATTGTGAATTTTGATTCCAAAAGTGTTGATATTATATTAAATTGTTAAATTTGTGCATTTAGATTTCAATATCTTGAAGTAAATTAAAAACAAGATTTAAATTATGAGCTACTTGAAAAATATGTATGATGAACCTAACACTACTTCTATTCTACACATTAAACATAGTTTTAATTAAGTTTGATTGAAAAAAACTTAAGTTGAAAAAGAATTTGATTTTGTGACCTCATAAAATTAAATAACAAATAATAGGTCATCTACTAAGGCTTGGTTTGTTTCATTTAGATTTTCATTTTTTTAATTGAATTTGGATTATATTAAAAATTCAAGGTAGTGTATGATTAACATCATAATTAAAAATTAATATCACTCGTGAATACTTCCATTAATGGTAGGTGTCATATTAATGACACTAGTGAATACTTCCAATGTGCAGAGAATTGATAATCCAACAACCCTTTTCTACCCTTTTCGATATATAAACAATTTATATCAATATAAATTTTAATGAAAATTGCTTACTTATATTAAAGTATATTTTAATTTTACAGATTAAAATAGGTTCTAGATCATGTTTTTATTTCAATTTTTATTTCAAAGTACATATTTTTATTTCACATTTTCTTGAATAAATATATTGAAAGCTCGAAAAGAAACCAAAGATGAACATAACCAGTGTAGTGTTGGATTGTCATTTCATTGTGAATTTTCAATATAGAAACCAAGAACTGTCTTGAGTTCTCTGTCCAAAGGCGGGTGGTTCTAAATCATAGCAATAAAAGGGGTTAACAAAGGATGAAAATAACCATTTTATTTATGTACTGGCATTTCATTCTGAATTTTCAATTTTTATTCCATAGTTTTTACTAAATTTTGGATTGATAGGAGTCTACGCTCTATCAAAATAAAGGAAGGGCTTAGATTGATGTGATGATCAATATGATTAAATTTACAATTTTCATTGTTAAATTCAATTGATTATCACTTGAATGGAATGGAATAAAACCCATATCATCCAATGAATATTGGATTTTACCTTGGTAGTCTAATACTAATTTTTCATCACCATGGACTCAGACTTTACTTTTATTTTTTCACTCTCATGAAAAGGTCTCATATATTTTTAATATGCAATATTTTTTTTTGTTTTTTTAAATTCTAATATTATTAATAGGAGCAAATTAAAAGTCATAAACCTAACTTGAGAAACCCTCTAGTCCTCTATCCTCAACTCTGAGAGTCGTTTGGGGTAAGGGGCTCCAAAGTGGGAAACTATAATTTGATGACTTGTTTGACTATTTTCAATCATATTTCCAAATCAGACAAAATTTAAATTATAAGTTAGAAACTATAATTTGATAAATACCCAGATCTCCAATCACTACAGAATCAGCTATATTGTATACAGAATCAGCTCTACTTCACATAGTACAAATCAAACAAAATTTCAATTAATTTGATAACTACCGAGATATCCCATCACTACAGGATCAACTCCTCTGTATACATAATCAACTCGACTTCACATAGTAGAATGATGTTTATAAATAAAATCAAATAAAACATTTTTAATTTCAACACAGTATCGTAAAACATAAATTAACTTTTATGATCAAAGGAGCTATCAAGAAGCTACCAGGGATTAAAGGAGGTCTATGAGGGTTTAATGAGGGAATCCAAGTCGTCCCCTCACAATTATTCCTTTCGCCATCTTAAAAATCATAAAAATTGAAATTAAAAGATGACCATAAAACATAAATTATCCTTTCACCATCATAAAAATTGAAATTATAAGTTGAAAAACATAGATTATCCTTTCACCATCATAATTAATATAAGAGACATCAAAGATGAAACAAAAAAAAATATATTCCACCATCATAAACAGTATAATAGAAATCAAAGATGAAATAATAAATTGATATTTTGAATTTCCAAAATACATAGGTTCCACATCAATTTTAGGATGATAACAAAAAATAAGACATTTAACTCCAAAATTATGGACTCTAATTCATTGCTTTAAGATAGATCACTTCATACCTACAATTCATAACTTCAAAATAAAACATTTGTCAAATTCAACATTTAAAAATTTACAATAAAATACATCTACAAATTTAAAATAAAATGTACACATGTACCATTTGAGATAATTACAACAAGTTGTGATTAAAGAAAAATTGACATACATAACAAAAGAGCTAAGTCTCATCCTCCACAATACTCATTTCCACCAAATATAATGCAAACATATTTTCCACCAAATATAATGTAAACATCTGTAACAATAAAAAACAATAAAAAAAAAATAACACATATTGGCATATATACTTTAACTAAATATTAAATAAACAATAAGAAATAATAACATTCAACTAGAGTTCCACAGATTTAATACTATCCCTCTCCTTTTATTACATTTTTTTTGCCACTTTTTTTAAACCAAAATTCCATCACAAAGTTCCAAAACTTCCAAAATAGTTACTCTCTATATTAAGCATACATGATCTAAACAATGTAAATTATTATCTAAAATCTTACAAATTTTTAAAGAGAAAATTAGTGTTCTTGGTAAGCAATTTTTGTGTTCATAGTTAGATAATACCCTGAAAATAAATATAGTTTTGTATGCAGAAAGTTCACAAATATCCATATTAAGTCATTCTTCCAATAAAATACTTATCTCCTTGTGGATAAAGTCTCAAATCCTTCAGATCAAAATTAGCATGCCAGGTGACCTTATTTACTCAACAGTAAAATACTTTTCTCCTATGTAGTAAAATACTTATCTCCTCTTCTACAATGGAATAGATGTTCTCATATAATCAAATTCTCTCAAATTCCCTTTCAAATCAAAGGACACATAAATATATGTATTAATCCATTCTTCCAATAAATTACTTATATCTATGAAAGTTCACAAATCTCCATTTTAAAAACCATTCTTCTAGAAAATAGTTATCTCATCTTTCTGCGATGGAATAAATGTTCTCATATAATCTTTCATGTACTTGAAGAAAACACAAATCTTCACATATATTAAGTCATTCTTCAAAAACCATTTAAATCTTTGATATTTGGGATGTAAATTCATATTACATATAATCAAATGCTCTTTGAAATATGCCTTCATCATGATCTAAACATATGTGAGATCATGCACGTACATAGCTTATTTGTAAATCTACTTGAATGTTGGTTTTTGTGGTTAGTAACCAATTTAGTTAAGAGTTTGAAAATACCCTAGGAAGAAGGAATTCACTTCATTGTATGCAGAAAACACAAATGTCCATACTAAGCCATTCTTGGAAAAGAAGTCAAGGAATGCATTCGAAGAAAATTTAGAAACTTCCCCATTTTTTATGTGGGATAGAGTCTGTTCTCAAATAATCAAATGTTCAAGTTCAAAATTAGGTCTTCATCATGATCTAAACATAAGTAAGATTGAATGTACCATTTTAGAAAAAGATAATATTATATAGGAATTCTATATATTCCAAAATAATTGATCAAAGTGTTGAAAAGTTATATAGATACTAGTTTAGTAACCCTATGAATAGGAAAAGGCTAAACTAAAAATTTGAGAAAACAAAAATTTGAAAAAAGTAAAAAATATAAGCATATTCAACAAAAAAATAAGCTTGAACACTTTTATATAAAAGACCCAACATAAAAGAAAATTAAAATTCACTAATGTACAATGAGCATACATTTAAGAATCATCATGAATAGACGCAACCTTCCCATGTATGGATGTTTCCTCCTCAATATGAATATCCCACACTCTCTTCTCCACATTTTGATCAAGGACACTCTCAGGCACTCTCTTCTCGACATTTCCCTATAAAACACATTTCTAATTTGAAAATTTAAAAATTAAATTTAAATGATTTTAACACATTAAATTGTAGTTTTAAAATTTGAAACATGTAATACATGTGATCTGCCAACCTGAATATCAATAAATTATACCCATCATACCCTAAGATTGAATAAATTAAATATTTTTTAAGATATTCTTATTTTAACTTAATAATTTAAATGACATTGCAATTTTCATATATAACTAAATTTCTTTTCAACATGCAATGATACCTATGAACTCCCACCCTCTTCAAACTCTTCCAATGAGAATTGGGACAATCCTTCCCAAGTAGTAGGAGATGGAATAGGGATCTGTGAACAACACAACTAAGAACTAAATCTACGATTCAATGTGTTCACATTTATACAAAATCATAAATGTCATGTTGTTGATATTATTTAAAAGATTGGAGATTGGACAACTAAAGTGCTCATATGTGGATATTAGAAAACACATAGTTGATTCAACCCATCAAAATTTAAACTTGTGGAATCAAGTCCCCTATTTACTGGAGAATCATTTAACATATGTCCAAACTACAATTAATGACAATATCAACTCAATTATTTATATAGATACAATAATACGTATCTAGATCTAGAACTAGAAATAAACTATCGTCAAATGCATCAAAAGTTTACTAATTATAACACATACCAATTTGATGTTTGGTTCATCATTCTGAATGACCTCCTTCCAATCATTACGACAAAATTTTGCATACTCCTTAACATCTTATATTGATATGGTATCTAACACCTCATTTGTTTTATAAAAAAAAATGGCTCGAGAATTGGCTTCCTCTCTCTGACAGTTCAAACCAACATCAACACCATAAAAAAATGATTCTAAATTTTCCCTGATTGCATTCCTAGCCTCTTTTCCAACCTATGATGAAGCTCGCAACTCTGAATGTGAGTCAAATGCCCTTGTTGGATAAGATATTAAAGGTTGTGGATGCATATGCAAAATAATGTGGAACCTCATTATTCCATGGAAATTTCTCATATGCTGCCAAAAATATATTATAGAGATGTCATGCTATGTTGGGGTGCTTAAAATATTAAACCTTCAACATTTTTCTCTTTGGCCCATATTTGAAATTGAACATAGAAATTTCATTTTATTTTGAAACTTGATTTTTAACTACATCCCATTTATCAGGGCCCATCACCTTCGACTTTTGTCTCCTCATCAAATCGATAAAACTATCAGTTGTTGGCCCCTTGTTTTGATATGTATCCATAAAGTTTTTCAATGAATGCAAGAAAATCCCCAACCTTTGTTTGCTATCTCGAGGGAGATTGAATCTCTTCAAATCATTTTCCAACATTCTTGTAATACCTGAACATCACTTGAGGGTCATTGTTTCAGTAATCTCTTCCTAGGGAAGCTCATCACCAACATCTGAAGGATAGGTGGATGTAGGCATGTCACCTTATGTTTCTTGATAATGTCACCTAAATCCATCTTCACCCTCTTCACCAACATTAGAATCTTCATGATACCCACTCTCTCTTTCATTATCTTCCCTCACATTAAACTCATTGTCTACCCATACACATTTGAAAGTAATTTCAATATTTAACAACATAATTTAACATAAGAAAATTTAATAAAAACAACATATATATATATATATATATATATATATATATATATATATATATATATATATATATATACATACATGATGCAGGAGCATCCGCAATTCATCATATGGACCAGCGTGAGGAGAAAGAATATAGCTTGACAGCGCCAGCACGTGCATTTTGAATTGCCTTGGAGTTGTTGCGCCGCCACTTGAACGAAGAAATTCAAAGCTAGGCGCACTTGTAGGATATTAAAGATAAGAAGGCATTTATTTAGTTTTAATGCTGTTAGGTAGAAATTAGTTGTAGATTAGACAGTTTTTATTTCTAGGAGGGAAAACGAATATAGGAACCCTCCTTGTATTATTCAGATTATTATTCAGCATTAGCATAGAAGCAAGGAGAAACAAAGTAGAGAGCTTGTGAAGAAATTCCATGTATAGATATTGAATTAATAGGAAAAGCTTCGATTCAAATCCATGGATGTGTTTGATCTCTGTGTGTTGTTGATATTATGCCTTTGTATGTTTGCTTATTTATATGCTTATCTTTTATATGTTGCGTATGTGATTACGTATCAGGTTAGAAACCTGAGAGAATGAGGGAATGAGTTCCAATTGTTTCTATGTTTGAGCCAGGAGATTCCTGCATAGAGTGCAGTCGAATTCCTCTGCATAGAGTGCGTCGAGGAGACTAACAGTTGAACTTTTTTTCTCGTTTTGACCAGAGTTGAGCTGGGTTATTCGAACCATGCATGTGAGTGCAGGTCGAATTGAAGTCTCAGAGCCGAGTCTGAGAGAAGGAGGACGAGACCGTGTTAACAGGATTTGCATAGGTCTAGACGGCTACAACACTTTGAGAGCTGTTGGAAGTCGAGAACAGGAAGAATGTGAGAAGTCTATGAAGGAGTCAGAGAGAGATAAATCTCAGGAGGGATAGTACCCTTTGCTTCAGTTGCACAGGATGAAGCTGGTGCAGCGGAGAGTTCTCAGGAGTAAGAAAATCGACGGCTGGAAATCCCCGTGAAATTCTACGAAATCCCGAGGATCGTCAGATCAAGGAGAAGTTACGCGGGAGTTAGCCCATAAGCACAGGCACAGAGAATTAGAGTCCATCGACATTCGAGGTTTGACAAGGCGAGGGTTCACCCCTCGTAGAATCGCGAATCGCGATTCCCCGAATCGTTCTGCACCGTTGATCTGGACAGAGACACGTGGCGCAAGATCCTGAGGAGTTGGAGTTTGGGGTTTTGCGAAGACTGTGGTCTTGTGCATCAAGAAACGCGAATTCCCGAATCACGATTTCCCGACAGAATGAAAGGGAGACAGGTGTCAAGGCATAGGCCTCACCAGAGGTGCTGACAGGTGGCGTGATATCGGAGTTTCAGCATTTGGGATTTCCAAATGCAAGAAACCATGACAGTTGACACCGCGATCCCGCGATCCCCGATAGAGAGGAGAGAGGAGGTGACGTGGTGTGTGGGGCCGTGATCGTTAGTGGAGTGCAGGTGGAAGCATATCGGAGTTCGGGGATTCATAGGGTAAGTGAATCACGGCATTTCATGTGTCGATTTCCTGATAAGGAAATCTCCGGTAGAGGGAAGTGTTGACTCGTTGACCTCGGGGATCGGGGATCGGAGGTTGAAGTTGCACGAGGAGTGCGCATAGGGTTCGCGATTCCGCGAAACCCGATTTCCCGAGATAGTTGTCGGGTGATCAACAAAGTGTCCTGTGGGTGACAGAGAGTCCGGATACAGGATTGGAGGAGCATCAGAGCTATTCGGGCCGAGGTTTGTGAAGGTCCTGGCGAGGTGACCGTGCCGTCGAGGGCAGGTTGTCACCAATACATGAAAGTACAGAATCAAAGAAAATTACCAAACATATTTTCTTGTCCTGATGTATTCCCTGCATTCTCTGGTGTTGGAGTATTAATGTGCAAACTATCTAGAAGGTTGCATCCATAGCACTATTTTTAGCACATTCTCAAGATTATCTATTCACAGACTCATTTGATAATCTCCTCCTCTAAATAGATTTTCATTGGTCACTCGGAGTCTCAGTCGAAGAAGGTGTTCCTCTTCTTCCTTCATGGGATAGCCTAGAGTGTTTGTGAGGAGTGTTTGGAGACTCCTCTCTCGACATCTCTCCTCAATATATATACTTTGAAAATTCATGAATATGAATGTTCATAAGTTATAGAAACATTAAATGGAAACAATAAATTTATAACACAATCATTTAAGAATTTATAACAACTTCAAAACATCGTAAACATATATTGAAAAACCTAGAACAACTATAGTTTTTACTAAGATGCTATATATAATAAACATGAAAATATTTAAATATAAAAAAAATGTGACATGTAGAGGATCATCTATATCTATACTTAAAACTAAATATATATATATATATATTACATGATATGTTATTGTTATCCTCTTAGATATATGCTCGGGAAAAGATTCAAGGGATCATTGATCAAACCCTCAAGGAAGATCTCATCATGACACCTAGAACAAATTGCCAAGCAGATTTTTTTTGGGTAAAATATCAATAGACTAACCAAACACATACATAGGTGGCACCAATAATAGAAGATAATGACACATACACATGGTGGAATTAGCAAGGAGATGAGGAGGGAGACACCAGCAAAAAAATGAGGAGGGTGACATCAACAAGGAGAACCAAAATTCCCAAACAATAAGCAAGAAGAGATCTGCGGAAAAATGGAAAATACCAAGAAATATCCTAGAGTGATCGTAGCCACTGAATTAAATAATTTAATAATTTAAACAAAATACATTTTATATCATAAAATATTAATTGTTAAATCATAAAAAGAAAAAAGAAAAAAACAAGTCAAGAGAGGGGATCCAAATTCAAGGAAGCTAACTTTCTTTAGGAAGAAGAAAAGAAAAAAAACAAAAACCCACACAACAATTAAGCAGGGTGTAACTCAAGAAAGTGTGGTTTCAATACAAAGTCAAAAATTAAATTCTTCCAAAGTCAAGGTGGTTAAAATTCTTTAGGTAAAAGAAAAGAGTAAAACCAAAAACCCACACAACCGGTAAGGGGGGAATAAGTCAAGAAGGGTGATTTTCAAGACAAAGACAACAATTAAATTCTTCTTTAAAGGAAAAATGTCCACATTATTATGATGATATTTACTTATAATCTTTTATCATCCCATCATACAAGGAAGATCAATAATGTGATCATGTTCTTCTTAACTACTCCTAGGTCTCATGGACCATCCCGGGAGAGAAACAAATCACACATGAAGTGATATTGTAATATGTGATGTCGTAATCGGGCATGTCCCTGTACATGGACAGATCCAAATTCGGCCATGTCAATTTAAACTAATTTAAACAAATTTAAATTGATTTAAACAAATTTTAACTCTAACAAAACAAACTCTAGTTAATTTAAACTAAATATAACTCTAACCAAACTAATAAAACTAACATTAAATGGACATATGTGTAATATGTGATGTCGCAATCGGGCATGTCCCTGTACATGGACATGGTCGAATTTGGCCCTGTCAATTTAAACTAAACAAATTTATATTAACTTAAACAAATTATAACTCTAACAACAAATAAGGGGGGCGTAATTCAAGCAAGGGTAATTTCAAGAAAAAGTCAACAGTTAAGTTCTTATTTAATGGAAAAATCTCCACATGATTCTGATGATATTTATTTATAAGATTTTATCATCCCAACATACAAGGAAGATCAATAATGTGGTCATTCTCTTCTTAACTACTCCTAGGTCTCATGGACCATCCCGGGAGAGATACAAACCACACATTATGTGATATTGTAATATGTGATGTCGTAATCGGGCATGTCCCTATACATGGACATAGCCTAATTAGACCTTGTCCATGTACAAGAACAACCCAAATTTGGGCTTGTCCATGTACATGGACAAGGCCAAATTCGGCCCTGTCAATTTAAACTAATTTAAACAAATTTAAATTAATTTAAACAAATTCTAACTCTAACAAAACAAACTCTAATTAATTTAAAATAACTCTAACTCTAACAAAACAAACTCTAATTAATTTAAAATAACTCTAACTCTAACAAAACTAACATTAAATGGACATATGTGTAATATGTGATATTGTAATATGTGATGTCATAATCAGGCTTGTCCCTGTAGATGGACAAGGCTGAATTCATCCCTGACAATTTAAACTAATTCAAAAATATATATATTAACTTAAACAAATTCTAACTCTAACCAAAAAAAATCTAATTAATTTAAACTAACTCTAACTCTAACAAAACTAACATTAAATGGACATATGTGTAATTTGTGTAATAAGTGTAACATGTGATAATGTAATATGTGATGTCGTAATCGGGCTTGTCTCTATACATGGATAGGGACGAATATGACCTTGTCCATGTACAGGGACAGGCCCTAATTCAGGCATGTCCCTGTACATGGACATGGAAGTATGTTATATATTATAATATATAACATTTGTTATATATTACAATATATAACATATGTTATATATTATAATATATAACATTTGTTATATATTACAATATATAACATATGTTATATATTATAATATAACATATTCTACATTCTACAATTTGATCAAAAATGTTATCACTTTTTTTGTTGCAATCTAGCATAATCAAAATACTTTATCTCTCAACAATACAAATAACATGGACATCCATTAAATATTCAAAAAATGTTATCACTTTTATTATTACAATCTGTCGTAATTGAAATTCTTTCATGTACATCCATTAAACATTCAAGGAAACGTGACACAAATAATCAAACAAATTGAACAAACTTTGTCCATTTAATTTTATGTAGAAACTAAGATTGACACTCTGCAAATCCCAATTCCATTCATGAAAAATTTATGAATGGTTTTCTTTCCATTTATTATATATTTAACGTCACATTGTCACTCTATATTAATTTTGGGGTGGGAAAAATATTAGAGAAAATGTATATTATGCCCTGTCCATGTATAGGGATAGGCTTGAATTCAGTCATGTCCCTATACATGGATAGGGACAAAATATTCTTACTCAAATTCAATCTAAAATAAACTAAACTCTACAGGGACAGAATTCAATCTAAACTAATTTAAACAAATTTAAATTAATTTAAACAAATTCTAACTCTAATTAATTTAAACTAACTCTAACTCTAACAAAATTATCAAAACTAACATTAAATGGACATATGTGTAATATGTGTAATAATCTTAGTATGTGATTTTTAATATGTGATGTCATAATCGGGCATGTCCCTGTACATGGAGAGGGCCGAATTCGGTCCTGTCCCTAATACATGGATAGGGTCGAATTTGTCCCTGTCCATGTACAGGGACAGGCCCAAATTCTGTCACTTTTGTTGTTGCAATCTAGAAAATTGAAATCCTTTATATCTCAAAAATACAAATAACATGCACATCCATCAAATATTCAAAAAATGTTATCACTTTTATTATCACAATATCCCCTAATTGAAATTCTTTCATGCACATCCATTAAATCTTCAAGGAAACGTGACACAAATAATCAAACAAATTGAACAAACATTGTCCATTTAACTTTATGTATAAACTAATATTGACAGTTTACAAATACCAATTTTGTTCATGAAAAATTTATTATTGGTTTTATTTCCATTTATTATATATTTAACATCACATTGTGACTCTATATTAATTTGGGGGTGGGGATAATATTAGAGAACATCTATATTCTTCCATGTCCATGTACAGGGACAGGCCCGAATTCGGGCCTGTAACTGTACATGGGTAGGGATAGAATATTATAACTCAAATTCAATATAAACAAATTATAACTCTAACAAAAAATCTCTAATTAATTTAAACTAACTCTAACTCTAACTAAACTAACAAAACTAACATTAAATGGACATATCTGTAATATGTGTAATAATATGAATATAGGATATTATAATATGTCATGTTGTAATAAGGCATGTCCCTATACAAGGACGTGGCCAAATTTGGCCCTGTCTATGTACAAGGACATGCCTAAATTCGGGCATGTCCCTATACATGGACAAGGCCAAATTCGGGCATGTCCTTGTACATGGACAGGGTCGAGTTCAACCCTGTCAAATTTAACTAATTTAAACAAATTTAAATTAAATTAATCAAATTCTAACTCTAACTAATTTAAGCTAACTCTAACTCTAACCTAGACCAACGTAGCTTCAACACAAGAACCAACATCTGCAACTCCAACGTCCACAGCTCCAACGTAGCAAACACCAACGTCCGCAACACCAACCTCCACTATCCCCTATCAATATCAACAGTTCAAGAAAAATGTGAGTTGAGCGATGTGCGGATAATATATAAACCATTTGTTCGGCCAAAATTTTCTTTCAGTCGAAAGAGCCTTTCGGCCGAAAGAGTCTTTCGACTGAAAAATTCTTTCGGCCGAAAAAAGGTTCGGCCGAAAATATTTACCGAAAAAAAAAATATCGTCCAGCTAAGATGGTAGAAGACAGTCAACGCCATTGTGCCAATACTGTTTGATTTGACGTCCAATGTTTTCGCCAAAAAAAGGTGTCTTCCAGCTGAAAGAATTATTAGTTCGACCGAAAGAATGTTAGTAGGAATTTTCGAAACTCGATTCTCACAAAAGTGTTACCCAACTTTGTGATTTTACCCCTAGGAAAATTGATAATAAATTGTCACAAAAAAAGTTGGAAATGTTTAGCTAGCATTTAATTTCACTTTTGGAGAGAATTTTATGCAATTATATGGTTGTAGAAATATTTTGTAACAACAACAAATTCTAGTGCTCAAAATTGCAATAAAACACCATGCAAACTCAATATTTATCTAGTAGATTGATTGACAATTGTCACAAGTGATTTCTGGATGAGCTAAGTGTGAGTTATGTGGGTGAATGTGACAATTTAGCATGAATTTGTATATTTGTAGCAATGATTTGCAACAACAACAAGTTAGTTAATGAATTCGTCTAGTTTAGGGTTAGTAGAAGTTAGCAAAATATTCAAGGAAGAGAGTTTGAGTGTTTAATAAATACTTCAATAAGAGAGAGGCTAGAAATAGTGCCTTCTAGGGATTATGGAGTCACATAGATGGCTTCTTCCAAGGACGCAAATCAATTTTGATAGTGCACAAAAGTCTAAGAGTAATGCATAGGAGAAGTAGTAACTTAATTCCCCCTATGCATTTTCCTCAAGAAAACAAGATACTATGGTGTAGGCAATTTTAGGCCCTAGCACTTTGCTCTCCTTAGGATTTTTATGGGATAAGAACTTAGGAAAATATAACTAGGTCAAAACCTTAGATTCCTAGGAAACTAGGGCTCTAGGGTTTCACTTGTTACTAGATCAATTCAATGAAAATATTGGAAAATATAAAGTAAGAAAGTAGCAAATTAAGTACCTTACTTCAAGCATTAAGTTTACCATGCAATCTCCTAATCTTGTATGAGAAAATAAACCCATACATAAATCATTCAGTAAATGACAAAAATGCGGATTTTACCTACTTGCACCAAGAATAATCATGAAAATACCATGCAAGATCACCATAATAGCTTCCAAGATTGATCCACTTGCAAAACATCAGCCTTATACAAGACTGTGCCTCACATTTTCAGCCAATATCCCTTCTAGGGAGAAACATTTAGACCTCTCCTCTTGTGTGAGGAGTTATGATGATAAAAATGAATGTACTTTTTGTTTATTTATACAAAACTAGTGACCTTTAATTAATTTATGGTCAAATAAATGTTAACCTGGCCAATTTACAAATAAATTCAAATATAGCATAAATAAAATTAATTAGCCCTTGAAATCATATCCAACGGTGACATCATTCCCTTCTAGATTGACGTTGATCCCCTAAAGTGTAACGTTGGGCTCCAGATGTAGAACGTTTGGCCTCCAAAGGCCCTGGATGATGCCCACACATGTCAACCAGCTCATAACTACCCTCAATATTGATGCAGGAGCATCCGCACCTCGTCGTGCGCGCCTGCACGGGAAGATGGAAAAGACTTCAAAGGGAGACGTCAGGGTCACGGTCGTGACTATTTAGAGGAGCGCCGCCGATTGAATAAAAGAATCCATATTTAGGCGTACTTATGTATCAATTGGGACCTGGAGCAGATAAGCTCTCGTCCTTGTACAGCAGGAACACTTATTAGATTTTAATGCAGAAAGATTAGATTGGATACAGG
>ML777637.1:1066289-1082521 GCA_009831015.1 Picea engelmannii
GGAAGATCCTTCTAGAAGCGGAAGCTTCTATTAGGTCTTCTTACATCCGCCTTATTCTATTTTATTGAAAGGTCTTATTAATATTGACCTTTATTACATCCAAATACATTAATCTACCTATGTGCGGGTTAGGACCTTAACAACTGCCCTCCTAGTAGTCTCCAATATCCTGCAGTGACCTCATTTCATTACCCAGTTAGCACTGTGAAATTCCTTGGCTGTCCTCCTGACTATCCGTGAGATCTTCAGCTGATATCAACTCCTTGCTCATCTGGTAATTTGAAATTTCCTATCTACCCTCCTGGCAGTTCTTGAGATCTTCAGCTGATCCCATTTCATTCTCTTCACCGAGAATTTTCCTAGTCTTTGGTTCACATACCTGAACCATCTCCTCAGGTCCTTCGAGGTTTTCAGCATGCCTCAACCATCCTCTTAACAACTTATGCTGTCTTCTAGCCATCAACTCGTTGACTGGCCAATTTTCCTTCAGCTTCCTCATGGGCCATTCATATACCCATCTTGTCTTGGCTCTCTGTTGTATCCCCAGTTCAAGCTCTTCCATTCTTGCCCTGATGTCGGAAATTTCTTTCCCCCTTTCGGTTGTGCTCATCATCTATGGGATTTTCCTTCCATCATATCTATGGCCTTCAGTAGTCATATCGTTTTATCTGTTTTCTCTCCTGGAAAACCTGTTGCTCACTTGCAAGCAATCATTTACAGAGTCTCCAGCACTATGTCTCCTTTTGTCTTCTCCCTCTACTTGAAATAAACAAACAGAGTTCTCTCTCTAATACCACCTGATGGCGCATCACCCAGGCACCTACCTCAATAGGTCCCGTGCATGACCTCCCAGTAATAAGGATCGTTCAATCACCAAGTAAGTTGAAGAGGCTCTTTCGATTCCCTGTTGGAATCTCTGTTAAAACCCGATCCACAGGTCCTTATTTTTACCCTCGTGGTCCTCTGCACTCCGACCGTTGTCCTTTCCTCAACAGGAAAAATATGATTTCGGGTTTTGAAGTTTCCTAATTCCCGATGTCACGAGAACCACTGTCCCTGTGAACTCTTGATCACTGAAATGTCGATTTGCCGAAACAGCTTTAACTTTAGTTAGCCCCCTGGGATATACCTTTGGTCCACATGACCTCCCTTTATATGACCGTAGTCCCTTTCGGGGTTTTGCAACTCAAGCGCCTGACCTCTTGGTCTCTCAACTCACAAAGTGATGATACGCAAGATGTCGATTGGAAATTTCCCATCTTCCTCTTTCCTTTTCGTGATTTCAGGCTTTGAAACACCAAAATGTCGAAGATCTTGTCCTCGAAACCCCTGAAGTTTCAATTCCTGAAACTATGATATGACGACTGCTTGGAAACCCCTTTTAGGATTTCACGTTTCAAGTTCTCCCGATGCGAGAATCCTCCTCGCCACTGTTCCTTCGCACTCCCAACCTCTGATGTGCCGAAGTGATGTCAATCTCCGCCACGTGTCCCAAATGGATGGATGACTCTGATGTGTTTCAGGGTTTTCTCCCTGGAGATTCCCGATCTCCCATATTCGAGACTTGTAATATCCCAAACTCTGATATCCCAATGCGCCAATGCCTTTCGGGAATTTCACCCTCCTGTTCACGAAGTTTAAACCTCGTGCAACTCCTGTCAAATCCAATTGTTGACGGGTAATTGGACCAAGATTCGATGGTCCATAACCTTTCTATTGTGCGCTCCTATGTTGCACTACCTCCTGGACGTGAAATATTCTCAATGGTCTATATCTCTCTGGCTGGATCCAATGGTAGTTGTTTCTCCTCCCTAGCTTTGGTGCTTTCTTCCCAAATTTGGAAGAATTTCGAAATCTCAAAGGCCTCAACCTTTTCTTCATCCCTGTGATCACTTGCAACTTTTGTGCGTAAAAGAACTCTCCTGCACGTATGAAAACACGGTTCCTCCTGAGCTTTAGAAAACTCTAAACTATTCCTGAGATTTATCTATCCTCTGCACTCCTTGCAACTATGGCTTCATGTGCTTAGAGCACTACTCCTCCCGAGATTTTATCCTTCTTTTGAATCCTCAAGGGATTCTTTGACTTCTACGCCTCTACAAACTCTTCACATACACACAAAGGTGTTATCTGTCTTGAGATTTCCTGTAGCTTCGACCTCCAAGGAAACGCATCCTTTTTCCTTTCTCCCTCAAATGGATAATTGGGATTCCCTCCTGGCTATCCTTCGCTCAAGCAACCTCTTGCTGAGATTTTCAGGGTGTTCAGGAATCCTGTGAAGGTCCTTCTCCTTGGATTCTTCTTCCAATCAGAACTCAAAGAGTTATTTTCCTTGTGCCTGTCTACACATTGTCTCAAATCCCACCTAGCAGAGTATCTTCTTACAGAATATCCAATAGTTATGTCCTCTCCTGTGCACCTTATGCACCTACTCAATGCCCTCCTGGCAGAGCTCTCAGAATCCTTAGTGATTCTGGTTCTTCTGTCAAACTCACAGCATATTTCTTCCTATGTGCACTCCTTGCACTCGCTCAATTCCCACCTAGCAGAGCTTCACGGAACTCCTCAGAGATTCTGTCTACAACTGTGTTCTTCTCCACAGCCTTTCCTCCTAAGGTATTCAACAACCTCACAGTTCTTTCTTCCGAGTTGTTGAATTCAACTTTTGTGCCCACCTGGCACGCCTCTGTCTAACTCCGCAGAGTTCAGAAAATCACCCTCTGTGCATGGCTATCAGAACCCAGAGCATTCTATCACACCCTCCTGGTGTGAAGCCTCAAATACCTCTCAATCTTGAAGCCAAAACAACCCCTGCAAAATGCATAAACATAACATACATTCACAACATATAAAGAACACTCACTGACATTTATTTAATATGGAAATATGCAGGAAAAACTTTTGTTCGTATTAAAATAGAAAATGCCTATTTGTACAAGGTGTTCCTGAGCATGGCCTGTAACAAGGTCTCGGCTCCTTCTCTTCTACTCTCTACTCGCAGACTCTCTACCTCATTCTACTAAATCTCTTTTTACAAAATGAGATATGAAATCTCTTTTACCTGAGGGGGCTCTTCGATCTCTTCCCTCCAATCTACCTACCATATTCAATTACATTGAATGGTTGTCTAGTCCACAGATCGGATCTAGATCTCATCCTTACAATCATTAAGTCCTACCTACTCTAATGCCTACACAAAGGCACGGCTCCATGGCTCAACAGCCTACAACATTAATTACATTCAAATTCAAAATTGAAGATGAGGGTTGCGCCTCTCTTCAGCCTTGAATGCATGCGCTGACATGGTTGGTTGGTTGGTTGGCTGACATGGAGAGATGCTCCTGCATCAGTTTCACACTATCTCTTCTGAGCTTCTGATTCGAAACAAACTCTATCAACACACTCCCTATGGACTATATGCACACCTTGCATAAACTCAATGAAGAGAAATAATTGAAACTTATTCAAAATGCTTCATAGTCTCATACTTTCAATAACATAACTCATTCATTCATGAAAACATAAAATAATAGGGAAAATATAAACAATAGTGACACCATGCATTGATTCAATATTCATATGTTATATTCATTCCAACATAAAATGGCTATAGCCTGAAAACAACTTACATTCAGTAACAACTATCTCCTACTCCGCAGCTAACCTTATTCAAGTATACAATGCACCTACTTATACAAGAGTTCCTCTCAGTTTCCTCCAACTACCTACTTGATTGAAGTTAAATTCTACAGCTACTTATGTCTTATTACATAAATGCCTATGATAGACTATTTAAGGCGAGTCTTCAGATCCACGCCAAAATAAAATAAAAAAAGAACGATATGATCTATTATGGTTTTGACATGATCGTTCAACATCCTCCTATTAACTTCTCTGATTCATATTTTACTCATACGTCCTTTGAGATATGCCATATTTCAAAATTTAAATTTTTACTCAAAAGGCACGCTAAGCGATGTGTTGTCATCCCATGTGGATTTGTTAGTGATGCCCCTGCATAATACTCCTCTAGGAAGAAAAATCATGTACTCGTGTCCATGAGCTCCTACATTGACCTTCCATGCTTATGTATATCAGCTTCACTTACCCAATTGGCATCTTCTATCGGGTGTCCCTTACACTTGACCAAATATTCAAAATAGGTCTTTCTCTTGGTCTTCTTGCCAATCCTTTGATCAACGATATTCTCCATCTATGGATTTTCTACTACAGGCATCTGCTTCTCCCACTGAATCTTCTCTTCATATTCCGATCTCTCTTTGTCATCTTCTCTGTAGGGATACAGGTCTGAGATGTTGAATATGGGTGATATTCCCACATCCTCTGGTAGCTCTAGCTCATAAGCATTGTTACCAAATTTTCATAGGATCTTGCACAATTCAATCTTCTTCAACTTCAACTTGTTATATGTTCCTCCTGGGAACCTTTCCTTCCTCAAGTGTGCTAAAAATTTATCCCCTACTTCAAATTGAAGTTCTCTTCTGTGTTGATAAACTCTGCGTTTATACTCTGCATTGTTGTTCTACAACTGCTCCTTGATCTGCTCAAGAAGCTTCTGCATTTCTGCAGCGAAGTCTTCTACTCCAACACTTTTGAATTCACTCTGATCCATGTCACTCAACTCTGATACCCCTCTTGGCATCATCCCATATACTATCTAGAATGGGATTTTTCCTATACCTTTTCTTGGTGAATTATTATATGCAAACTCTACTTGTGACAGAGTTTGATCTCACTGGCTATGATGTTCAGTGACCAAACTTCTCAGCAAATTTCCTAAACTCCTATTTACCATCTCAGTTTTTCCATTTGTCTAAGGGTGATATGTTGAAAAAAAGATAGTTATGTCCCCAGTTTCTTCCATAATGTTCTCCAGAAATGAACAACAAATTTAGTGTCTCTGTATGAGACAATGCTCCTGGGAAATCCATGAAGTCTCACAACGTCCTTGAAAAACAAATTCGCATCACTGGTCTTCTGGCATGGAATAAAGTGTGCCATCTTTGAAAATATATCAACAACAAAAAATATAGAATCACTTCCCCTCTGGGTTCTTGGCAATCCCAACACAAAATCCATTCTTATTGCATCCCAAGGCCTATCTCGAATGGGAAATGGGTAATAAAATCCATTGTTATGTTTCTTTCCTTTTGCATACTGTAAAATCTAACATTTTTTAACAAACCTTCTCAACTCTTCTCTCATGTTCAATTGTGAAAACGTCTTATCATGGCTGAAATGTTCAGCTAGACCTCCACTGTGTTTTTCCTTTAGCAAATTTTCCTTCATAGAGCACCTTGGTATGCAAAATTGACAACCTTTAAACAGCAATCCATCTTGAATCATGTACTCTGTCCACTAGATTATGTCTCTGAGCACAAGGTTTGTACATGCTTCATATGAATCTTTAAAATCTGGATCATCAGAATACATATCCTGAAGGTGTTCAAATTCCAAGGTCTTGACTTGAAATTCCTACAGAATCAGACATCTCCTACTCAATGCATCAAAAAATTTGTTAGCATTACCAGAAATATGTTTAATGACAAAATTGAATGTTTTCATAAACTCTATCCACTCAGCATGTCTTTGGTTTAACTTTTCCTGACTGGTTATGAATTGTAAATCTTGGTTATCGTTATACAAGACAAATTCCTTTGGAACAAGGTAATGCCTCCATTTGTTCAAGGCTTGAATTATAGTATAAAATTCTTTGTCATGTGTGGAGTACTTTCCCTTAGTATCATTCAACTTCTCACTGAAATATGCAACATGCCTATTGTCTTGGCTCAAGAATGCTCCAATTGAAACTCCACTTGCATCACATCTCACTTGAAATGTTTTCCCAAAATTTGGAAAGACTAGAATTGGTCATTTTGTTATCTTCTCCTTCAATATATTGAAACTCTACTCATCTTATTATGTCCATTTAAAAGACTTGTTTCTCTTCTTCAGTGTATCCATCATCGGTGCACAAATCCCACTGGAATTTCTAATGAACTTCCTATAGAAATAGGCTAATCCATGGAAGATTCTCACTTCAAACATACTCTGTAGTGATGGCCATTCTTTGATTGCTCAGACCTTCTCGGGATCCATCTTCAATTCATTCGAAGAGATCACAAAACCCAAGTAAATGAGTTATGTCTTCATAAAAAATGACTTCTTCAGATTTATCAACAACTTCTCTTGTTGTAGTCTCCTCATCACTAATGTCAAATGTCTCAAATGCTCTTCCTCAGTTTTACTGAAGACCAGTATATCATCTAGATATACAAATCACAAACTTACCAATGAAATCCTTCAATAATTCATTCATCAATCTCATAAAAGTACTTGGGGAATTTGTTAAGCCAAATGGCATAACAAGACACTAATACAACCCCTCATATCTCTTAAAGGTTGTCTTCCACTCATCACCTTCTCTCATTCTTATCTGGTGATATCCACTTTTCAAATCTATCTTCGAAAAAAAAAATTCTCCACTTAAGAAATCCATTAAGTCATCCATCCTAGGAAAAGGAAATATGTACCTGATGGTGATATTGTTTATGGCTCTTGAGTCTGTACACATTCTCCATCCTCCATCTTTCTTTGGACTCAACACAATTGGTATTGCACATGGACTCAAGATTTCTCTGACCAAACCCTTGTCTAACAAATCCTGGACTTGGTTCTTTACCTCCTCATTCTCTTGAGGTGTCAATCTGTATGCTTCTTTGTTTGGAAGAATTGCTCTTGGTATCAAGTCAATGTGATGGTTGATATTTCTGATAGGTGTTAATAAGTTAGGCAACTCATCCACTACTATGTCATCATAATTCCTCAACAACTCCTGAACATCTTCAGGAAAATCATCCATAGAAGTAATTGTAAGGAAAACTATGGGTTTCCTCACCACAACAAATTGCATCTCATGTTCCCTCTTGACTTCTGATTCGGATTATTTTCGGCACAAAATGAGAGTGGAGATATAATAAAGAAATGCACAGAGATATGGAATGTATTCAATAATATAATAGAAATGTATCAGAGATGCAACTATAAACACAGATATATAGTAATACATGATTTCTATTAATCAGAGAAATGTAGAGAGACTGTAAAAATACATAGTGAAAGACTCGCTAGAATGGTGGCAGCTTATCTCTGAGAAGAGATGTGATGGCTACTCGCATTCGCAAGAATATGGTTACAATGAGGTTCTGAAGGCCCTTTTACAATAAAAGGGAATGTCAAAAGTCCTAGACATCCAAAAACCTAACCCTAGGAGATTAAGCGCCAAAAGTCATGTGGGCCCCGTTTGGGTAAGTTAGTACATCAACTTCCTGGGGTCGTAACTTTTGCATACGATCTTCGTTTTAGGCGTATGATAGCTCGTTGGAAAGGTATCGTCAAGGAGATTCATTTTGGGGGATCAATCATGCTTTTGGCTATCATTGAGAACCTAAATATCTAAAAACATTCATTTAGGCCCTCAAAATGGCCCCGGAAGTTAAAACCTGATAAAAATAGTAAATTGTCAAAATTGCCAGAAAGTTGTTTTGAGCCAGTTGGAAAAGGTGGGTGGCCACCGATATCCACCTGGATCAACTTCACTCATGAGAAGTATGATTGTGTTGGCTTCTTCCTTCACTTTCTTCTCCTCTATTGGAGGAAACATGTGTGTTCTACCATTTAGTTCCAAGGTGTAAGTGTTCTTTCTCCCATCATGAATGACATTCATGTCAAACTGCCATCGTATTCCCAATAAAATATGGCATACATCCATAGGGATTACATCACATAGAATATCATCCCTATGTCCACCTATTTTAAATTCAACAAGGCATTGTCTAGTTACCATTACCTGGTGTCCTTTTTACAACCATGAGACCTTGTATGGATTTGGATGTGCATTTGTCTCCAACTCCAATTTTTCCACCATATCTGTGGATACTAGGTTTTTAGTGCTCCCACTATCAATTATCACCTTGAATACTATGTCTTTAGTCTTGCAATCTTTCCTGAATAAACTGCTCCTCTGCACTGGTTTTTCAACTTTTGGTTTTGTCTTCAAGAGAACCTTTTGCAACATCAGAGATTTTCCATCCTAGGCACCTTTTACTTCAACATTCCTTTTATATGCTTCTGAAATGTGAGATTCACCTCCTCTTTCCTTCTTTCTCTCAAGACACTCCCAAGACTTCTGTCCTGGTTTTCCATAGGTATAACATACTATCTCTCCTCTGCTTCTTCCTCTTCCTCTGGAAAAATAATTTCTTCCACCAGGTTGTCTCCCTCTGGATAATCCTCCTCTTTCTGAGTGACTATGGGTTTTCTCATCCTCACCCTTGGGCTTCTATGACTTATCATGGGAAAATCCCTTACCTATGTTTGGTCTTGTACCCCTGCCTCATTGACTTTGTTTTCTGGACAATTTCTCCTCTACTTTCACTGCATATTGATATGCCTCCTCTAGTTTCCTCACTAAAATCATGTTGATTTCATCTTGGATCTCATATCTCAGGATATTTATGTACCTAAAAAATTTCTCTTCATCTCTCTCCCTCTGTCTAGTCCTGATGTTCATCTTGTAAAACTCCTATGTGTACTCTTTAACTCTCATTCCTTTCTGTCTTAGGTTCTGCATCCTCCTGAACAGATTTATTTGATAATCCTTGGGCATGAACTTAGCCTTTTGTTTGGCTACCATCCTATCCCATCTCTTTATCTTTTTTTTTCCTTTGCTCCTCCTATCAGCCTACAGTTCATCCAACCAGAGTGTTGCATTCCCTTCAAGTTTGGTGACAACATGTCTCACCTTATTTTCCTCATCGACATATTCATAGTAGAAATACTTGTCCATGGACCTTATCCAGTCCAGTAGCTCTTCAACATCTATATTTACTTCATACATTGGAACTTCTATCTTTTCCCTAGCTCCCAACTTCACAATAGCTTTCAGTAAGCCTTCTTAGACAACATCTCCCCCTACATCATCTTCAATTTTTGTCTCCTCACTTTACGCTTCACTGATGTCTCGAGCATTAGGCCCTCTTCTACACTACTTCCATTGTTTCCAGCCTTGCACATAGTTCTCTCATTTCCCTTTCGAATTCTAGATTGGCTATAGGTGGCTCCACACTTCTCCTCTGTGGCATTTTGTTGACTGGTTCTCACACACCAAGTACAAATTTGAGTTCCTTTAAGCTTTGATACCACTTGATGGTATCATACTATTACCTTTGTCTCCTTCTTATAAAATCTACAGACGAAATCAGGCTCTGATACCACTTGATGCAGACCTGCCTTCCCTCCTCAGGGTTGCGTGACCTCTCAGTCTAGAATCGTTCAAATCTATTCTTGAGATGGATCAACTCCCTGGGACCTCATTGATATCAACTTGAACCAACACAGGCCCTATTATCACTCTCCAGGTTTTGATGGTCATGATATGATTGTCACCAATTGTCCATCAATCAACGGTTCTTAGAAATTGTAGGCTGCAAATGTGCTCATCCTTTATCAAAGAGATTTGTCCCCACAATCGAAAAAGTGCACACTCTGATCCGGATTATTTTCGGCATGAAATGAGAGCAGAGATATAATAAATAAATGCATAGAGATATTGCAGATATTCAGTAATATAACATAAATGTATCAGAGATG
Organism: Picea engelmannii; assembly: GCA_009831015.1. NCBI lineage: Eukaryota > Viridiplantae > Streptophyta > Pinopsida > Pinales > Pinaceae > Picea > Picea engelmannii. The sequence continues at coordinate 1,075,962 of ML777637.1, forward strand.
AAACCATAAACACAGATATACAGTAATACATGATTTCTATTAATCAGAGACTGTAAAAATACAAAGTGAAAGACTCGCTAGAATGGTGGCAGCTTATCTCTGAGAAGAGATGTGACGGCTACTCGCATTCACAAGAACATGATTACAATGAGGCTCTAGAGGCCTTTTTACAATAAACAGGAATGCCAAAATTCCTAGACATCCAAAAACCTAACCCTAGGAGATGAAGCGCCAAAAGTCATGTGGGCCTCGTTTGGGTAAGTTAGTACATCAACTTCCCGGGGTTGTAACGTTTGCATACGATCTCTGTTTTAGGCGTATGATAACTCTTTGGAAATATCTATCCGAGGCCTACGACGCTCAAGACAAAATAGCATCATAAATTTTATTTTGCGAGAGAAACATACACAAAAAAACATCGTTTAGGGCCTCAAAATGGCCCCGGCAGTTCAGGACCCGAAAAAAACTGCTAAAAATAGTAAATTACCAAAATTGCTAGAAAAATGTTTTGAGCCAGTCGAAAAAGGTGGGTGGCCACCGATATACACCTGGATCAATCCTCCCTCCTTAGGAATCAATGGTCTCCATTGCGTTGAGTTCCCGGGGGAAAGGGAAAAGTGTTTGCTGGATCTGCATCTGAGTGAGTTGCTTGTATTGTTGGAGACATCGTACTGCTTAGTTTGTGGAAGTCTTTCATGAACCTGTTGAAGTTGAGGTTGTTAAACAAGTCGAGCTACATGAGAGGAAGGTGTGCAGAAGGAATCTTTGTGCTTTGTTGCAACCTTATCGACCTGCTTCTTTTGGATAGAAGGTGCAGGGGGAGAGACTGTAGTGGTTGCAATGTCCTTTTGTTCCCCTTTTGAACAAATTGTGAAGAAGCTAAATTTTGCAGTATGAGATACTACCTTGCGAAACTTTTTAGGTGAAACAATAGTTGGAACTACCTTTGGTATTCTGTAGATATGGCCCCCCAAAGTAACAATGACACTACGGGGTCGAGACTCATCAATAGCATGGCACTTCCACATATATGGCTGGCCCAAGAGAACATCACAGACATCTAGTGGGGCAACATCACATAATACCTAATCCTTGAAGGGTTGGATGTCGTATGACAATATACACTGTTGGCTGACATGAAGATCTCAGCCTTGGCGAAGCCACCCAATGTTGTATGGTTACGGGTGTGGTGTTGTCGACAATCCCAACTGTTTGACGACCTCTAGTGAGATGAGGTTCTTTTGGCTTCCTCTATCAACAATAAAATGCAGCGGGGTCCCCTTCACCCACATCTGTGAATGAAAAAGGCACTCCACCTCTTCAGGATCTAATGGTTCTTCTGGTTGAATCGTTGCGGTCGCGACAATAGTAGTGGGGTCTGCATCGATGATCTGTCTTTTCCCATTATTTTCAAAATCAGATTATGAATCAGGGTTCGGCTCCTTTTCTTTGATCTCAGCCACCAATGACTATTTTGAGTGACATTCATCGGTGTTGTGCCAGGGGCGTTTGTGGAAATCACACCATTTTTTGGTGTCCTTCTTTGTCTTCCCGTGACCCTTCTTTTCTTGTGGCTTGGACTAGCTTTCGAGAGACTGTTTGTTAGGGCTGTCTTTGTCATACTTTGGTTGTTGTGGATTTGCAGACCTGAACTCCCATTTGTTCTGGTGCTTAAATTTCTGCTCAATTTTAACAGTGTATCGATAAGCAGCACCGAGTGATGAGATGTCTAGAAAATCCATTTCAGTCTGGATGTATCTGTGTAGAGCCCCACGGTATTTCAGAAACAAATCTTGCTCAAATTCTTTCATACCTAGCTTGGTGCACAAGGTATGGAAGGTATTGGTGAACTCCGAAACTACTTGGCCCCTCTCTTGCCACAGTGTGCTCCATCTCATGTACTAGTCCTCATAGTTGCCAACAGGGTAATACGGTTCTTTTACCGCATCCACAAAAAAATCCCAAGTGGGATCGGCCCCATATATTCCAGACTCCTCTATGGAACTTTTCTCCCAGTAAGTTTCCCACCAATGTTTGACATGAGGGAGAGCTTTAAGGAGTGAAAAGGTGATCTATTCTTTGTTGGAAAAATTATGAACAGAGAAATAACCTTCCAGCAGAGTTAACCATTCTTCTAGGGCTTCTACATCTATCTGTCCTTCAAATACAGGAATATAAAAATTAACTTGTACCTTGAAAGGCGAGGTGCCTCCAAAGTGGCTGCTTGATGAAGATGCGCCTAATGCTATCGGCAGGCATTGAAGGATGTGGGTGAAATTCTCCATCATTTCGTCCCTCTGTCGCGTGAGAGTTTGCTCAAGCAACAGATTGATAGGATCGTTTGCTCCGTCGTTTTTCTTTTCTTTCACCATTGAGGGTTTCTTGGGTGTGCGAGAGAGATTTTCTTCAAGAGAGACAAGCTCGAGACCCAACTTTCTATACTCGGACCTCATTGGGGACATGCACTAAAACAATGATCAAGAGCCGCTTGCTCTGATACCACTGATCTGGATTATTTTCAGCACGAAATGAGAGAGAAGATATAATAAAGAAATGCACAGAGATATTGAAGATATTCAATAATATAACATAAATGTATCATAGATGCAACCATAAACATAGATATACAGTAATACACGATTTCTATTAATCAGAGACTGTAAAAATACAAAGTGAAAGACTTGCTAGAATGGTGGCAGCTTATCTCTGAGAAGAGATGTGACGGCTACTCGCATTCGCAAGAAGATGATTACAATGAGGCTCTAGAGGAATTTTTACAATAAACAGGAATGCCAAAATTCCTAGACATCCAAAAACCTAACCCTAGGAGATGAAGCGCCAAAAGTCATGTGGGCCCCGTTTGGGTAAGTTAGTACATCAACTTCCCGGGGTCGTAACTTTTGCATACGATCTTCGTTTTAGGTATATGATAGCTCGTTGGAAAGATCTATCCGAGGCCTACGACGCTCAAGGAAAAATAGCATTATATATGGTCTTTTTCAAGAGCAACATAACCAAAAAAACATTGTTTAGGGCCTCAAAATGGCCCCAGAAGTTCAAGACCCGAAAAAAACTGCTAAAAATAGTAAATTACCAAAATTTCCAGAAAACTATTTTGAGCTAGTCGAAAAAGGTAGGTGGTCACCGATATCCACCTGGATCACACTCAATATCCTTTTAAATCATGGTCATTTATCCCTTGCCCCGTTGAGATCAATGACACTGGAAAATTGTGGGCTTCGAACTAGTGTTGTCGTTAAGTTTTCCTCCTCTCCCCGCAGTGACTCCTCACCATCGATTTCCTTGATCTTCGATCAACGGTCGTCTGTGGGTCATGTTATTATAACTCCTTGTCTCTAATATTACACTAACAGATGATATCTCCTTCCTCCCCTATGACCTTTGGCTAAGACCCAGGGCTTAACCTCCTGGCGCTATGAAACTTCGACACTTCCTCCCCTATGACTTTTGTCTAAGACCCAAGGCTTAACCTCCTGGCGCTAGGAAACTACGACACTTATTCCCCAATGACCTTTGGCTAAGACCTAGGTCTTAAACTCCTAGCGCTACGAAACTTCAACACTTCCTCCCCATACCAGATCAACGACACTCGATCTCCTTCACAGTCAACGATCAAGATTATCTTTAGGACTCCACGCTTCGATAGTTCTCACTTTTGACCTCCACGTTTCCCTAGAGAATTCTATACCCAATTATTTGGATCATGCTCCACGTATCAACCTCAAATCAATGGCTTTAGTCCACTTCAGGACTTCGGCCTTCGGAAGTTTCAACCTTTCCACGTTGGTTTCCTCCCGGAATGCTTTCACCTAGAGTTCACAATTTATCGACGCATGTCCTCCTTCACAACCAATGGCTATGAATGACTTTGACTATTCGGGCTTCAGGAGTTTAAACTATGAGCACCTTCCCCTCCCAAAGTGATTTCACCCGAAGTTGACAGATTTTTTCCATGTGTCCCTCTAGATATGATGGTCCAGGTTTACTTTGACTCTTTGGGGTTTGGGAGTTTCAAAACCTCCACACTGTCTTCCTCCTGAATTTATTCTACCTGAAACACATGATCTCTTGACGTGTGTTTCCCCCTTAAATATGACGATGATTGTCCTCTTCGTCTCTTCGAGCTTTGGGAGTTTCAACTACTATGCACTCGTTCCTCCCAGAGTGCTTTCAACCAAAGACTCAGATATATCGCTAAGCATCCCTCTAGATGATGTACATTCTCTGGCCTCTTAGAGAGTTTGGAAAATCCTCGCTCCTATGTGCACACAGAAACTTAAATATTGTGTGCTTCACCCTAGATCCAATGATCCAGAATGAGCCCAGTCCCTCCTGGATGGATCTTAGTCGATGGCTTGTGAAACCTTCAGAACTTTGTTTCCTTTGAATTTTTCTCCCCACTATATTTTTTCAACTTTATCTCTTCAACCCTTTGACTCCTCAGAGTATCTACTCTGACACTTAGTCGGATTTCCAAACTATGCACTCCTTGGAATAGATTCCTATGCTAGACTTAGCTTCTTGGGAGCGACTGTGCACACCTTGCAGTATTCCCTTTTCACTCCTTGCAATGGATGTTTCACACTAGCTCTTCTGAGCTTCTAAGTCGAAACAGAATTTGTCAATGCACTCCCTGTGGACTATATGTACACCTTGCATAAACTCAATGAAGAGAAACAATCGAAACTTATTCAAAATTCTTCACAGTCTCATACTTTCAATAACATAACTCATTCATTCATGAAAATAGAAAATAATAGGGAAACTATAAACAATAGTGACACCGTGCATTGAGTCAATATCCCTTTGTTATATTAATTCCAGCATAAAATGGCTACATCCTGAAAACAACTTACATTCAGTAACAACTATCTCCTACTTTGTAGCTAACCTTATTTAGGTATACAATGCACCTACTGATACAAGAGTTCCTCTCGATTTCCTCTAACTACCTACCTAATCGAAATTAAATTCTACAAATACTTAAGTCCTATTACATAAATGTTTGTGACAAACTATTTAGGGCGAGTCTTCAGATCCACACAAAAATAAAATAAAAAAAGGATGATTTGATCTCTTATGGTTTTGACGTGATCGTTCAACCTCCTCCTATTAACTTCTATGATTCATCTTTTACTCAAAATTCCTCTAAGATATGTCATCTTTCAAAACTTAAAAGTTTACTCAAAACGAGTGCTAAGTGTTGTGATGTCATCCCATGTGGCTTTGTTGGTGATGCTCCTGCATCAATTATTCATACCACCAAGTTTCTAGTACCACATGTAGATTGACCGGTGAGATATTATAAAATAAGGAAAAGTGATTGCATGGATAGTACACATGGGGGATAAGTAATTCCATATTCATTACTAATACACCTCTTTCTAAGATAGATAGAAGATTTACCTATATGTGTATAACAACAATGGTAGTCATAGTAATCATAACATAGTAGTCAACATGAGCATATTGTAAACACGAAGCTATTAGGGATAATATGTACTCTATTATTCCCATAATATCACTATAACTAAGAATGTATGAGTAAATGAATCACACTAGTTTACTGATATGACATGTTTCAATAGAGAGATTTGTAATGATGTACTAGATCTCGATATATATTTCTATCATTAAGATCAGATCCCCAACCCTTGGATATGAATAACACTCAGTAATTAGGGAGATATTGTGATCATTGTTCATAGTAAACCGTATAAGTAGTGTGTAAGCTTATCCTAATTACACTAATATTAATTCCCAATGTTCAACATGATTACACTAGTTATGACACTTCCCTATATCTATTATCCATAATACGTATGATTTTATACATGTAGTAAGATGAGATATTCCACTTGGTTCATATGTAAGAGATTATAGTTACGCTTGTTAGAAAAACAGGACCGCGGAGCAATAAAATAAAACAAATGCAGAAAAAAAATACCGATGACACACAACACAATAGAGACACAGATTTACATGGTTCACCCAGTGTGGGCTACGTCCACCAGAGAAATTGCCAGGTCCTTCCTTTATTATTATCCAGCAAATGAAGGGATACAACCTACAACAAAACCCGCTGTAACTTCCTCTTCTTTCTCTCACAGTCTCCACTCTCAGAATACAATATTCACAGTCGTACATAGCCGCAATACATTTCCCTCATAAAAGAGGGTTTCCTTCTAAAGAAAAAAACCCTAACATAATCTCTACCGTTAGATCTACGACCTTATAATGAATGGTCCAGATTTACAATGAAATTACAATATACTTTTATAAGGCAATTTTTGCTTCGGGGGCTTCGCCCCCAAACCCCCATCGGGGGAAGCTGCCCCCAAACCCCCGCTGGGGGCCCGCTTGCCCCCAGACCCCCCAGCCGAGGGGATGGACCCCCGGACCCCGCAGAGGGGGTACCCCCCCTCTGCACTCCCCCGCGTGGAAGAGTGTACATACTTCTAGGGTGTAAATACTTCATGGGGTATAAACACGGCTGAAAGAAAGGACCTCTGAATCAGGAAGATAATCAGGCTCCACAA
>ML777637.1:1098114-1112511 GCA_009831015.1 Picea engelmannii
TTATCAATTGGCTAAAGAAGGTATTGCTCCTTGTATCCTCATAGTGTGCTATCATTTCTTCTGTGAAAATCGTCCAAGTGACGAGTGATTTGCGAGAACAAAGCCATTGATACCATACAAATTGATTAGGTTCTAAATATAAATAAGCAATTGTACCTTTTGTGTATGTGGCACATTATGGAGATCAAAGAATTGCTCCATCTAAAGTATCCATGTGATTTGGTCCTTGCCATCAAACTTCCTCATATCAATCTTAGGAACGTGGTTGGTTTTCAAACCAAAGTTGGACTTTCTCCATTCTTCATTCACCTTCCTTGTGTCCTCATCATGAATTTCATGGGATGCATTTTCACTTTCAAGTGTCTTCTCTGTTACAAAATTTTTCAATACTTCCATGATCTCTCCTTTTAAACCATCCATCCTAGTATCCATCTTAGCTTCCATTGAATCCATCATCTCTTGTAGTTCATATTTTGTTACTATCTTCTTTTGTAAATCATTTATGCCCCTATGCATTTCTTCACCTTCATCAAGAGTCCAAGTAGGATTTTCTGGAGGCTTAGTTGGTGTAGAAGTTCCCTTTTTCGGTGGCATGTTGGCCAAGTATCACTTTTGAACCTTGATTTTGAGGTGGTTCTGCTAGACAATATTTCTTCTATTGCATCTCCCAAGTTTCAACCCTTATAGGTATGAAACTTTATTTTATGTAGTTCTCTGATATTTCTTCTTTTCAATGCCACAAGTCTGATCAAAATTGGATGTGCCAAGTGGAATTTACGGTAACTTCCCCACAACTTGTTGATTTTTAGCCTTTCCAGGAGATCTCACTTGTATAGCATTCCCCGCCCAAAATAATTGATATAAAATTCTGAAACTCACACCAGAAATACTACAGACTATCCACGATCCAATGAAACTAGTCCCACTCAATTTGGATACTCTAGGAAGAAGTTATGATTGTTCTAGCTGGAACACCTTCTTGAGACTAGTCAATAGGACTAGTCAGATACCCTATCTTACGCAAGGTGTATCTGCAAATTTAAGATGAACCAAAATATGCACTTTGTACCACATATACCTTTCTAATTTCTCTAAATATCCTCTAGAGTTGAGGGTCTGAAACGTTACAAAAAAATATTTATAGTGAAAATTCTGTAGTGACTCAATTCAGGATGATTCCATAACCCTATCTTGTACAGGTTGTATCTCCGAAAGTATAAGGCCTCAAGAACTGAATTTTGAACCCAACGTACCTTGATCCATATACTAAATATCCTCAAATCCTTTCCTTCTAAAACATTGTAAACAAAAAGTTATAGTGAAAATTCCAAGGTGTCTCATATGTAGCAGCGAAACCCCAAGACCTTGAGCTCTTATACCATATGTTAAGAACCAAACATCAATATAGCATAGAAAAACATCAGAAAAAGTACTCAACACCTTGAAAAAGAGATGATTTCAGATAATAAGCCACTTCAAGGGGGAAACCTCCTTTTACCCCACATAAATGTTCAAGTACAAGATGATTCAAAATGAAAATGTCTCCTTGGTATATATAGGAGACTAGGAGGTATAATTACAACTAATGGCCTAAAGTCGACATAAATAAAATAACATTACTAATATAATATGCCCCAATTAAGGGGTAATGAGCCAATGTTAGGGCTTAATAGATTCAATATCCATTTATCTATCAGAATTCCAAAAGTCTAATCTTATGAGTCTTATACGCATAAAATCTAAAAAGGGGGTACATTAGGGTAACTGTTTTCTATAAAAGGTAACTCCTATTATATTCACTTAGAGCCTCTTTTAATCAATGCATTAAATGTCAACAATATTAGATCTGTGCATCTATGTAAATACATGAATAAGAATATCATTCCATCAGAGTTTGGTCATTATAAATGATGTTCCGAGGGATCTGAGTTTGGTTTCCTGGGGTTTTAACTACAGAGAGGATATGCCCCATTGATGTTAATCTCCTCCTTTACTTACCTACTTACAAGAATATAATTACAAGTGCATCCATCTAGCATTTTACTCACAGGAGGAACAATTTTCTAGAGTTTGGATGTTCATTACGATCTTCGCGACAACAGGCATATTATAACTATGAAAGGACTTCATCTTCCACAACAAATAACTATACCTCAGTAGATATATCTGAACATTCCCACAGATGTATTACAACTATATAAATAAGGATTTCGTTCACATATATTCCTCACAACGAACAAAAAAATGGGAAACGTTATAGTTTCGTTTTAATCAAATACAATGCATCAGATATCAAATTATTCAAAACAGAGAACAGAAATTATTCCAGATCGGATTTAATAGATACTTGACATCGGATGAAACATATCCATTCATAATAGAGAGGTGTATATCATCATATCTGAATCAAATCTGTTGGACAACAAAGGGAACAACCACGTTCCTCCCAACCATAGAACAGGGCAGCCAAAACTACTTGCCTGATTCACCCCCTAGCCTGACCATGAATCCATGAGGGAGAACTTGGAGACTCCTCAGTAATATTCCAAATTTTTCAGCAGTTAGCCTCTTGTCTCACACTTGCTCGACAATGCTCATAACACCAAGATAGCTCACAATCCTTTCCCAGCATACTTGGCAGCATCCTTCCTCCTCACATATGCCATTTATCAATTTTTGCCTAGGTCTTTTTCCCTCCTTTGGGGATTTTTGCATATTTTATTAATCCCTAATTTTCAGGGGCTGCCAGTGGCCAAATATCTGATTTTCCACTTGTAATAATCATCCCAAAGGCAGTTCCAACATGTTCCCCACTCATCAAGTTATGGTCAGCTGGTTTTTTTAACATGGTTGTTCCATTTGTCCTCCTACAATTAATATAAATATTCTGTTGTGATACAAGCGTCATAGTCAAATAGTTAGTTGAGTCTGAATAGATCTCTGCCCAACAGTCACAATAATTAAATACAATTATTAAATTTGAAATTCAAAATTGCCATAAATGGCAAAAAAATTTCAGATTCGAATTTGCCAAAAAAAGAAATAAATTTCCAGCACACAAAAATAAAAATATTTTATTTTGGGGGGATGTCACATCCTTTCCCCCTTTAGTAAAACACTGTCCTCAGTGTTCGTTCCTTTCCTGGAACAGGATTGGATGATATTTCTGCAAATCTCCCTCCAATTCCCAAGTGGCCTTCGCAGGACTAAAGTGCTTCCATTGCACCTTTACCTGAGCGATGACTCTATTCCAAAGTGTTATTTCTCTCCGCTCTAGAATGTGTAGGGGTTCCACCTGGAACTCTCCTTTGGGTTCCACCTATACCAAGTTCCAATCAATCATATGAGTAGGGTCATGAATATACTTTTTCAACAAAGAAACATGAAATTTATTATGAATTCTTAGATTAGCTAGAAATTCAAGCCGATATGCTATGGGTCCAATTCGAGCTAGTATCTTGAAGGGACCACAAAACCTGCGTGCCATCTTGGCACAGTTCCCCAACTTTAGCGAGCTTTTTCGGGCTTTGAACTTAAAATAAACATGGTCTCTCACTCAAAATTCCAAGTGTCTTTTTTTCTGATCTGCATAGCTCTTATGTCTGTCTTGTGCTTCTTTCAAGTTCTGTTGTAGCTTCCTTACCATGTTCTCCATTTCTTGGAGCATCTCTGGTCCAACCATGATTTTTTCAGCTTGGTTATCCCAGCTAATTAGAGTTGTATACTTTATGTCGTACAGTATTTCGAAAGGGCTCAACTTAGCCAAAGTTTGGTACCCATTGTTATATGCAAATTCTACCAAGTGTAGGTAGTCTTCCCGATTGTTCATCTTTGTTCTTACATACATGCGGAGCATATCCTCTATGATTTTGTTTGTCCTTTCATTCTATCCATCCCTTTGTGGATGATAACTCATACTAAAATTCAAATTAGTATTTAGCGCTACAAACAATTCCTTCCAAAAAGCGGATGTGAATTTTACGTCTCTATCTGAAATCATCATTTCAGGAATACCATGCAGTCTAAAAATTTCTTTCATGAATATTTCAGCAATATTAATAGATTTAAAAGTAGTCTTTACAAGATTAAAGTGTGTAGACTTACTGAGTTTATCTATTACAACCATGATTGAATCATTTTGTTTATGAGTTTTAGGCAAACCTATTATAAAGTCCAGCGATATGGTCTCCCATTTCCATTCTAGTACCGGTAATGGTTGTAATAGTCCAGTTGGATGCTGGTGTTCAGCCTTAACCTGCTGACAATCTTGGCACCTAGCCAAGTACTCTGCTATTTTGTCCTTCATGTTAGGCCAGTAAAATAGTTTTCTGAGGGTTGTTATTGTTTTTTGACAGCCTGGATGGCCAGAATACGGTTTCTTATGCACTTCGTCTAAAATAGTAAATTTCAGCTCTGTTGAATCTAGTATGTAAAGTCTGGTTTTAAATCTTAATAGTCCCTTCTTTTCGATACTTATATCTGGCTTATATGGGTTTGCGATACTATTTTGAACTTCTACCATCATCTTAGTGTAATTTCCATTGTTAACACCTGTCGTTCTTATTCTTTGTTCCATATCACTTTCTGCCCTGCTGTTTTTTATCTCAAATAACCCATGGATTTTGCGGCTTAAAGCATCTTCTACTTTATTTTCCTTACCCTTGATATGTCTGACCTCGAAGTTGAATTATCTCAAGAAATCTAGCCACCTTGCTTGTATTGCATTAAGATCTGGTTGGTTAAACAGATATTTCACCTCGCTATTATTCGTGAATAGTAAGAATTTTTTTCCCATTATATAGTGTCGCCACATTTTTAAGGCATGTATTACTGCTGCTAATTCTAAGCCATGAGTAACATAATTTCGCTCATGTTGTTTTAATTTCTGGGGCTCATAGAAAATCACATGCCCTTCCTGAGTTAGAACACCACCTAGTCCCTCTTTACTTGCATCAACGCATACTGTGAAGTCTTTATCTAGGTCTGCTACCTTCAAAATGGGAGCTAATGTCAATAATTCTTTTAACTTGTTAAAATTGTCTTGACACTTTTGCGACCAGTTAAACTTGGTCCCTTTCTTTTGTAATGACGTGATAGGGTAGGCTATCTTGGAGAACCCTTCTATAAATCTAAGATAATATCCAATGATTCCCATGAATGACTGGATATCTGCCACATCCTTAGGTACTGGCCATTCCATAATGGCTTTTACCTTTTTCGGCTCTACGGAAATACCTTCTGAGGACATGACATGTCCTAAATATTATATTTCTTTTTGATAAAAGTTACATTTGTTGAATTTTGTGTATAGTTTGTGTTTCCTTAGTGCTTGTAGAACTATTCTTAAGTGTTCATCATGTTCATCCTCCGTTTTAGAATAGACCAGAATATTGTCGATAAATACTACTACGAAATTGTCTAAGTACTGGATGAAAATGTTGTTCATCAAGCACATAAATGTGGCTGGTGCATTAGTGAGTCCGAAAGGTGTGACTACAAACTCATAGTGTCTGTATCTTGTTCAAAAATTTGTTTTGTTTATGTCCTGGTCCTTTATCCTAACTTGATGATAACCAGATCGTAAATCCAATTTTGAGAAGATCTTGGCCCCACCAACTTGATCGAATAGATCATCTATCCTGGGTAAGGAGTATTTGTTCTTAATGGTCACTTTGTTTAGTTGTCTATAATCAATACATAGTCTTAGAGTACCGTCTTTTTTTTTCACAAAGAGGATTGGTGCACCCCATGGCAAGACGCTTGGTCTGATATACTCTTTGTTGTAATTGTATTTTTAATTCTGTCAATTCTGGTAGAATCATTCGATAGGGTGCTTTTGAGATGGGGGTTGATCCGGGTAGTAAGTCTATGGAGAAATATATTTCTCTCCTAGGAGGTAATTCTGGTATCTCATCAACAAACATCTCTCTGAATTCACGTAGGACAGCAAAGTCTTCTTACTTGGGCTTATATTCTTTTTCTAATATATTCATTACTTGGATGGCGTAAACTTGACATCCCTTTCTAATACATTTCTTGAATTGCATCACTAAAACTTGTCTGACTGACAAAGGTTTTGGTATGCCTTGGGTTGTTCTAACAGTGCCAAAATTATCTTTGTAGCTAAGTATATTTGTATAACAGTCTAGTACTGCTTTGTGTTGTTCCAACCAATCCATCCGGATAATCATATCATAAGATCCTAGTGGTAGGATGTTCAGATTGGTCCTTATCTTTTGACCATCTAAGATGAACTCAAGATTAGAAATAAAGTTAACTACTTTTCTTTTAGTTCTTGTTGCTAGTTGTACAAGCCAATATTTTGCGTGCTTTTGTTTCTTAAGTTTATTCAACTCTACTACATCGGGAGTAATATAACTTAACATAGCTCCAGGTCCAATTAAAACAGAAATTCGAGTGTCATGGATTTTACCTTTGATTTATACCACCGAGGATTGGTGGTCATCTTGTCGACCATCTATGGTTGCATCTATCCAATGCAGACTTCTGCCTATGTCTCCCACTATCAAGGCTTCCTGCAAATTGTGGACAACAGCACTATTTGTTGCAGTTAAATGTCGATAGTTCCTCCTTAGATGAGGCTCTCCACACTCCCAACACTTTAATGGCTCGCGGAAGTTGTCCCCAAACTTCTTCATTCCCAGGTGTACTGGTTTACTGCTACCTTCCATATTTGGATGATTGGAGTGAAAATCCTCCCTTGGGAAACTTTTTGTTGCATTCCGATAAGGAGCTGGATGGTATCCCTTCTTCCGATTGTGCATTCCATATTGTTTCTTATCCTTCTAGGTCTTGGGAAACTCTACCCGTTGTTTATACTAGTCATAGCACATTCGTGCCTTCCTGAATGCCTCACTCAAGGATTTGGGGTTGTCAAACTTGATTCTGTCCCGGTAAGCCTGTGGTAAACAGCTTAAGAATCATTGGATCTTTACCTTGTCCTCTCGGATGTACGGTATGAACCTTAATAGTTCCAGAAACTTATTTATAAGGTCCTCCATTGTCATTTGTCCGAGTCATAATTCGTAAAATTATTTCGTCTTCCTTTCATAATAGCTTTCAGAAAGGTATTGTTTCTTGAAATAAATCTTGAAGTCAGACCATTCCAACTGTCTCTCCTTTAGGCCCTTGGCCAATTTCAGGTTCTGCCACTAAATGTTGGCCTTCCCCTTCAGATTGTAGATGGCCATTTTGACCTTCATGTTGCTGGAATAGTTGTATATTTGGAAGTATTTTTTGATGTCCAACAACCATGCCTCAACTTCTTCTCCTGTCCTTGATTCGCCATCAAAAGTAGTTGGTTTAATCTTTTTAAATTCTCCTTCAAGGTGGTCTGTTTGTTTTCTTTTTTTGTCTGGTATGGTTTTGTCTTGTGCTGAAGGTGTCCCTTCAGACGAACTATCTCCTTTTTCTATTTTCGCACCAGAATTCTTGGATGCCCTCTTCCTGACCTCTTCCTCATGGTTATCATCTTTTGGGATTTTCTTGGTTACTATACTATGCAGCAGGACTTCATTTATCTCTTGTTGTTCCTGTTGTGCCTTCTTCAATTTTTCATTGTCGGCCTTGAGAAACCTATAGTTCAACAATAAGATTCCTCATTGTTTCCAACACCTCCGTGGGTGAGCTTCCATCATTGTTCTATCTCAGATCTCCCAGAGGTCCTTGCTATGGATTCCCTTCCATCCTGATTTCTGCACCTTCTTGAGTTGCCTTTATTTAACACAAAACAGAAAAGATTTATGTTTGTAATCCACAAGATTAATTAGTTTTTTCATAAATTAGAATATATACTAAGCAATTAATGTGGCCCTGTTCAAGCCCAGTGTTGTAACTTTTTCTCTGATACCATATGTAATGAACCTCAAAAAAATCACCATTAAAAAGTAAAAATTCTATGACGTAATTCCATTTCGTTTAAGCTCAGAATTTAAGAAAAGGTAAGATCTATTTCTATCCATAAAATAATTATGAAAAGTTCAAAATACTTAAAGGTGCATGTCTTCATGGCAAGCAACACTCAAAAAAAAAACATCACGCTAAAAATTTGTGTAACTAGTTTAAAACCTTCTTGTGCAACAAATTTTGTACTTTTCACGCCCTGTACACAGTGACCTATAATGATTATCTATTATCTCTATCCTGTCTCTATCTCGGATGAAGATTCTCAAGTCGATTCTACCAGTCCATTCCTTATCATATTAGAGTTGTTCATATAACCAATAACTCCTACCCTGTTCCTACAGTTTTGTGAAAGACAGTGATCAAACGGGTTTCGGCGATTTTCCAATGCCGAACACACAAAACAAAGGGGCCATAATGTTTGTGCAAAATGCGAAGAAAAAAAAAGAGACTGGAAGACTTTGGCCTCAGTACTTCGAGGTTTCGGGGTTCAGAATCCCACAACTTCAAAAGCCAAAACATCAAAATGAAAAAATTTCCGAATTGTGAAAATGAAAGGTGGAACCCGTATTTTGGGGTTTTAGGGTTCGGGATTTCATGAGTATAGAAGCCAACATCATCACACAACAACTCACGAAATTGTGAAAAGTGACCAACACTTTAGGATTTCAGAGTTCGGGATCTCGTGAGTACAAAGCCAAACATCAACAAATGGCAACCTCTGAAATTGTGAAAAGTGACTTGCATTTCAGGATTTCAGCGTTCGGAATTTCGTGAGTACAAAGTCAAACATCAACACACGACAACTTCAGAAATTGCGAAAAGTGACCAGCATTTTGGGATTTCAGAGTTCGGGATTTTGCGAGTACAAAGCCAAACATCAACACATGACAACTTTCAAAATTGCGAAAAGTGACCAGCATTTCGGGATTTCGCGAGTACAAAGTCAAACAACAACACATGGAAACTTCCGAAATTGCAAAAAGTGACCCGCATTTCGGGATTTCGGAGTTCGTAATTTTGTGAGTTCAAGTCAAACATCAACACACAACAACTTTCGAAATTGCGAAAAGTGACCCGCATTTCGGTATTTCGGAGTTCGGGATTTCAAGAGTTCAAGTGCCCCAACATCTCATATAACAAACCTCTGAAATGTGAAAAGAGAGAAGGTTGGACTAGCGCTTCGCGGTTTCAGGGTTCGAAACTTCGTGAGTTCACCTGCCCCAAACCTCTTATGTAACAAACTTCTGAAATGCGAGAAGTGGAAGCTTCGGGGTTTTAGGGTTCGGAACTTCACGATTTCAGAATCCATACATCAATATGCACGAACCTTCGAAAAGTGAAAAGAAAGTTGGACTAAGTTTTTATGTTGAAAAATTAAGGAAATTACACGCAAAGGAAAAGGATACTCTACTTCTACTGTGAGTTTCACACTATAATCATCACTCCTTGATATTTAAACTTTACTAGTGTTCTTACTTCCATTCAGTGAGACAGTAGGTGTAGAAGGATTCAATATCCGTTTATCTATCAGAATTCTGAAAGTCTAATCTTATGAGTCTTATACGCATAAAATCTAAAAAGGGGGTACATTAAGGTAACCGTTTTCTGTAAAAGGTAACTCTTATTATATTCACTTAGAGCCTCTTTTAATCAATGCATTGAAATCCAACAGTGTTAGATATGTGCATCTATGTAAATACATGAATAAGAATATCATTCCATCAGAGTTTAGTCATTATAAATGATGTTCCGAGGGATCTGAGTTTGGTTTCCTAGGGTTTTAACTACAGAGAGGATCTTCCCCATTGACGTTAATCTCCTCCTTTCCTTACTTACTTATAGGAATATAATTACAGGTGCATCCATCTATCATTTTACTCACAGGAGGAACAATTTTCTAGAGTTTGTATGTCCATTACGATCTTCATGACGACAGGCATATTATAACTATGAAAGGACTTCATCTTCCACAAGAAATAACTATACCTCAACAGATAGATGTGAACATTCCCGTAGACATATTACAACTATATAAATAAGGATTTCCTTCACATATATTCCTCACAACAAACAAAAAAATGGTAAACGTTACAGTTTCGTTTTAATCAAATACAATGCATCAGATATCAAATCATTCAAAACAGAGAATAGAAATTATTCCAGTTCGGATTTAATAGATACATGACATTGGATGAAACACAGCCATTCATAATAGAGAGGGGTAGATCAACATATCTGAATCAAATCCATGAGACGACAAAAGGAACATCCACGTTCCTCCCAATCATAGAACAAGGCAACCAAAACTACTTGCCTGATTCACCCCCTAGCCTGACCATGAATCCATGAGGGCGAACTTGGAGACTCCTCAGCAATATTCCAAATTTTTCAGAATTTATCACCTTGCCTCACACTTGCTCGACAGTTCTCATAATAGCAAGAGAACTCGCAATCCTTTCCCATCATACTTGGGAACATCCTACCTCCTCGCATATACTATTTATCAATTTTTGCCCAGGTCGTTTTCCCTCCTTTGGGGATTTTCGTAGATTTTTTTAATCCCTTATTTTTAGGGGCTGCCAGTGGCCAAATCTCTGATTTTCCACTTGTAATAATCAGCCCAGAGGTAATTCCAACATGTTCCCCACTCATGGAGTCATGGTCAGCTGATTTTTTTAACATGGTTGTTCCATTTGTCCTCCTGCAATTGATATAAATATTATGTTGTGATACAAGTGTCATAGTCAAATAGTTAGTTGAGTCCAAATAGATCTTTGCTCGATAGTCGCAATAATTAAATACAATTATTAAATTCAAAATTCAGAATTGCCATAAATGGATAAAAAAAAATCTAGATTTGAATTTGCCAAAAATGGAAATAAATTTCCAACACACAAAAATAAAAATATTTCATTTTTGGGGGATGTCACACCATAGATCATCGACTCTGAAATATTGGCGTACGGAGGAAAACAAGGTTTGATATTTGAAACTCTTGGAGCCTGAATCATGAAATAGATCACAGTCGTTGATTTAATAAGATTATATCTGATCCGTCAGTTCAGGAGCATTGTCAAGATCATCATATCGACGGTCCCATTGCATTGTCGGGATTGAAGGTGTGCAAAATTTAAAACATTTAGGGCAGGCCAAAATTGAACCATGGTTTTGGAGAAAGGGTACATGGTGTTTGCATGTTTAACAGGAAGAATGTGCTTGTCATTGATGGCAAGAACAACAACGAACCAAACCTCAAGAGTATGCAGCAGTCAAAGCTCAGAAAAGATAGAGATAGCGCTTTGCACTTTCCAAAAGTGCAGCTAAGGTCCAAGATATGGACTCGTAGGAGGAGCAAAGGTCGAGACCTTTAAACACTTAGAAAACCTTCTAAGTTAGAGAGATATGAAAGCTCAGGAGGAAGAACAATAGTGGTTGTTGGATCACCAATCTTGAATACCTGATGATCGTTAGATCAACGTCTAGTGACCAGAGGAAGCATAGAGGAGAATTACAGATCTGATTTGTTGGATCTAAGCACCAACGATCAACAGTCATTGGATCCAGAAATAAATTCATGAAGGATAAGCCTTTGCATGAGTGTAGGAGAGAAGAATTGTCAAAGTCCTAAAGTCCCGAAGTAAGCAGGCACCAACCATCGTCAAGACTAATAGGTGGCACACGATCCTCAACTCTGGAGAAAATCACTTCGAGGATTTTTTAGTTTGATACTGGAAAAAGTTGAAATCCAGAGAGTCGGAGTAAGTGACAACCGTCAGATTATTTTGAAGTGGAAGGATAGGATAAGCTAGAAAAGCAGCATCAAAGAAAGATCGAGTCATCGATTTGAGAACATTATCGCCGAACAACGTTTAGTTTGGGTCTAAAATTTGCGCGGAGGTTATTGTTCGGGGATTCTCACTTCAGAAGAATCGACGACTTGAAAATTCTAAATACCCAAAGTCCCGAAGTCCAAAGTCCAAAAGTGAATGAGGATCCACGTCAACAAGACTACGTCAGCAAGGACATGTGGCGTAATGAGACAATAACAAGTGTCAAGTAGATTTGGCATTTCAGGTATGTGAAAATCACAAATCTGACTGACACATAGACACTACTAGGCTCATGACATGTCATCAAGTGACGTAAGTAAGTGACGTCACTCCAGGAGTTTTTACTTTTGGAGTTTCACCACTACAAAATGAAAAATGCTTCAAAGTACCGAATGTCGAAGTCCTAAAGTGGACTCAAGATGTTCGATCTAAAAGATCACTTTGGGAGAATTATCATCCGTCGATCTACTCCAGTGGAAGGATAGTGTAATTTGAAACCTCCGAAGTCTAGAGACGTGAAAGGATCGTGACCATTGGTCCAAAGGGGACATGCGTCGCTGGATTGTCAACTCTAAGAAAAAGAAAAGTAAGGTTGAAATGTTGGAAATTTGAGATTTTTGAACCCTAAATACCCGAAGGGATTGTGACTATTGATTCAAGAAGACCACGTGTCATTAGATCATGGACTCTAGGTGAAATGCTCTGAGAGAAAGTGGAGTTTTAGAATTGAGACTCTCGAAGCCCGAAAGGAAAAATTGATCTCGTCCATTGGTTTGGAGGGCCACATGTCACTTGGTTGTTGAGACTAAGGATTGTGTGTGGACAGAAGAAAGAAGAAAGGAAAATACAATTGATCAAAACCTTTGATTGAGGAGCACCATCAAGATCGTGAGATCAACGGTCTTGTTGCATTGCGGGGCCAGAACATGCTCGGGTCTTAATTTTTCTTGAGTGGGAAACAATCGAAACCACGATTCTGGAGAAAAGACGCATGGAGGCTCTTAGTGAATTACAGGGAGAAAAGAGGTTTTCCCTCAAACCTTCAATGGACGCACCCACAATCGCGTGGTCACATAAAATCATTGCCCAAGGTCATATCATGGGAAGAGCTAGCACCTCGCTAAGATCCACTTCGTAGTTTGGGACATTGGTAATTGGGAGAGTCGGGGTGACTCACGATAGATGAACTAAAATGTGAAGTCTTAAAGTGATTGGCCCCAGGTCACAGCTAGCGGTCACGAGAAGGAAGGGCCTTAGGATCCAAAGGAGCCAAAACCAACTGACTCTAACTTCCAGAGAAGAGGAAGAATTGTGACTGACAGAGAAACAAAAGATTCTCAGGATAAATGCCTGAGAAGCCAAAGAACCTTGAATAACATCCAGAGAAGATGAAGAGTTCTAATGATGATCAGGTAGATGACTCAATGTGTGAATGAAATTCAAAACAGAGAATAGTTGGTGTGACTTCAAGAGTGATTCTGGTGAGTAGGTAGAGATGAAGAGAAGTACCTGAAGTGGATATCATAGACGCAATGTATAGCATGTAGAGGCAACACAAAGTATAAAACAAAGAAAGAGAAGTTGAACATAATCAGTGTGCATAGGAGAAGAAAGAACAGAGGATAGAAGAACAAATAATAGAATCTGCAAGAGGTAGAGGAGTCATAGAGCTGTAATAGACCATATCAGAGACATACAAAGTAAGTAAAGTTTTTCAAGATTCAATCAGGGTGGTAGGGTGGTGCTAGGGAGGATTGCAGTCCTCTAAATTCTAGTTGGTGCTAGAAAATATTCAGGGAGTTGGTGCTTCCTTATAGTGGGTGCTAGAGAAACCTAGGAGTTGGTTCTTCCATCTAGTTAGTGCTAGATAAATATGAGATTAGGTTCTCTCTAAAAGTTGTAGTTTGCTATCAAAGGTTGTAGCCTCATATTTGAGTAGGAGCTCAAAGACTGTGATGTACATGAAAGTTGAATCTTGATTGACATCCTAAGAAGAAGAGGTTTTCTCCCTTTATTGGTTTCCTCATGAGAAATCTTTGTCTCTGTGTATTCTGTGTGATGGATCAAATATTTTCTATTTATGCATGTTAAGTTATCAATAAAAATTAAATAATAATTTAGAAATATTCAGAAAAGAACAAAAAGATTTAATCTTATATTATAACTAATTTACACCCCCCCCCCGCTCAGTTATATTTCCAACAATTGGTATCAGAGCCAGTTCATTTTATTTAAAGGTAGATTAGTAAGCTTAAACATGACAAGTCATGAAGGAAATTCAACCAATAAGCCCCTCTTGTTCAATGGAACAAACTTTTCCTTCTAGAAAGTTAGGATGAGAACCTACATAATGGATTTAGGTGCAGATGTTTGGGATGTGGTAGAGACTGGTTATGTAAAGCCAGTTGTACTAGCTAATAAGGATGACAAGCTAGAATTCAGCTTCAACGCTAAAGCTATGAATTCTATTCTGAGTGAGATTGCAGAAATTTTTTTTGTCAAAGTGTTAAGAACCAAACATCAATATAGCATAGAAAAACCTCAAGAAAAGTACTCAACGCCTTGAAAAAGAGATAATATCAGATAATAAGCCTCTTCGAGGGGGCAACCTCCTTTTACCCCACTTAAATGTTCAAGTACA
>ML777637.1:1118007-1140052 GCA_009831015.1 Picea engelmannii
TGTCTCCTTGGTATATATAGGAGACTAGGAGGTTTTAATGGCCTAAAGACGACATAAATAAAATAACATTACTAATCTAAATCACAACTAATGGCCTAAAGCCGACATAAATAAAATAACATTACTAATCTAATATGCCCCAAATAAGTGGTAATGAGCCAATATTAGGGCTTAACACAAAGTCATGCACTGTGAATCAACAAACGTTATGTGGGACTGGCTGATAAGTAGTTATGAAGGTGATGAAAAAGTGAAAGACGCAAAACTTCATACTCATAGACTGAAGTTTGAGCACTTAAATATGGATGAAGATGAAACTATCAGTAAGTACTTCTTACGTATAGAATAACTTGTCAACACTATGAAAGGCCTAGTTGAAACGATAGTTGATTCTTTTCTAATCCAAAAAATCTTAAGATCTCTTCCTGATAGATTTAACTCCAAGGTCTATGCTATAGAGGAAATAATTGATCTCAAAACATTGACACTAGATAAACTTCTTGGAACCCTAACTTCTTATGAAATGAGAATCACCAAAGGTGAATCCACTACAAGAGAGGCATCTTTTAAAGTAGAGAAAAACATGGATTCTCATATAGATGAGATTGGAGCAAATTTTGTGAGAAGACTGAAGAAAGGATTGGGAAAATACAAAGGTAAACTTGCTTTCAATTTTTTCAATTGTGGTAAGATAGGTCATTTTGCATCTAAGTGTCCCCACAAAATAAAGGATCAGACATTTGACAATGAAGAGAAGCACAAACACAAAAAGGTATATAAAGAGAATAATTTTAAGAAGAAAAGCCTTTGTGTAAACAATGATGATGATCCCTCAGATGATGAAAGAAGTGACTCTTATATTGAAGATAAAATAAATGATATCATGCTAATAGTGTTAGAAGATATAAACACTGAAGATACAGGAAGTGAGTTCGTTGACTATGAAGAAGAATTAGATCTTGAAGGAGAACTTGTTAGTTCCCTAGAAGAGATTGAGAGACTCAGAGAAAAGAAAACAAAACAAAAACAGGTATTGCTCAGGTATGAGAAAACATGCAAGGAACCATCTGAAGAAATTAATATGTTGAAGGTTAAGTTATAATAAGCTAAAAAGATTGAATACATCCTCAAACAACAATTGAAGGAAGCTGAAACAAAAGGTGAAAAATTGGAAGATAAAGTAGTGACTGTCAGAAAAGATATAGAGAAATTACAGGCCTTATATCATCAGAATCTGACAAGTATTAAATCCTCAGAAGGATTAGCCTCCATTCTGAATCAAAAAAGGAATTCAAATTTGAAAACTAGTTTGGGTTTTGAATAGGGATCAAGTAGTGGTCAGCCAAGAAACAAAGAATCCATCAAGTTCATCAAATCTACAACTACTAACAACAACAAACCTACAGAAACAAAGGAAGAGAATCAACCGCCAAGGAGGAGTGAAGGAAAAGGTACCAGAACTGAATCTGAAGAACAAAGAAATAATACACTCTCTACTCAAGAAAATCATCAGCATGGAAGAAATCACCCTGCTCAAAGAGGACATCCATTTTCCAAGTACAAAGATTTTTTCTATGGATATTGTTTTTACTTCTCTAACTTTGGCCACAAAGTTGTAAATTGTTCTCTAAGATTTAGACATGAGAAATCAAGACAGCCAATGAATAAATACCTGTCTCAACAAAGAATGAGACAGCCAAGTTACAAGCAACCACATACTGTAAATCATGTGATGGCTGGGAAAAATACGCAGACTAAGCAGAACAATTGTTATGATTCTTTGTTCAATGAACCAGAATGTTACATCTACCATAATTATGGACATAAAGCTACAGATTGTTGCTTAAAGAACTATAAGCCAGATTCAAATGACATAGCTGAAAACGTCAAGGTTTGGAAGAAGAATAAAAATAACAAGTGTGGATTGGTGTTGTTATCTCAAAGACAAAAACACTCCTGGTACATTGACAGTGGATGCTCCATTCATATGACTGGTGAAAAAAGTGAGTTCCTATCACTCAAGGAAAATAAATCAGGAAGTGTGACCTTTGGAAATGATGCTCCAGGAAAGATCATAGGTAAAGGTCTAGTAATCTTAAGTAATGGAAGAAGCAAATCTCAAGATGTATTATTTTTTTATGGTTTAAAGGATAATATTCTTAGTGTCATTCAGATATGTGACAGAGGATGTGAAGTCACTTTCACTGCCAAGAATTGTAAAATAAAGGCAGTAAACACAGGAGATCTGCTTGAAAAAGGGGTTAGAACCGAAAACAATGTATATGTTCTGAAGAAAGATAAGGAGAAATGTCATTTAAAGAAAATTGATGAAAGTTGGTTTTGGCATAGAAGGCTTGGACACATGAATTTTGATCATATTGTCAAACTGAATAATGAATGTTCTGTGAAAGACCTTCCAAAAATATCTAAGCCTAATAACTCTGTATGTGAGTCATGCCAAATGGGGAAGTTGACTCGTGCTCAATTCTAATCGAAGAGTTTCACATCTTTAGAAAAACCACTTCAACTTGTTCATATGGATCTGTGTGGACCATTGTGAAATGAAGGAACTGGAGGAGAACGTTACTTTATGTTGGTCATTGATGACTTCCCCAGATGTACGTGGGTTTCCTTTCTGATAGAAAAATCTGATGCGTTTGAGAATTTCAAAATGTTTAAGGCATTAGTCGAGAATCAAACAGGAAGAGAGTTAAAAGCAATTTTCTTAGATAGAGGAGGATAATTTATGTCAAGAGATTCAAATAATTCTATGATAGACATGGAATTAAAAGAGAATATACTATTCTAGGTACTCCTCAGAAAAATGTAGTTGTAGAATGCGAAAATAGATCAGTTCAGCAGATGGCAAGGGTTATGATGAATGAAAGGGACTTTTCACAAACCTTCTAGGTGGAGGTTGTTCACACAGTTGTTCATATTATGAACAAATCACATCTAAGGTGGAATAGGGATACAACTCCACCTGAGTTGTAGTTTGGTCGACCTACATCCATTAAGAACTTCAAAGTATTTGGAAGTAAATGATACATCAAAAATAATGATGATCATCTGGGAAAATTTGATAGTAGAGATGATGAAGGTATCTTCTTAGGATATGCAACGAATAGTAAAGGATACGAATTATTTAACAAAAGAATGCATAAATTAGTAGATTGTATTGATGTTCGAATTGATGAACAATATCCTGTAAAAGATCAACAGAGAATAAGCACTAAGCCAGATGAAAAATATGATGATAATAATGAAAATGAAGAACAACAAACCCCATATTCACAAGAAGATGATGAATCAGGTGAAGAAGAGACACCCAGACAAGAAGAGTCAAGACAACAATCAACATCAAATCCTTCCTCTAGAATTACTCAAAAGAATCATCCTGAAAGTCAAATAATTGGTGAGAAAGACAAAGGTGTACAAACCAGGAGGAGGATAATCAAAGACACCGAGAAATCACATATATCCTTCATATCCATGGTGGAACCAAAGAAATTCAATGAAGCTAGTGAAGATGTAAATTGGTTAAAATCAATGAATGAGGAAATGGACTAGATTGAAATTAATGACACTTGGGAACTAGTTCCTAGGCTAGCAAATAAAAATGTAATAGGATATAAAAGGGTCTACAAAAATAATATGAATGAGAAAGGAAATATTGTAATAAATAAGGCTAGATTGGTCTGCAAAGGATATGATCAAATAGAAGGACTGGACTTTGATGAAACATTTGTGCCCATAGCAAGATTAGAAGCTATTAGATTGTTTCTTGCATATGCTTGTCATAAACATTTTAAAGTCTATCAAATGAATGTCAAGTCAACTTTTCTAAATGGAGATATAAAAGAAGAAGTCTATATGGAACAACTAGAGGGTTTCCAACTGTCAGATAACCCTGACTATGTCTACAAGCTGAAGAAATCCTTATATGGGTGGAAGAAATCTCCTCATGCCTAGTATTATAGACTGGATAAGTATCTTCAAGACAAAGGGTTCAAGAGAGGAACATTTGATAGCAATCTGTATATAAAAACAGAGGGTAATTATTTTCTCATTGTGCTGGTCAATGTAGATGACATCATTTTCGGAAGCAATAATGCTTCATCGGTACAATGATTTACCTCTGCCATGTAGTCTGGATTTGAAATGTCTATGATAGGGGAACTGTCATTTTTCCTTGGTCTACAAATTACTCAGAGGTCTGAAGGATTATTTCTTTCTCAAGAGAAATATCTAATAGAAATATTGAAAAGGTTTCAAATGGAAGATTCTACACCTATGAGCACACCTATGGTCATTGGATGCATGTTAAGCAAGGATGATGACTCACCTAATGTTGATCAGAGTTCCTATAGGTCTATGATAGGCAGCCTATTGTACATCACATCATCCCATCTAGACATAATGCATGTTGTTGGAATGGTAGGAAGGTATCAGGTTGCACCTAAACAAAGTCATTTGTTAGTTGTCAAAAGAATATTCAGATACTTGAAAGGAACAATGAACTATGTCCTATGGTATCCTAGAAACCATAATTTTCAACTATCAGTCTATTCATATGTTGATTGGGCTAACTGCGTGGATGAAAGAAAAACCATGAGTGGAGGTGCATTCTTCTTAAGAGATTCTCTTGTAGCATCGTTAAGCAAGAAGAAAGGTTCCATTTCTTTATCGACTATAGAAGTTGAATACATTGTAGCCTCCACTTGTTGTACCCAAGTATCATGGATGATTCAGACACTTGCAGAATTGGAGGTAAATTATAATGCACCAATTCCAATCCATTGTGATAATACTAGTGCAATTAGTGTGTCAAAGAATCTTGTATTTCACTCCAAGACAAAGCATATAACCATCAAGTATCACTTCTTGAGGGAACAAGTGACCAACATTGTTGTTTATTTTCATTATATTCCATCCTAAGATCAGATTGTTGATATCTTCACTAAACCTCTTGCAAAAGCTCAGATTGAGTATCTACGGCAAAAGTTGGGCGTGACCCTGTTACCAAGTTAAATAATCCATCTGGTCAAGGGGAGTATGTGTTGGTTGAATATATGATACCTCTGAAAAATACTGCAATCACTTAGGGGGAGCATTTTTTCTTTGACATTGATGTGAAAGAGGGAGAAAAGGTGTGGTTTGGATGCTACAGTTGGAGTTCCAAGAAGAATAGTGCAGTCCTTCAGTGTTGCCACCAATGCCAAAGATGAAGATTGTTGGCATGTTTAACAAGAAGAATGTGCTTGTCATTGATGGAAAGAACAGTAGCAAACCAAACCTTCAGAGTATGAAGCAATCAAAGATTAAAAGAGATAGAGATAGCGCTTTATGCTTTCAAGAAGTGCAACTGAGGTCCAAGAGACGAACTCACACGAGGAGCAAAGGTCGAGTCCTTTGAAAACTTAGAAAACGTTCTATGTTAGAGTGATCAGAAACCTTAAGAGGAAGAATGAAAATGGCCATTGGATCACCAATCTCGAATACTTGATGACTGTTAGATCAACGTCTAGTGACCAGAGGAAGCATAGAGGAGAAGTACAGATATGATCCGTTGGAACTGACTGCCAAGGATCAACAGTCGTTGGATCCAAAAATAAATGCATGAAGGTTAATCCTTTGGATGAGTGTAGGAGAACGGACTTGTCAAAGTTGTGAAGTCCCTAAGTAAGTAGGGACTGTCCATCATCAAGACTGACAGGTGGCACACAATCCTCAACTCCGAAGAAAATCACTTCGAGGATTTTTCAATTTGAGACCTGAAAAACCCGAAGTCCGAAGAGCCCGATAGCCAGAATAAGTGATAACCATCAAATTTGTTTGAAGTGGAAGGATAGGATAAGCTATAAAAGAAGCATCAAAGAAAGATCGAGTCATCGATTTGAGAACATGATTGACAAACAATGTTTAGTTCGGGTCTAAAAGTTGCAAGGAGGTTATTGTACAGGGATTCTCACTTCAGAAGAATTGGTGACTTGAAAAGTCGAAATGCTTGAAGTCTCGAAGGCCGAAGTCCTGAAGTGAATGAGGATCCATGTCGGCAAGACTACGTCAGCAAGGACACATGGTGCGATGAGAAAATAACAAGCGTCAAGTTGATTCAGCATTTCAGGTACGTGCAAATCACAAATCCGAGTGACACATGGAAGCTACTAGGATCATGACACGTCATCAAGTGACGTAAGTAGGTGACGTCACTCCAAGAGTTTTTACTTTAGGAGTTTCACCACTAGCAAATGACAAAATCTCTAATGTCTTGAATGTCGACGTTCTGAAGTGGACACGAGACGTCTAATCTGAAAGATCACTTCGAGAGAATTCTCATCTGTCGATCTACTATAGTAGAATGATAGTGTAAGTTGAAACCTCTGAAGTCCAAAGATGCAAAAGGATCATGACCGTTGATCCAAAGGGGACATGCGTCAGTGGATTGTGAGCTCCAGGAAAAATCAAAGGAAGGTTGAAAGGTTGGAAAGTTGAGATTTTTGAACCCCGAATACCCGAAGGGATTGTGATTGTTGATTCGAGAAGACCATGCGTTGTTAGATCATGGACTCTGGGTGAAATTCTCCAGAAGCAAGTGGAGTTTGAGAATCGAGACTCCTAAAGCCTGAAAGGAAAAATTGATCTTGTCCGTTGGTCTAGAGGGCCACATGTCACTTGGTCATTGAGACTAAGGATTGTTCATGGATGAAGGAAAGAAGGTCGGAAAAGACAATAGATCGGAACCCCTGATTGAGGAGCACCATCAAGATGATGAGATCGACAGTCCCATCGCATTTCGGGGCCAAAACATGCCCAGGTCTTAATTTTTCTTGAGCGGACCACAATCGAAACCACGGTTTTGGAGAAAGGATGCATGGAGGCTCGTTGTGAATTGTGGGGTGAAAAGTGGGTTTCCCTCAAACCTCCAATGGACACGCCTACAATCGCATGGTCACATGAACTCATCACCCAAGGTCATATCAAGGGAAGAGCTAGCATGTCGCTAAGCTCCACTTCGAAGTTCGGGAGATCGGGAGTTGGGAGATTTGGGGTGACTCATGACAGATGACCTGAAACGCAAAGTCTTGAAGTGATTGGCCCCAAGTCATAGCGAGTGGTGATGAGAAGGAAAGGGCTTGGGAGCCAAAGGAGCCAAACCCAACTGATTGTAACTGCCAAAGAAGACAAAGAATTGCGACTGATAGAGAAACAAAATATTCTTAGGATAACTGCTAGAGAAGCCAAAGAAACTTGAATAATGACCAGAGAAGATGCAGAGTTCGGATGATGATCATCCAGATGACTCGACGTGTGAATGAAATGCATAATAGAGAACATTTGGTGTGAATTCAAGAGTGATGTCAGTGATTATGTAGAGACGAAGAGCAGTACGTGAAGTGGAGATCAGAGACATAGTGTATAGCATGTAGAGGCAACACAAAGTATAAAACCAAGAAAGAGAAGCTGAACATAATCGATGTGCGCAGTAGGAGAAAGAACAGAGGATAGAATCAGAACAGAGAATAGAAGTTGCAAGAGGCAAAAGAGTCTTGGAGTTGTAACAGACCATATCAGAGACAGAGAAAGTAAGTAAAGTTTTGCAATATTCAATCAGGGTGGTAGGGTGGTGCTAGGGAGGATTGTAGTCCTCTAAATTCTAGTTGGTGCTAGAAGATATTCGGGGATTTGGTGCTTCCTTCTAGTGGGTGCTAGAGAAACCTGTAGTTGGTGCTTCCATCTAGTTGGTGCTACAAAAATCTAAGAGTTGGTGCTCTATACAAGTTGTAGCTTGCTATCAGATTTTGTAGCCTCATATTTGAATTGGAGCTCAAAGACTGTGATGTACATGAAAGTTGGAGCTTGATTGACATCCTAAAAAGAAGAGGTTTTCTCCCTTTATGGGTTTCCTCATGAGAAATCGGTGTTTTTGTGTATTATGTGTGATGGATCAAATATTTTTTATATATGCATGTTAACTTATCAGTAACACATTAAATAATAATTTAGAAAGATTCAGAAAAGAACAAAAAGATTTAATCTTATATTATAATTGATTCACCCCCTCTTTTCAGTTATATTTCCAACACGTGGCAGCTGGAGGTGGATTCCAGGGAAAAAATTGGTTGATCCCAAACCACTCTTGGATGCGCCCGCAATCGTTCACTTACGCAAGGACATAGTCTGAGGTCAAATGGGACAGGGGGATAACGAGAAAAGAGCTCGTGGTCGCAATCATGTGGTCACGTGAGACCATCGCCCAAGGTCACATCAATGGAAAATAGGGGAAGGAGCTAGTGCTGCTAGTCTCCACATTGGAGGTTATGCATTGAAAAGTAAAAAAGGCCTCTGCATGTATAATCCAATGACGTTGATCAAACAAAATCTGATCGAAGGGTTGTTGTTTCATCTCGTGATTTCTTTATCATTTACGATTCAGTTACACTAATTGAATCATTGTTCCTGAGTAGTTGAATCATTGTTCCTAAGCATTGGATTCTTGATTCCTAAGAATTTTTTAGATTCCCGACTTGAGCGTTGGAGATGCGGAGTGTAACGGATTATGAGAGAAGGAATTAAAGAAAAAATTTGTGACAGAGAGAGGTTGTTGTTTCTCGGTAAAACAATTTGAACGGTATGTGATCAAGGAGACATCAGGAACAGAGCGTGAAATATGCAAAGATGAAGAACATAATCTGGAAAGAGAAGAAATGGTGAAAACAACAGACTATACGAGAACATAAGCACAAGAATATGCGAGCAGGAACACACTGATGCAGGCAGAGCAGAGCAGTGTAGCCGAATAATGATGAGACTGGTAAGACATTGATAAATATTGTATCACTGTAATAAATTTCAGAAAGAAAAGATTTATATCTCAGGGTGGTACGGTGGTGCTAGGGAGGACTATTGTCCTCAAAGTTTCAAGTGGGTTCTTGAACACAAGGAGTTGTAGCTTCTATCTGGTTGCATCTAGAAAAACTAGGGTGGTAGGGTGGTGCAAGGGAGAACTATTGTTCTCTGTTGTACAGGTTGGTTCCTCAACTATGCTGAGAGTTGGTGCTCTCAACAAGTTTCATCTTGTAAAGCAGAGGTGGTAAGCTCACAACGAGTTGGTTCTCAAAGATAGATGATGTAAGGAATATAAAAAGAATGTCTATCATTTGAAGAAGAAGAGGTTTTCTCCCTTTATGGGTTTCCTTAGGAATATTTGTTTCTGTATACTTCATGTGTGTGATTGATGTTGAATACTCCATTTCTTACTTACCTGAATTATTGTGATCATCATTGAGAGTTCTATAATGAGTTTAAAATGGGTGTAATTTTTTAAGCACAGTAAAAACGGATTCACCCCCGCCCCCCCTCTCATTTGTCTAACACTTAAATGTGTAGCTATGATGTGCTATTGATTATGCATATTGCATATCAGATAGTGTTGATTACACTCTTCTAGTTGAACATTTCCCAACCATTATTGATACGTAATTACTAGAAAGCAGTACAACTATGCATCTTATCTTAGGCTCATTAGCTATTACTAATCCCATATTATCTAAGTAGTAATGATATGACACTATATTCTCATAAAGCAATGGAAATTAAAGGTATGTTTTTATTATACAATATAGCCTGAATCATGCTTAAGCTTCCTATTTGTGATCACCTATATTCCCTAATCAATAGAGTTGTTACTCAATCTTAGCTTAATGATAGTATGATTTTAGTACTTGTTATCCATAAGGCTAAGGCCTTGAAAAGAGAGTGAAAATGTAACTGAGGCCTTAATACACTTACTTTTGGATCAGATTGAAGAAACAAGTTAACGAATGAAGATGGTGTGGGAATTGTTGCTGGCAGTATGGCTACGTGGTATGGGTACATTTGTTCATTAAGGGAGAGCTTCTAGAATTAAAAATTGCATGGGTGTGGGCCGACAGGTATTAGTCTGTTCTTTCCCCAATAACACTAGTAAGGAGGACTTGGGGTGTTGTCCATTGATCTTGGTTCAGCCTCCCTAGTGAGTGGAAAGAGTAATATGGGTGTGGTCTATTGATCCTGATCAATGTGTGTTAAGCCCGCCCAGCTAAAGGAAAAATAGGTTGGCTAATGATATTACCTCACCTAGACAAACCCAAAAGCCAAAGCCTTGATGCAGACCAAGGGAAAGCTAAAGGGACTAATTTCATTAGTACAAGAATGATGAAAGATTTAGTTGATGGAAAAAAAAATGTCTACTTTCGAAGGGTAAAAGTGGCAATACAACCCATGAAAAGGACATTTTACGCGATTTATAACTCATCTCTTTAGGTACGAAAGGACCCTTACATTAATTCTAGGGCCCAAGAAAGACGAGTATCTGTAATGCTTCGACATTGGAGAAAATACTCTTAAGGCTCTATCTCTTGCATTATGGAAGGTGTGCTATAGAGATAACATAACATATCAATGAGTGACCTTATATGTGTTATCAGTGGCCTTAAAAAGACTCTTAATTTCTTCTATAGAGCGATAATTGATGCTTTTATAGACCCATTATCCATCTAGAGGAAATGAAAGACTCAACGAGCCTTAAGGAAAGGAACCCAATACTGTCCAAATCAGCCCAACTTCTGGTAGGCCATCTCTTTGGATCTTGGAAGGAAAGGTCTATTCATACCCTTTATTTTGGCCTTTCTAGCCTTTATCCCCTTCTTTACCTTTTCCTGATCTTTCTTATCTTTGGTGCTTTACTCTTACGATTAGGCTAGTAAGTCTATTGTTTTCCTTTTATAAGACCTTGGAAACATCGCTTTTTCCACGGACTTAATCAAGGTTTTTCTGCAACAAGGTAGACTCCCTTGATCGAGTCATGTGGACCTATGGTGGTGAGTCATAGATTTTTTTCTAGGCCTCGCCTTCCCAACACCACTTTATACCTCCTCGCTAGTAAGGAACAAAGGAAAAATTTGAGTGGACCTTTGATGGATGGCCTATTTGGATCAACTGACATGGCTGACACACATTCTGAAGAGTGAAATAGGTGGCCTATCTAGGCCGGCCTGGTTGACACACATTCTGAAGAATGAACTAGGTCTCTAGACCCCACCTTCAGAACACAAATGAAGACATCCCCACAAATCAGAAAAATAGGATACCTTTGTTGGGTCTCATTCATTATTGCCTTATTCTTTTTGTCTCTATGAATATTCAATCAAGTTCCTGGACAATATTTTCCTAGAGAATATTTCATCGAGTAGTTCTCTTTGTCCCTTCCTTTTCTTTTGGAACCAAAACCCCTCTTGCTAGCTCTATTACTGGTACTTCTTCCCTTACTATTGGTGGTGGTGGTTAAAGCCCAACTAGTGATTCAGCTAGAGAAGATACATGTGTTACCTCTACTAATGGTAGATAAGTTGGATCAATGAAGACTAATGACTCTACTACATTAGAACCAACTTACTCAATTGGCTCAATCGAATCAACTGAATATACTGGCTTTTCTTGCTATCTTTCTGGCTTAGCTTGGCTATCTGGTAGTAGTATCTCTAGGTACAGACCTACTCTTTGGTATGGACCTTGGTATGGGCCTTTAGTTGCTCCTGTCGCTACTGGAACTACTGACTATTGTATTGGTGCTACTTTTGGAACTGCTTAACCAACATAACCAACTAATGAACCAACTTCATCAACTTCTTATGTTGGATCTACTAATGAAGCAATAGGATCTCATGAGAAACTAAGAAGTTAGCTCTGTCTCTCTACTAGGAGCATCCATATATGCTATTACTAGTGCTAACTTTGGATCTTCTCTATATATGTGTGTTGATTTTGTTAATAGTGGTGGTAGATATTCTTCTTGTGCTTCTTGATCTCAAACAACATAATCCCGTTCATGAAGGTTGCTTATGAATCTAGACCTGTAACTACTCTTGGGAGTAGAGCTCTATCTTTATCTGGAATGTATGCTAGACAAAGTGGTAGTGGGTAAGCTATGGTGGGAATGGATGCTAGAAAAAGAGGTAGTGGATAGTCAGATAGTGGTGATGGATAAGTTGGTCCTGCTCCTGGGATTGGAACTACTCCTACAACGATCTTCATTGTTGAGTTCAACATATTGAATGAAGCTTTATTTCTATCATTCTTACAATGAATCCCTTTAACAGTCTGTTCACTTATAAAATTGTGGGTCGTGCCTTTGTCTATTAAGGCTACTACCTTCAACACACTCATTGTCGCATTCACAAAACAAAGGTCATGCCTACCTTTGCCTTGTGAGTCATGTTCTTGACCTTCTGCCACGAACTTGCCCAAGCCTACTGTTAAGGCATTTAGAACCTTCAACTCTGCCTTTGAAGTGTGTTGCACTTGTCCTACTCCCAAGGTTGTCGACTTCACCTTCAAAGTCTATTGTACTTGGACTACTTCGAAGGCTTCCAACTTATTCTTCAAAGGGCAATCAATTGTTCTGATCAAAAAGAAAACATTTTCTCTTTACTTGTGCCCATAATATGTAACAACATATATTATAGGCCTAATGGTTAAGAACATGTGTTTCATCCTAAGAAGTCACAAGTTCAAATCAAGAGGGGGGTAGAGTATGTATACCTCGATAGAATTTACCAGAAAAATCGTTGGGAAGAGGGGATCTCATACACCAATTTGGTCTATGGTTGTTCGCGGCCAAGCAAGACACCATAAGACCTCCTTGTTTAATGAAGAAAAGACCCTCTTAATCATTAATCCCACTCAGAATTTATGTTATAATTGAAAGTATTTACATTGAAACAAAAGGATATTTATAATCTTAAAAAGAAAAAAATAATTAATAAAACGTAATGTCTATATATTGTAAATAGTTCGGATAAAATGTAATTTCTATACATTGTAAATAGTTCAGATAAAACGTAATTTTGATATATGGTAAAGAGTTAGAACATCGCTTTTACGTCGTGAAAACAAACGGCATATTAAGCACGTCGACAATAACATTATTGAGTCGGCAAAACTGACGTATGTTGAACTTTATCCCAAGATTACGTCTGCGCTTATCATTCGTGAATCGATGAAGTATGTCGCTTTAAATCGTTTTTTTATAACTTTTTCTATAATCACACACTGCTATTTTACTTGTCGAATTTTTTTTTTTTTCTACACTTTTCATTGCTTTTAACTTTTTCTATAATCGTGTACATCTATTTTTTCTTTTGACGTTAAGTTTATAATTTTTCTATACAAATCACAATGAATAATTTCTATATGGTATATGATTGTCAAGTGGACAATGATAAATCCGTTATGCGAATGTGAATTTGAGATAAAAATCATACATGAAAATATAATATTTACTTTCATACATTTCACTCATAATATTAATATTATAAATTAGATATTAAAATATTTAGTTATTGTTAAAAAAATTATTGTATTTTTTCTAATTAGATATTAAAATTTATAAAATATTGTTTTCTTCTTTATTATATAAAGACATTATGATAATGATGATGATTGAAGTTTATTGGTATCAATTGTTGTATCAGACCTGCTACCCATCATGCCTAGGGGTAACTAGAGGAAATCATGTCTTATGGTCTGCAATGGAGAACATGATCCCAACAAATATGATAATCAACATGTCCACAGATGGCAGCCCAACAAATCCCATCATTCACCTTTACAGCTTCAGGTCGACCAAGGCTCGTGACATTCAAGCAACCCAAGGTATGGAAGATGGTAAGACATCGCCACAATGAGGTATGTCAGAAAAGAGGACTAACAAAAGCTAGTCCAAACATGATCTCTACTCTTTCATTGCTCACCATTGTCCAAAAAATATAATGCTAATGGCTTGAAACCTTACAAAGGGTACTTGTAAACATAAAAAAGAAGGACTCGGAAAAAGGGAGATAAGGGGGATTGGAAAAAATAGCACGTAAATATGGGGCAACTCAAGAGAAAGTGCACTCTCTACAAAGGCGCTCATAGAAATGGATTCAATGACTCCATTATCCATGAAGTAAGCCCTAAAACCATATCACTAGATCACACTTACACTTGAAGGTTTTTCACTTTCTCTTGTCACTCTTAGGACCTATCCCTCTACCTCAGTCATTTTATTTCCTATCTAGGTGGCACACCTAATAGGGCTGGATGAAAGGCCTCTCATACTTAAACTTGGTAACTCACATGGGGTCTTGGGCTGGTGTGATGCTTCAAGGGGATACTGAGGTGAGTTGTTGTACATGGCTTATATCTTAAGTTACAACTTACCTCGCATGTTTTAAATACTAATGTTTCTTATGAACATTGGCTAACCATGTTTTCTACCTTTATTTCTTTTGGATGACCTTGACATGGTTCTTTGATGGATGTCATGGGGTTGTCCTTAGGATGTTGTTCCTTTATTGTAGGACCTTGTCATGTGTGATGGAGAGCAGTCGATCATCGAGTGACTCGAAACTATCATATATTGGCACTCACATCCTCAAGACCCTGGATAATTGACATATGGTCTTGGTTTGAGAAAATCTAGTCATTATGACACACTTATGGGTTTGAAGCCCCGTTGGTTAGGAAGAGTACCCCAGGGCCTTTTTACCACTAGGATAGGGGATGTTTTGGCAGACGTGACTCATACATCATTCATATATGAGATATATCCATCCTCTCCTTGGACACAACACATTGAGGTACTTGACATCACCCTCTTGACCTTGATGTCACCTTCTAGGGTTTGATGGATGGATAGGTACCTGAGTTGATTTGGCAAGGTCTTGGGAGAGGAGACACCTCAATTGACATCTACTTCACCTTGCAGGATGCCACATGGCATTTGTACACCTTACCTTAGCCTTTGGAGGCTTGACGTCACCCTACCTAGCATTTACATCTCACACATGTGGTCTATTTTGATTTATTTTTTCTCTTTAGCATTTTGTAAAGAGTTAAATGAGGGGTCAACCCCACTTCTAATTTGTTGTTGACATTTTATGTGGACAAATATCTTAGGGTAGCCGCATATAAGAAGGATACCCTCAGATTCATTTTTATGATCATCATTCTCTCACCAATTATGAGATACTTCTGAGATTTTCACCCTTTAAGGGCTACTAGCTCTCTCTCTCTCTCACATTTGTTATGCTTGGAAAGGTCTCTTGTGGATGGATTTGTTGATTTTTGATGGATATTTATTCAATTGGGGTTACATTCTCTTGGTTTCTTGGATGAAGTAAATAAATTTGTGCAATTATTGTTTATGTGCTAAAAACACATTAAGAGAAGCATTCCAATATCACAGTATTTTTTATGAATTAGGAGGTTAAGAAGGTTTGTATTGTGGAAATTATTTTTAAATTGGGATCTAATATGGATATAGGAAGGGAAATCTAAGAGGAAGTGGTTTTCATCTTCTATCCTCTTACTATCACAAAGATGATAGATTCTTTCAACCCATGGTGTCTTGAGAATTGTCCAACTCCTTTTTTCACTATGTAGCTCGTGAGAGTTTGTTCTTATTTTACCAATGTTGATTTTATTCTTTGCACTTCTCAAAACTGGGAGGTAATTTTGATCTTCTAAATTAGGGTTGGCCACCTCCTTCTAGTATCATAATTTCCTTTTATTCAGTAATTCTTTATCACACCACATATTTTCCATAAATTCAGAAGTGATAGTATTTGTAATATTATTTCTATTCTACATGTTGGATTTTTATTGTATTCCTCAATGATTTAGCCAAGATTTGACATCTTTATGCCATCCCTGTTGAAGTTATTGGTGGTTTTGGCTAGATTTTGAGGTAATTTTGAGGAGCCTCTCGTCATCCATGTTGTTTATTTTGTTCTTATATGTTAGGTATATGTTCGATCTTTCTCCAGAATTCTATGGATATACTGAAACCCCAAACTTCACATCCATATAATATAATTGTAGTGATGAGAGTGTGAGAGATGATTTTTTTTATTTATTTCAAAGACAAAGGCCCATTGATTTACAATTGTTTTCGATCCCATAATAAGCTTTCCACCCTCCATATATCCTTTTTTGAATATTATAGTTTCAATTGAGCTTGTGGTGGATATGATTCCAAGATATTTGTATGAAGGAAATTCCTCCAAGCTATTATTGTCATACAAAAATGTATAGTAGGTGATCCTTTTGTATTTAATTGTCACAACCTTTGTTTTTTCAATGTTCACAATCATGTCCATGCTAGAGAATAAATCCTTTAGGATTATTAGTTTCTTACCTAAGTCACATGGGCTCTTATCCATAAGAACAATATCATTAGAATAAAGGAGGATCATGACTATACTAGCGAGATTCGGGCTATCATAGCCTACATCGTACAAAGAATCTTCTTATAGATTATGTAAATAAAAATAAGTAATATAATAATAATAATAATATATTTTTAAGGTCACGACCAAGCCACACCAAATTGGTGTATGAGACCCCCTTGTTTGTGGGACAAAGAGTTAGACTATAAAGATTATTTCAATTAGTTGTGGATAAAAAGTGTTCATAAATATTTAAAATGATAAGATAAAATAATAGAATACATATTTATTTGCAAATTTCAAAAAAATTAATAATAAAAATGTCCCTTAACCTATAATATAGTATAATATGTGTGATTGGATTTTTAGTACAGTAACTCATTATCTATATAAAAAATTGTAAAATAATAGTTTATGTAGGTTAACTTGTTAAAATTTTAAAATATAATAAATTATTATATTAATGGTATTTATTATGATATATGATAATCACTAACGTGAACATAAACTAAATTTGGTTTATTGAACCTTAAGAATGGTAGCAAATTACTTGGTTTGTTTTAAAAATGTTTATGTGTTCTTAGAAAGATTTAAGAGAATAATTCCTATATCGCCATAGTTTTGATGATTTAAAAGGTAAGAATGGTTTGTGTTGTAAAAAATATTTTGAAATTGTGATTTAATCTGGGTGTATGCACAACGTTTTAAGAGAAATTTGTTTTCATCTACTTAGTGCCATCAAGATGACAAATTATTTTGACCCATGAAATTTCCAGAATTCTTCATTACCCTATTCCACTATGGTATTCATGAACATTTTTTCTTATTTTAACAATATTGATTTTCTTCTTTAAGCTAGTCAAAATAGAGAGATACTTTTGATCTTACAAATTAGGGTTGATCACCTCCTTACAATATCTTAATTTTACTTTATCCTCTAATTATTTATTGAAACACAATTTCTCCTTAAATTTATTATTGATATTATGGTAGCTGTGGGAGGTATTAACCTCCATATATAACCTTTAACTAGAATAGAATATTCCAGAATCAAGAGAAACCTAAACATATTTTTGAGAACCCTAGAAGACATGTCAGCTCCACAGGAAAAAGATAAACATAAAATATAATGACTAGAAAGTCGGGTCGTCCCAGCCATAAAATTCACTGGACATATTAGTATAAATAAAGGACTTCTTGGCTCATTGTTTTACTCACTCTCACCCAAAAAAACCAAAAATAGTGCATAATGTTGGAGGAGAAGCAACAACAACTGTTGTTGGGAAGTTTTCTCTTGTTCACTCTTTATGGTATATTTATATTGTGTGCTACCATTGGAGAAGCTGTGTTCTCTCTTGGTCATATGTGGTTTTGATGTCGCTTCCAAAAGAATTCTTCCTACCAAAGGTTAAGGTGCTCGAGGGTGGCTTTGAGCCTATGGTTGGGTGACAAAGGTGTAGCATTGTCTATGGTGAAACAAACACATCTACATTATTCTAACAGGTTATGGGCCCACACTATCTTCAAAAAAGTCTAACCACTAGAAGGTAGATCAAGACTTCTTTGTCAATCTTGTTGTAGCATCAGTTGTAGTTACAGCTAGGGTTTCTGATTTTGTAGCTGCAACAAACCATAAAATTAAATTCTTGGGCACTTTAAGTGAAGCATTGGACCTAGTTCCTGGATATTCTAGTGCACCCTAACCCAATGCATCTCCTAGTTCCCTCAGCCATCAAAAATCTCAAGGTTGTATTTTTGGGTCAAAGTCAATGTTTGGCTAGTTAAAGTCAATGTTAGACTGGTCAAAGTCAAATTTTGACTAGTCAAAGTCAAAGTTTGACTAGTCAAGGTCAAAGTCATGAAAACTAGTTTCAGAGTAGAAGAAAAATTGGAAAGTTCCACCAAATTCAAAGCATGAAAGATTAAGTTACTTCTTATCTTAGAAGAAAATATCTTATGGACTACATAAACCGGGACATTCCTGAGTCAGTAGAAGATGAAGAGAAGGTCAAGCACAATAAAAATACTAAACGTGAAGATGATCCTCAAAGTGATTATTCAGGAGGATTTTTACAAATCTCACTGTAAGTATAATTTAGTTATTTCAATTATTTTTCTTTTGTATTGGACCATTTTCCCTAATATGGGATTCTATTATTCCTTTTTTTTTGGTTATTATCCTAGTACAGGAGGCCATTTATGGTTATTATCCCTAGGGGAATCCATTATGGTTATTGTCCTAGTATAAGAGGAAATTGTGGTTATTGTCCCTATGGGAGTCCATCTTGGTTATTATCCTAGCATGTAATTCCAGACTTCTTATCTTTGTTAGAAGGGCCATTATCCCTGGTACAAGAGCCCCTAGTTCTAGGTTAGGAATAAGAAATGTATGAAAACAAGAACGAAATTCCTTAAAGGACTCAGAGGGAGTCTGACTTCAAAGGGAGTCATACTTCAGAGGGAGTCAATGATAAGAAAGAATACATCTCATTTTTCTGACACTTTGAAGGATGCAAAGGGGCATGCAGGAGACGAAAGTGTGGTCTGGGGATTCTCCCAGATAGAGAGAGTTGACTTCAGAATTTGAGATATTGTAGGACTTTATTAGAGACATGGTGTAGGAAGGAGTAGTGAGTCTCCATCACTTATTCAAAGAAGAGTAGATAGCTTGCATTTTCACTAAGCCTCTGTCTGAGACAAGCTTGGCAGGAATATAAATGTTTCCCTGGGGGGTTATTGATGATTGCAACATTGTTCCAATATTATAAGATTGATTAGACGGACTTGATAATGTGGGAATAGGCCAATATGTAATCTTTGATGGACTGAAGATTTGAGTTGTTGCTAGATCTCCTATATATGAATTGCATCGATCCTTGAAAATCTCATGAGTAGGTGAGTAGTTAACTCACGAGTAGGTGAATATCCCCGATAATCATCAGGTCAACTCTATATCCATAGGAACTGGGTTGCAAACAATGGGAGATAGGAAAAATCTACATCCGAAGTATATGTTCCTAGAGGTAGTCTTCAACGAACTGAATACTTGAGGGTCTTGAGGTGCAATTCCACGTGTCTAATAGAATCGATATGAATACATTCATAGAGTGATCCTATGAGAGGATTTCCATGGTGTGTTTATGGCTCCAATATGGTCATAATTATTGTCATGGTACAAGAATGACCTGAGGTGCTAGACACATGTGTCTGATAGCATCAATATAAATGCATTCATGGAGTGATCCTATGAGAGGATCAACTATGAGGTGAATGTGTCACCGATGAGGTCATGATTCTTGTCATGGGACAAGAATGACCTGAGGTTCTAGACACACGGTGGTGGAGATGGATCATCAATATAGATAAATGAGGCTCTTGGATATTATGATGATATGTTTTGATGATTTCTACCACATTATGTTGATAGTGATACTCGTGACTTGATCTATGATGATACTCACAACATGGGTGTATCCATGGGTGAGCACGTCATGTGGGTATAACCCATGACAATGATGGTGGCACACACTACAAGGTGTAGCTCTAGTGTTCTCTAGTAGGTTGTGGACCCTAGACGATATTGAGAGGTCCACATGGGTGTAGCAATGTATGACGTGATGATGCTACATGTAGAATGGTCTACAATACTAGGAGAGTCTTTCCCATGCCATGTGAATATGGATGGATGTGTTTGACACCATTAATACCTCCCTATCTAAGAGGGAGTGTTGATATTATGGTAGTTGTGGGAGGTATTAACCCCCATATGTAACCTTTTACTAGAATAGAATAATTTGGAAGCAAGATAAAAAATAAAAAGATGTGTGAGAACCCTGGAATACATGTCGTCTCAAAAAAATATATAATATTCAGGTATTGTACTCTAGGAAGACAAATTGACTCCACAGGAAAAATATAAACATAAAATATAATTACTAAAAAGTCAGTTTAGCCCAACCAGAAAATTAACTGGATAGATTAGTATAAATAGAGGACATATTTACTCATTTTTTCACTCACGCTCACCCAGAAAACCCAAAATAGTGCTCAAGTTTGGAGGAGGAGCAACAATAGCTATTCTTGGGTAGTTTTCTCTTGTTCAGTCTTTCTGGTATCTTTATCTTATGCGCTACCATTAGAGAAGATGTGATCTCTCTTGGTCATCTGTGGTTCTTATGTGTCTTTCTAGAATCATTTCTTTTGCCAAATGTTAAGGTGCTCAGGGGTGGATTTGAGCCTATTGTTGGTTGACAATGGTGTAGCATTGTCTATGGTGAAACAAGCACATCTACATTATTATAACATTTACATGTAATAATTTATTCATAATAATATTGTTATTCTATAGAGTGACCTCTTCTTTTATTTTTGTATGATTTAGCCAAGAATTGACATCCTTGTGCCAACCACCCCCGCCCCCCTCCCCCCCACCCTCCCCACTTGAGACAAAAGTGGTTTTAAATGTAGTTTAAAGAAATCTTAGGAAGTCTCTTCTCTTCCATGTTGTTTGTATTATTATTGTACATTGGGCACTAGTCATAGTTTTGATATCAATGGTGTAACTAATCACTTCTAGGAGGAGGATAGGATAGGGTGTATTTTCATTAATTTTGATTTTATAAGTTATAAAACACTTTTGGATTTTCAATTTCTTTTGCATGATTCTCTAGAGATACTGTATCCTAAAAATTCACAACCATATAAGATAACAAGAAAACCATATAAGATAATAACACAACAACCATATAAGATAACAATAGTGATGAGAGTCTCAAAGAGAAGTTCCTTCTTATCCCATAGCCACAATAGCCAAAGGAGGAATAAATTACAATTATTTTCAAGTCCATAATAAGCTTTTTCACCCTCCATTTATTGTTTTCTCAATGACATAGTTCCAGTTAATCTTGTGATGGAGACCACTCTTATAATATTTTTATGAAGTCACTTCCTCCATGTTGTTATTATCATACACTAAATTACCATAACCAATCTTGTTGGAGTTAATTATAATAAACTCAACCTTGTCAATGTTAACACATTGTAAGTATTAGTTATAGTTTATGAAAAGAGTATTAAAAGTGTGTGTGTGTGTGTGTAACTATTTTCAAAACCTAAAACTAATAATTAAAATTTGTTGACACAAAATGATGGTTATATGTGTGTGTCTGTGTATCGTCATAATATATGTTTTTACAACTATATTTCCAAATAGAGTTAGGTTCAAATTATAAATCAACACCATCAAATTAAAATTTGTCAATTTAAATTTATATAAAGATATTTTTCTAACTAAAAATCATGAAGATTTTAATTTCTCAACTTTCTTTATTCATTCTATTTTTATTTAAGTTTTATATATCAAATTTTAAAATACATTATCATCATCAACTTTATTTTATTAAAAATATAAAAATCATCATATAAAATATTTTTTCCTTAACAGTAAACTCCTTCACCAAGTGCCCTACACCGGGGGGCTCTTATTGTTCTTTTAGTACTAGTTACTCATCCTGTATATTTAATAATTGGTTTATTGTATTTAATTTTTAAATAAACATAGCTAAATGCCACTTCAATATTCATATGTATATATATATATATATATATATATATATATAATCTATTTTAAGGTCACCTTCAAGAAAACCACCAAATTGGTGTATGCGACATCCTTGTTTGTGGGACAAGGGATCCCCTATGCTCAACGATTTGAAAACTAAACTTTATGGATGTATACATACCCTACCCCCTATGGATTTGAACTCCTAACCCTCAAGGAGGAAACACATATT
>ML777637.1:1140132-1166420 GCA_009831015.1 Picea engelmannii
AGAGAGAGAGAGAGAGAGAGAGAGAGAGAGAGAGAGAGAGAGAGAGAGAGAGAGAGAGAATTATATCCTTAAAAAATTAGTCCTATCTCAATTCATAATATGTGTGATTATCTAAATATAGGTGAACCAACTTGTTCGAAAGTAATGGCATATGCACCAGCTCCAAAAAAGATCACTACAAATTGGATACTAATGTTCCAAAAACTCAAATAATTTCACTAGCAATCCATTCAGCAGCAAGTTTTGTTGTTTCAAATACTTCCATTCATATGAACATTGTTACTAGGAGCATACCTCATATAGATGGTTGATAACATCATTGTGGTGGAAATGAATTGAAACATGGATGTCGATCTAAAATCAACAAAGAGATAGAGGTAAACAAGTGTCACTATTGTGGTGATGTCCCTGCCAAAATGTTTTTGGCGCATAGATTTGAATCCATTCATAAGTTGGAATTACAACAATGCATGCTAGCACCTTGGATATGCTTATACTAATAAATAAATTGCATTAGCTTGTGTTCATAAAACATGTGTTGTGGGTGAAGTGGTA
The DNA here is from genome assembly GCA_009831015.1 of Picea engelmannii. Lineage (NCBI taxonomy): Eukaryota > Viridiplantae > Streptophyta > Pinopsida > Pinales > Pinaceae > Picea > Picea engelmannii. Next base: position 1,140,688 of record ML777637.1, read on the forward strand.
GGGAATTACTTATAAAAATTACTTAAAACACATTCATAGAAACAATAAAAGTTATAATAAAACCAACAATTATAATATAAGGCTACGTCAACAAATTATTATTTATTATTAAAATAAAGCTTCAATAAAATTTAAAGGATATGTGTTAAATAAAAAATGCGTCTATATAGCTCCAAGCTTAACAATAACTTATGAAATTAGAATGTTGTATGTTAAATTATTTATAAAAATTATAATAATTATTAAAAATAAAGATAAAATTAATAAATTATATGTGCCAACAACTTAAAAATTCATGAACATTAATGGTTACAAAGGTTAACATATTACTATACAGTGAAGAGATTTTGTGCTTAATATATATATATATATATATATATATATATATATATATATATATATATATATATAAGCTCCAATAATCATCTACATATGAGATTGTTATTAATGTTTTAATATAAACTCAATAAATTTGATAATGTAACTTTATTCATAACCATATGAACAACAACCATACAATTATTTCATCACATTCTAAAACAGATGGTATTTGACTCTGGTGTCATTGTTTTGGTTTTATACAATATTCATTTAACTTTAGATACATGTATTATGTTTTATTAGTATTCATTGTGAGTTATGTTGATATTATGGTAGCTACGGGAGGTATTAACCTCCACATGTAACCTTGACAAGACTAGAATATTCTGGGAAGTAAGAGAAACCCTAAATATTTGAACAATAAGCCTAGAAGACAAGTCGGCTAAATATATTAATTTAATATTGAGTTTTAGATCCCAGGAAGAGATGCCGACCCAAAAAGATAAGAAGGAATAGTATAAATACAGATCTCTAGAGCTCATTTAGCACACACACACTCACAAATGCAAAAATGTAGTTGTGCGCAAGTCTAGAGAGAAGTTGCAGCTGCAACTATTGCAACTTGTATTTTTGGTTTTAGGCTTGGAATCTCTCTTGTTTATGGTTTGCACTTTATGCTTTGTATGCTAACTCTGGAGGGTGATACGCTACCTTGATTGGCTATTAGGCTTATGTTTTTCTTCCAGAATTATTCGCTGTCAAGATTGAGGTGCTCGGGAGTGGCTTTGGACAATGGTTGGGTGACAATATTTCTATATTGTCTATGGTGAAACAAGCACAAATAAGTTTCTAATAGGATATGGGCTAACACTATCTTCGGACAGTCTAACCGTTGGAAGATAGATTGGGAGGATTTCCTTAGTTACAGTTGCAGTTGCAGTCAAAGTTTTTGTTGCAGCAACGACACCCTAACCATCTTGTTGAGGCACCTTAAGTGAAGAGATTGATCTAATTTCTGGATAGCCTAGTGCACCCCAACCTATCACACCTCATGGTACTCTCAACAACCTAGGACATCAAGTTTGATTTTTTGGTCAAGGTCAAAGGCTGACCAAGTTAAAGTCAAGGTTGACCAGGTCAAAGCTTTCATGACTTACTCTATGAAGTTAGAAAACAATTTAGAAGGGGATTCTAACTTCATAGCATGGAAGACAAGGACTGACCTCATCCTTTCCAAGAATAAAGTGTTGGATATCATGGAACCACAATTTGAAGAAGGAAAAGAGAAGGAACCTGAGAATGTTGCAATTATGGAGAAATTTAAGGACGATGACATCAATGCCATGAGTATCATAGTGGACTCTGTAAAATACCATGTGATACCCTACATCTCTCATCTTAACTCATCTAATAATATGTATGATTCCCTAACTAACCTCTTCTCAGTCAGAAACAATGGACAAGTAATGAGTTTGAAGAATGAGCTCTGTGACATGAAAATGAATGATGATGACATCATAAAATCATACTTTGTACGAATCTCTCAGTTAAGAGATCAACTACAATCTATTGAAGAAATCATTTCAGAAAAGGAACTGGTAAATATTGTACTCAATGTCCTTCCCATGACATGGGATACATTTTCCACAAGCATGAACACAAGAAAGGAGTATCCGACATTTGAATAACTTTGGACTTGTTGTGTGCTATGAGGGAAAAACTCTCTATGGCTAAGGGTAAACCACAACAAACAAGTATGAATGCAGAAATCAACTCAATTCCATTGTATGATATACAAACTAATGTGAAAGATAAGAAAGAGGCCTACCTCGATCCAACGTTCGATGATGTTCCACCATTGAGCACTTCGACCCAAATCTTTATACCTGCAATAAGTTCTTAACAAGTACATGGTGATAGTATAAAGGGGTTAGCACATTATATAACATAATGCATTAATAATCATTACAAACATGACCATGGATAATAATCATATATTGCACGATACTAATATGATGGGAAAGGATTATTTCTATTAATAATTGATCAGCAGAAGTGACAACATTACAAACTTTTGTGTCAGCATGGTTCAAAACCAAGGAACCAAGTTCCTTCCAATTGGGTCTCTACCACTTCAATCCTCCACCAAAGAAAATCTCAAAGGAGAGAGACAATGAGGTTCTCTCAGTAATAGGGAAAGAGCTTGGGGGATGAACATTGTGTTCAGACTTGAGGGACAAAGGGATGCAGACTCAATATGAAGTAATTTCTACAGAGTAACTTTTCTCTCAAAGTTGAATGATTTGTCATCTTTTCCATAGCTCGGAATTGTGCTCTTATAGCCTTCAGAATGCAACTGAAGAGTTGATTTGGAACATTTCCAGTATATGGAAGGCCAAGGATCAGAGATCTCCTGTCATGACATGGAAACCTGACTTCATTTTTTTATTTTCTTGCACAAATCCCGATGTACGCAGGCTGTGGTGGAGAAGCCTGTGTATACGCTTGCTGTATAGCTGATAGGGCATGTATATGTGGAAAAATGTGTATTTTTAGCTCTAGATTCATCAAAAAGGGATGATAAGTCTCCATAGGGAAATGGAAAAAGGCCCTCTGTGCAAGATAGCAATGGTGGGGAAAATCTTGCTATAATAGATGCCCCCTAATGTGTGAGATCAGAGGAGTATATGTGATGGCCAAAATACATTATAAATAACCCAGGAGTGGAGTGGTAGAGAACCAGTTGGAAGAACTCAATTGCTCATTACATTCTCTATTGACTTTGCATACATGGCTGCCAAGAATACAATGCAAATCCATGTGGAAAATATACTAACCCAGTGTCTGTGGCCATGAATAAGAAAATACAAATGCGGTTATATGCCAAAAGATTTCCTAGTCACAAACAAGGCCCAGTGAAACCCGTCTCACAATCAATATGAAGATATCTATATACCATGGAGTACAATCTGATATCCCATGATCACTAAAGTTGAACAGGTATTGGTCTAATGAAAGGGAAGAAACAACTTAGGAAAGTTGCGGCTACATAGTGGTGTCTTCAAGTCTTCTACATTATCGACCAATGGTGCAAGTCTACATCATGTCATTAAAGGAGTTGAGGTCAAACATAATGAGACATTGTTTGATTACCGATCATGGAAGTATACCGTTAAAAAACACAAGACATCCTACCAATAATGAAAGTAGGTATCAAGGCACCGAGTGCATTCCTACAAGTGTGAATAAAGGAGTTGGTGTCGAACACTTGAAAAATCTATTGATCAGGAGACGTTGATGTATTCACATCTGTCAATGGTTAGAGATCCTGCCACTAATGACTACAAGCCTCAAGGTACTCATAAAACTCTAGGTCCCATATCCAAAATAAATGAGTTGAAGTCGATGGAGAGAGACCCGTTGAAAAGAGATCATTAAGGAATCTCTCATCAGTCAGCATGAGGAACAAAGAAGGATCTTCATGATTTGGTGGAGATCATACAAAGAACATGTTCACGAACCAACAACCCTATGCATCTTTTGCGTGTACCAAATGCAAGTGGTATACAAAAAAAACCCTTTGAATAGCAGGCAATGATGAAAACTATTGACAAAGGCGAGGAAAACACCAATAAGGCTAATGGAATCTAAGACACTACATGAATCCCAAAGTGTGAATAGATGTCTTGTCATCGAACACAAGGGAAACCACCTAGTCAGTCATCAATGATGAAATGTCAACTGTTGGGCTCAAGGTGACCTACCGAAGATGAAAGTAGGGCTAGGGTGCATGATAAGACCATAGTAACATGTGATTCTAAGACAAATTGAGGGTATGGCCAACATGAAAAGTCAATATTTCTGAGGAGTGGCCGACACAGGTTGATAGACTTCCTTTGAACAAGAGCATGAGAAACATGGTGGAATCCAGCAACATAGAGTCTATGATGTGACTATTATATGCAGGAAGCATCAATAATGTTCTCTATAGGGACTGGAAGAGTAACCAGTTGGTAGAGAAAACTCTGTAACAAGATCAGCTTCCTAAGGCCATGCTAAACAAAAAATTATGATGACACAAGGACTCAACAATTTTGTTCTCTATTCAAAGGCAACACGACTTCTTCCAATTATAATATAGTACTCCCTTTTTGCCTGTCTTTTTTTGTTTTTTCATAACAAATGAATGCTATGATACAGAGGAGGAAACGATTCTCGCAAGTAAGAAAAACTAGTTCCAGCAGTGGAACGTACCTATGCTTAATGCAAGGAAATGCATGTGGGAGATGGACACTCAGGGTGATGTTCCCTCCAAGGTACAGGGTGCCAAATTGCGAAGGATATAAACAAGGCTCTTCTTGTTTGAGGATGAAAAACTGCTTAGGCAATGGTTTATAATGCAAAGTGAGAACTGGCTAAAGGCTCAATACTGCAAGCGAGGGCATGAGATGTAATCACAACTTGACGCTAAAAAATATCCTTTTTATGTATTGTAGTCTAGTTGGTGTGAAAAGGGGGTAAACTTGTGCCAAATAGACGTCTTTTCAAATCCAATCTATGAGTGGGAAAAAGACAAGTTCACTCGGTAATATTTTCTATTTTTGATAACAAGTCGGAAAGGAGATTAACTAAGACTCATGACATTTCAAATCCAATTTAACGAGTGTGAAAGGGACAAATCACTCGAAAATATTTTCGGTTTTTAGACGAGTCGGAAAAGAGCTTAACTAAGACTCATTTTTTGGGATTTCGCGGGGAATACGGTTGCATGTGCATGAATGAGAAATGAGGCTCATCATAAGGTCATGAATTGAATTATAATGGACTCCCGATCTTGAGGAAAAACTTGGCATGGGCACCAAATGACAAAGAGGATCTAACTATGGCGCCCATGTTTGGTCGATCTCTACCATTTATCAGTGACACTATTTATAGTAGACGAGAGGTTTTGTGTCGCAATAAATAGGTTTGTACCTAAGGCATAAAAATATATCATCAAAGGATAATGAAAAAATACATCATGGAGTGGATACCTATCCTATATGCTAGGTTATGAAAATACCTACCCGAGGTGATGAACAGCCAATCATGATGTTGAAATCCACAAGAAAACTGAGTCAAAACTACAACAAACGAGCTCAAAACCACTTTTGAATTAGTCCATTAGCTTAAAAAATAGCATGAAAGTATATAAAGTGGGTAAAAATAGCTTATAAATAGTAATAAAATAAAAAATTATTGTATCATTTTGATTTTTACCCAAATAGTCCAATTTGGAACAAAATACCTCCAAGATTCAAACGATGATAGTGGGAGCATCAGGAAACAAAAACATGAACCATCTGGATCAGGTAAGTCTTCATCTTATTCTCTTCAAATTTAGTGGATTACATTTTTAAATTAGGTTTCCATTTTTTAGTTTTTGAGGGCTTAAATTAGGATTTTCGGTGTATGCGGGTCTCATTTGTTAAGGTTGCATGTACGACTAGGTATACACCCTTGTCTGGACCACAGGTTGCATGTATTAAGCCCTACATGTGATTGTGAGAAAATAAGGCCGCGTATAGGTACGCAAATGGCCAAAAGAGGGGTTCTAACTCAAAAAAATGATTTGTTTTTTTCAAGATGGTCTTGGAATGGAAAGAGTGAGAGCAAGAGGAGGTGTATGCAGTTTTGGATCGAGATCCGGTGACTCAAGCGGCTCTAAAAAGATGTGGCTTGTACAAATTTTGGGCTCTCAAAGGAATGACAGCCCAAGTGAGGTTGTTGGAGATGTTGGTGGGTTACTGGGACCCTGATAGCGAGAGATTTATCCTTGTTGGACAACCATTGTGGATCAAAGTAGAGGACATATACTTCTTGACTGGTTTATCACACTAAGGGGATTTTGTGAACCTTAAGTCACATGGAGCAGGGAGTGGGATGAAGATCGAAGAGTATATCGATGCCCACTGTGTAGCAAGGACTCCCAAGGTGGGAAGCCAAGTCTCCATCCGGGAAATAAGTAACCTCAGTTTGAAGATCATTGTGCTCATTCTTACCATGATCATAGGTTCGATCTCATTGAATCAAGCATCGAGACCGCTTATTTTTTACGCAGTAGAGTGTGCTAGACCCACTGTCTACGACTGGTGTACCTCACTGCTGACCTATATGAAAGGTCCGTTGACAGAGTGAAAACAAGGGAGTAAACGAAACTTTGGGTTTGCCTCTATTCTTTGCAGTTTCTTTTTCAAGTGGGTTCGAGGTCTAAGACCTAGAGTGGGGATCCTTCCTAGAGGACCATGTGATCCATCCATGGAGCAGTGGATCGAGGTCATAAGATGGCAGGGGGGAGGTAGGGTATCAATGCCCTACAATGATGATTTTTTCTTTTAGTGGCAGCGGAAAGTCCTTTCTATGGACGACTATCCCTATGTGGGGATCGATTTCAAAAGGGATCCTGATATGCCACTTCCACCAGGGGCCACCTACGGTGATATAGGTAACAAATTTTAAATATTTCATTTTTTTGTATTTTTGTATTTAAGGAACAAAAATAATTTTTTTTTGGATGGTGTTTGAGTATTAACTAGACACTTGTGTGATCGCAGACATGGGTCCGCGATAGCCAGAGTGATTCCTACGACATAGACAGAGGAACCGGGGTGATGAGGCGATGGGAGTAGAAGCAAAGAGATTCCTACAAAACGTGCAGGGAAACTTGTCTCATTTGACACAGAGGATTCCTATGGTTCAGGTAGAGGATCTACCCAAATCCATGCAGTGACAGGTGGTTGGTGTAGCTAGAGCATGGGTATGACTATTCTGGCATCTCGCAAACACCATGGTTTTCTACCTTGACACACATCCAATGCCACAGGTGTAGATGTAGTGGGATATGTATACCAACTATATATGTGTATTGATGGTTTAAGCCCCAATTTTGTAATATAAACACCATATTTTGAAATATATAAAAAAGGGATCTTCGGCTTTACTTATATCTTACAATGTGTACATTGATTTAATGGTTTTCTTTGCTTTATTAATGTGACAAATGCCAATCTAAAACATAATTAGCATAGGCATCAGATACATGGTTAGAACTCCTAGGAATGTGATAATATGTAACAAAATCAAATTGTCGTTCTAAAAGATGTACCCGTAGGAATCAACGAAGTAAAGTAGGATCAAACACGCGGTAATAGTCGTTCAACTGACATACTACTAACTCGGAATCCAGGCAAACTTCTAAACAGTGAATACCATGTGAGATAGCATCGCACAAAATTTCTATGATGACGCTATATTCAGCCACATTATTCATGGATGGCCCTAGGCATATGCCACCTGAAGACACCAACATACCCTCAAGTGAGTAAACCACCCAAGCGGCGGAAGCTAAGTTCGGTGTATGATGACTATCTCCATCTGTGAATCCTAGATATATTGAAGACTTTGTTGACATCTACCAACAAAGGGAAAACTCAATAAGGAATGCTAAAGACGAAATAAAATGGGAAAAGAGATGTATATACACTAAATTTATATTAGTATACAAAGAGTTTCGTCCAAGCCTAGGGCTCAAGCGTAGTACCTTTTCAAGAAGAGCCCATTTTTGGGCTCGGCCAACTTATTCCCTTCATAATCTTCTAACTCATAGGCTCCTTTTTCTAGAACACATCACACGATGTAAGGACCATGCCACATGGGTTTAAATTTCCATGCCCCTAGTGGTTCTTTGGATTGTTCATACAAGAGGACCAACTCACCCTCAACATACAACCAAGGATAGACAGATTTTTCACACTGAACCTTGACACGTTTCTTGTTTGCCTCTATAGTCATAAAGGCATCTTAGCGTTGCTCGTCCAAACTCTCTAGGTGCACAAGGCGTCGCTCTAAGTCTGAAGTGTCAGGTAGGAGCTTGACTGCCAACTTGAGAGAATGGCTTTCACATTCAACAGGAAGGATCGACTCCACACCATGCACTAATTGAAAAGGAGAAAAACCAGTGGCAGTCTTAATTGAGGTTCAGTATGCCCAAAGAGTGGGATATAGCATGATGTGCCAATTGGAATTACTCCGACTGACAGTTTTTTGCAAAATGGTCTTGTGAGACTTGTTGATGGCCTCTACTTGAACATTTTTCTAGGGTTAATAAGGGGATGAATGACAGTGTCTAAAACCCATCTTAGATGCTAGTTCTACCATCATTTCATTCTGAAAGTGAATGCCATGATCAATGAAAATATCACTCGAGATACCGAACTGGGTGATAATTTGGTTGAATACGAAAAAGGTTGCAATCTTCCCATTGGATTTTATGGTAGGCATGTCCTCAACCTACTCAGTAAAGTAGTCAATGGCCACAATAATGTGTTGATGCCCCCTAGCCGAAGTTGGGTTGCAATTGACGAAATCTAACCCCCACTTGGCGAAGGGACCAATGCTAATGACTGGGTGAAGAGGGGCTAGATGCGAGCACATTTTTCAAGTGAAAACATAGCAGGGGTGACATTTCTTAACTGCTTCGATACAATCTTTAAAGATAGTGGACCAAAAATAACTGGCTCGGAGGATTTTTTCTGTTGTCGCAAGCCCAGATAGGTGACCACCACAAGCCCCTTTGTGGCAATTGTTTAGGATTGACTCGACTACCTCGTGAATTAAGAAACGATGCAAGATATTATCTATTCCTTGGTGATACAAAGTGTCACCGATGATGGTATACTTTCTATCATGGTATCTAACACATCATCGATCATCTCACGAGAGATGTTGAGCAAACTTCAAGGTTTGAAGATATAAAACAATGTCTCCATACCAAGGGTCGAACGACGAGACAAGGAAAATGTGTTCGTCTACAAACGAATCAATATGGATAACATCCTCATCTAATCGTGGAAAATCAGATATTAACTCTGCAAAAACTAGTGATTTCTTGGACTTGGCTGAAGCAAAGTCGAGATCAAACTCTTGTAAGATAACAATCCATTTATTATATTTCCCCCCTATGATACGCCTGGTGATTAAGCTAGCTTTTCAATGTGAGAGTAATTAAGCTCAGGACCAACTAGATTTTGACTAAGATAGTAGATGACGTGCTCATGGAGCTCATCATCCTCTTGAACTAGAACCATACCAATCGTCTCTGCAAGCGCGACAATATACAACAAGTAATATCTACTGTAATCATGGGATTTTAGCAGAGGGGATGATACCAAGGCCTTCTTCAAAGAGTTGAAAGACTCTTGGGCTCGCTCATCCCAAATAAAAGGTGTGTCCTTATTCAAGAGGCACATGAAACCCTTAGTGATATTGGCATCATTCACTATGAACCGATGTAGAAAGTTAGCTTTCCCCTATAAACCTTGAATTTGTTTAATCGTACGCGGGGGAGGAAACTGAAGTATTGTCTCAACATTAAGAGGATCTACCATGATCCTGATCTTGGAAACTAAAAATCCTAAGAGATGACCAGACTTAACGCAAAAGATGCATTTATCAGGGTTTAACCGGATTCTATAGTAACGACATCTTTCAAAAACTAGTCGAAGGTGTATAACATGATCCACTCTCTTACGAGAGTGAACAGCAAGATCATCTAGGTAGGCTTCGAGTATGTGCTTGAGATCATGAAAATAAAAATTCATGGCACGTTGGAAGGTTTCTCTAGCATTTTTAAGGCCGAAAGGCATTTTCCAGTGTGCAAAAGTACCCCAAGGACATATAAATGTCATCTTGTGTTAGTCCTCAAGTTTGGTCTAGATTTGGTTATAGCCTAAAAATTTGTTCATAAAAGAAAATATCTCGCTTCCCGCACACTCATCGAGAATATGATCAATGAAAGGCATGGGGATTTATTTTTAGGACAAGCCTTGTTTAGGTCATGAAAGTCCATACACACACAGATTGTTCCTTGCTTTTTATTCACAGGAACGGGGTTGGATACCCATTCGGTTAAGGGAACTGGGTAGATGAAGCCAACTTTAAGTAGCTTATCCACCTTTGCCTTAATAACAGGGGCCTTCCTTGGATTTACATCTCTAAGACGTTCTCGAATAGTTTTAGCATCCCGGTAAGTTCTAATCTCGTGTTCGACAATACGAGGGTCGATCCCTGGCATCTATTCATATGACCAAGCGAATACATATTGAAATTCTTTGAAGAGTTTGGTGTAGATCACAATTTCTTCTGGCGAACAATATGCACCTATATTTACATTCTCAATCTTTCCAGAGGTATGAGAGATATCGATCGAGATGGTAAGAGAAATACTTTCCATATTTCCTTCGATGTAAATCCCATGCGTATCAAGTGGAACTACGACGTGACCGACTATCTCACTCAAGTTAGATCGAAAGTCATCTTGCTCAATTCTTTTGAGACTTGGGAGGAAATAAGATCGATGATACATATCATCCCAAGGTCTCTCAGAACCATTCATGGATTCAAGGATGGATTCATCTTAGGGTAAAGTCTCAGATAGGAACTATGGAAAGGAATGGACCTCCCTGCTAAAGCAGGCCTACTAGGCATGGCATAAACATGGTGACTTGGTGCTAAGAAGTCAAAGCTACCCATCAGGGAAGAATACATTCTGACACTGATATTCTCAGTTGTCGGCTGAGAATTGTCGATCATAGGGATCGATGGTCCAACAGATGTGTCAGAACTAGAGTACCCAAAGAATAAATGGTCGATAGACACGATCTCCCCTTTATGAGGAAAACAAAGTGTACATAAGACGAATGATACGATAGTGACCATAGCATAGGTCTAATTGCGACCTAGTAACAGGTTATAATTGAGAGGTGCATCAACTACCTCTACCTCCACCTCTATTGTCTTCCCACCTAACTAGACCGGAAAGGCGGGGAGAATACTGTGAGGGTGGAAGGAATGAAGATCAAATGTAGTCAACATGTTCGACGACTTGGAAAGGTTCAAAGAACCAAGAGCTTTCCAACAGACTAGAGACATCACACAGGTGGAAGCACCTTCATCAATGACCACTCGTTTCATAGTATACTTGGAATACTCCAAATGGATTTGGAAAGTCACATGGTAGGGTAAGTGAGGCTTCACATCCGTGATATCAAACTTGATAATTTTCGAGCCACTAGGTTCTAGATATCCTAAGGAAGAGAGTAAGGTATTCCTCTGTGATGGACACATCTGGAGTACCTCCAAAGCTGACATCATGAAAGGGGTTTGGCCCAGATCCTCAACAATAGAGTAGTTATGGGAGGCTCTAGCATTATTGTTGTTGGTAGAGTGCTTGAGTACTCCTTTCGAAATATGAGGCAATGGCTCTGGTTTCTCAATCTGTAGGTTTGTCTCTAGAGGGGGAGGATGAGCTTCTAGACTAGTACTAGCTTTTGAAGAGATATAATCTCGAGAGCGGGTGGCTATATCTATTTTAGCATTGACCATATTGATACAAACATGGTCGCCATCTTGTGACAGTGGGTTTTGACTACCACGGGATGCATTTCCGGCATTCGAAGAGCTTGAGGCTAAGTGTTGGTTGTGTAGGAATGGATTCGTCATCACAACGGGAAGTAGATTTAAAAGCCTCCTAACCTGCATGAGTTTGGGGCATAAATGTGTAAGGTGGTCATCGGTACAAAGTTTACGAAGAAAATTCACCTTACGTTTCTCTTTCTTGCCCTCTCCAGTAATATCATTTTGTTTCCCATTATTATCCTTGTCCTTGTGTTTATGGTTATTCTTCCCATCCTTACGATTGTTTTGACCTTTCCTTTTATTCCCATTTGGTTGCTGGTCAACATTTGGGTTCTTTGACGATTGCACGGAATGTACATCCACCGATTGGGTGGGTTTGGAGGATGTTGATGAAGTTGGTCCTCCGGCAGACTTCGTTGCCGAGTATGTGGACTTTACATTATCGGACCCTACAATGCCATTAGCATGAGGTCTGGGGTTCTATCTAGGATTGTGATTTGGTCATGGTGCATATGGAAGAAGGTCGTATAACATCCTAGACTGAGAATATATCAAATCTAGTTTTTGGGCTCTAAAGATAGCTTCTTCCTCGTTGAAGACCCTGGAAGTAGCAACATCCTTCAAGATAGGAGCGTGCAAAGACTTTAGTAACCATTCTAGGAGAAAGGCCTGGGATATAGGAGTCTTAATCAACCGCCTTCATCTACACCATTCTTGGATATGGTCCAAGATATGAGTATCGGTGCCCTAGCATAGAGTCGACAAAAGTTTGAGGCCAACATAATTACGAATGGGAAATTGAAAGTGATTGAGAAAGGATAGCACCAACTGATGAAATGACCCATATGTCCCCCTAGGTAGCTCAATATACCATTGTGATGCAACTTGATGTAGGAGCATCACTCGACGTCATCAAGCGCAGCTAGCCAGCACATCAAGCGTGCATTAAATGGAAGGAGAGAGGCACGACCCTCTCATTTTTCAAATTTTGAAAAATTGTAAGGCCGAAGAGACAAATCCATGCATGTGCACATGTTGTCATTAGAAATCGTCTTTAATGGTTGTAAGGCTGAGATCTAGATCTGATTTAGACTAGACATCCATTCAATGTAATTGAATGTAAATTAATGAGAGTTGGTGAGGATGGAGGGAAGAGCTCGAGGAGCCCCCTTTTGTAAAAAAAGATCCTTTGTATCTATGAGAGTTATTCTATAGAGAGGTTAGAGAGTAGAAGAAGCCGTGACTCTGTTGCAGTCTGAGCTCACATTGTAAAGAGTCATTTCACATTAATACAATCAGGGCAGTTTTTCCTGCATGTTATTCTGAGTTTGTTGATGAATGTCATTATGCGTTTATGATATGTTGTAGATGTGTGCTAGTTTGCATTTGCAGGTTACATATAGAAGTCATTATATGTTGAGTTCTTAGATTTTAGGTTTGGTTCTTTGTGGCTTCATGCAAGAGGTTGCATGATAGAACACTGCAGGTTCTGTAAGCCAGTGAATAGAGTGAACTTCTGATTTCTGTGGAATTTAGACAAAGACGTGCCAGGAGGGCATACCAAAGGAAGTCATTGACTCAAGGAGGAGGCCTCAAGGTTGCTGAACACCTTGAAGGAAGAACTGTGCAGAGTAGAGCACAGAGAGGGAAGACAAAACATCTGAGGTTCTATAGAGCTCTACTAGGAGGGCATTGAGCAAGTGTAAGGAGGAACTTTGTTTCGACTTCAAGGAAGACAGAACGTCTGAAGTTCTATGAATCTCTTCCAAGAGGGCATTGAGCAGTCGCATAGAGTGCACAGAAGGACTCGTTTTAAGTTCTTTTGGGAAGAGAAGTGTCAAGGAGAGACACTCACAGAGTTAGTGAATACTCTGTTAAGCTCAGCAAGGAGGGCTTGAGCAGAAGGTCGTTAGGAGGACACTAGATTTCCCTTTGAGGACATAGAAGGGCGAGTTCCTTAGAGGCTCGGGTAAACAAAGCTCAGGAAGGATAGTGCCTTAGCACACCAAACAAAAATAGAGTGAGAAGAAGGTCGAGAAACCCTTTGATGTTTCATACTCGACAAAGTTCAGGAAGGATAGCATTCCTAGACTGCAGGTGATATCTAAAGGAATTGAGCTCGTAGAGGAAGAAAAGGTTAAGGCCTTTGAAAACTTGAAACTCTTCCAATTTTGGAAGGAGGTGAGAAATCTCAAGAGGGAGATACAACAGTTGTTAGATCAGCAATAGAAGTTTGGATCTGGACCGTCGAAGTTACATCCAGACAGCAGAAGGAGGGTGCCAAGTCATTGGCCAGGAGTCCTTGAGAAGTAGAGGCGGACAATTAGAATTCTCTATGGAGGACTCGTGAAATCATGAGGACCGTAGGATCAAAGGAATCTGCAAGGTGGTTAGAGGTGGATGAACCCATCCCCTTAGGATCTAGGATCAACGTGAATCATTGATCGTGATTTGCGTAAGTCGTTGGATCATTTTGTGAATTTTGGGTATCGCGAGCGGGGAAGCGGAGTTCTTTGTGCTTCCAATGCCCAAGTCGTGAGATCGTGATTTGACCTGAACTGTTGATCGAGGAGGAAGGAGAGTCGTGAGATTTGGCACCTCTCTACATCATGTATCGGGGTTTTGGAGGGTGAAGGAGTTGCACCTTGATCGTTAAAGTCGCGAAGTGTCAAGTGTCATGGGCTCATGTGAACATGTGTCATGTCCATTAGGTGGGGACCGCATGGTTGAAAGGTGGTGCAAACATAGAGTGCACAGAAAAGATGGGAGTAGGCAATAGGTGGCATACACGCGTCACCTTGGAAGGGGTCAACCCATCGCTGACTTATCGTGCTTCGGGGTTTCGCGGAGGAGGAGCACAAGGGCTCAACACTCCAACTCGCAAAGTTGCAAGTTGCAAGGGGTGCTAGGGTTAGGCCCTAGTTGATGGTTATGTGTGGAGGGCACTAACAAGGAGGATCCATACTCGTATCGCATCTTGTGTATCATCATTTGGAGAAAGAGAGTCGAGGGTCTACGACTCATGAACTCGCGAGTTGCGAAAAGAGCTTGCGCTAAGGTTCGGTTGTGGTCACATGGAGATGTAAGACTCACACCTGGTGTTAAGTTTTGTAAGGTGGGTTTTCACGAAGTACCTATGGATCGGATTCGTGAGGTTCCAATAGGGATCCGAGGGAACCGCTTCAGCTCGAGGATAATTTAGAACGATCCTATGCGGATCTCAGACAGAGGGTCAGGGGTCTGCGTCAAGTTGGTATCAGAGCTTGATTTTGTCTGTATATTGCAGGTAGAGGGAGCATAGGAAAAGGAAGACAAAGTGTTGAAGCTCTGTGATGATTGTTTCAAGGTGCGCAAGAGTCAATAGATAGTCAGGAGGACTGTAGGAAAGGCTGGAATAACTCATGGTTGCAGAGTGACAACAAAAAGTTTGCGAGGAGGGAAGACAAGAACATGAACATGGCCACTGAAGGCCATGGATGCGGTGAAAAGAAGAACAAACAACAGTGGAGAAAAGGTGAATGGATAAATAACTCACTGAGGTGAGGGAGAGAATGGAAGAGCTTGCACTACAGGTGCAGCAAAACACAAAGACACATTGGGTGTATGAATGGCCCGTGAAGAGAAAGGTGAAGTGGCCAGTAAATAAATTCTTGGCCAGAAGATAGCAAAGGTTGTTGAGGAGGTGGCTGAGGTATGTGAAAAGCCTCAGGGCCATAAAGGATATGGTTCATACCTGTGAACCAGAAGCTGGGAGAAATCTCAGTGGTGATGATGAGGAGGAAAGATTGCTGGAAGATCTTGCAAACTATCAGGACGATAGTGAAGACATTTCAGGTTGCAGTAAGAAGAGGTTACGGGATGATCTCAAGGACTGCCATGAGTGCAGAGCAGAAAATTTAGGTTGCTAGGAGGGCAATGAGATGA
Organism: Picea engelmannii; assembly: GCA_009831015.1. NCBI lineage: Eukaryota > Viridiplantae > Streptophyta > Pinopsida > Pinales > Pinaceae > Picea > Picea engelmannii. The sequence continues at coordinate 1,156,387 of ML777637.1, forward strand.
GATCATTGGAGGATCTCATAGATTGCTAGGTGGGCAGTAGAAAATTCCCAGGGTGTCAAGTGGGAAAGGGGGGAAAAATGAGGCTATGTGAGAGTCTCATGAACTCAGAGGAGAGTTCATATCAATAAGGAGTGCTAACAAAGGAAGGTCAGAAATACATTCTGATCATTGGGGGAATTGAAGTATTCCTACCAAGCAGCCCAGTTGAGGCCAGGGTATGTGTTGCAGAAGCAACAACAGAAGAAGGACAGCCATCCGAAACTGTCATGAAAGAAGAATTGGGGTAGACATCAAGAGATACCCTATGAGAAGGAGAAGAAGATGAGCATTCAGAAGAATGGCTCAAAGGTTTTAGCTAGGTAGCTGAAACAAAGACACCTACAACACTGAAGTTGACAGTAGAAGAAGAGCATGCACATAAGATGCTCACTCTATGGGAGAAGGAGTTAGAAATGCTGGAGGATTGGTTGAACCATCCAGAGCCAGTCGATGAATGCCATGAGTAGACATTCGTGGAGATTTCGAGAGAAGAGCATTCGGAGAAATTGCCCAAAATTTTTAGCTAGGGAGTTGAACAGATGATGATGACTGTAATTCCAAGGCATGCAACAACAAATGAAGAGAAATTTAAGTCTGAGGAGCAGCTGGAGGAAGTTGGAGATGCACCAGTAGGAGAACTGGTAGAAGCAAAGTTTTTAGAAGGGGAAGCTAAGAAGAGACTCAGTGATCAGACTGCAGAACTGAATTTTGTAGCAGAGTGGCAAATTGGGGCCATAGAGGAAGAATATGGCATGGGAGATCTAGTTGATCTACCCATTTGCAGGGAAGAAGTGCAACTGAGAAGACTGCATAGGGAGAGCCAGCCATGGGAGCATCCGGACGAGGTGATTGAGAAGATTAGAAGGCTGATGTCAAGGTCAGCAGCAGAAGCTGCTAGTGAGAAGGAATTGTGCAGAGGAGAACCTACCATAGAAATAGGGAAATAGATGAAGTAGTAGCAGCGAAGCAGTGGAGCAGATGAACAGCTCCAGAGAACTATTTGGGATCCAGGTGGATTTCAACAGCGGTGTTGGGAAGCTCATGAGTAGGAACTCATGATTTTTGTAGCTGAGGAGTATGATGTAGGAGCATCACTCCATGTCATCAAGCGCTAGATATCTAGCACATCAAGCACACATTAAATGGAAGGAGAGAGGCGCAGCCCTTTCATTTTTCAAATTTTGAAAAATTGTAAGGCCAAAGAGCCAAAGACATGCATGTGCACAAGATATGATTAGAAACTGTCTTTAATGGTTGTAAGGCTAAGATCTAGATCTGAGTCGGAGTAGACATCCATTCAATGTAATTGAATGTAAATTAATGAGAGTTGGTGAGGATGGAGGGAAGAGCTCGAGGAGCCGTCTTTTGTAAAAATAGATCCTTGTATCTGTGATATTTAGTCTGTAGAGAGGTTAGAGACTAGAGGAATCTGTGACTCTATTGCAGTCTGAGCTCACATTGTAAAGAGGCATTTCATATTAATACAATCAGGGCAGTTTTTCCTCCATGTTATTCTATGTTTGTTGATGAATGTCTTTATGCGTTTATGATATGTTGTAGATGTGTGCTAGTTTGCACTTGCAATTTATAGATATAATTTGTTGTTTATTGAGTTCTTAGATTTCAAGTCTGGTTCTTTGTGGCTTCATGCAAGAGGTTGCATGACAGAACATTGCGGGTTCTGTAAGCCAATGCATAGAGTACACTTCTAAATTCTGCGGAATTTAGACAAAGACGTGCCAAGAGGGATACCAGAGGAATTCATTGACTCAAGGAGGAGGCCTCAAGGTTGTTGAACACCTCGAAGGAAGAATTGTGTAAAGGAGAGCACAAAGAGGGAAGAAAAAATGTCTGAGGTTCTATAGAGCTCTGCTAGGAGGGCATCGAGCAAGTGCAAGGAGTGCATAGGAGGAACTATGTTTCGACTTCAGGGAAGACAGAACGTCTGAAGTTCTATGAATCTCTGCCAATAGGGCATTGAGCAGCTGCATAGAGTGCACAGAAGGAATCTTTTCAAGTTCTATTGGGAAGAGAATTGTCAAGGAGAGACACTCATAGAGTTACTGAATACTCTGTTAAGCTCATCAAGGAGGGCTTGAGAAGAAGGTCATTAGGAGGACACCAGATTTCCCTTTGAGGACACAAAAGGGTGAGTCCCTTAGAGGCTTGGGTAAACAAAGCTCAAGAAGGATAGTGCCTTAGTGCACTGAATAAAAACAGAGTGAGAAGAAGGTTGAGAAACCCTTTGAGGTGTCACCATCAACAAATCTCAAGAAGGATAGCGTTCCTAGAATGGAGGAGATATCCAAAGGAATTGAGCTTGCAGAGGGAGCAAAGGTCTAGGCCTTTGAAAACTTGAAAGTCTTCCAAGTCTGGAAGGAGGTGAGAAAGCTTGGGAGAGAGCTACAATAGTTGTTGGATCAGCAATAAAAGGTTGGATCTGGACCGTCGAAGTTACATCCAAACAACAGAAGGATGATGCCAAGTCATTGGCCAAGAGTCCTTGAGAAGCAGAGATGGATGGTCATAATTCTCTGTGGAGGACTCATGAAATCGTGAGGACCGTAGGATCAAATAAAGCCACAAGGTGGTTAGAGGTGGATGAACCCATCACCTTAGGATCCAGGATCAATGTGAATCATTGATCGTGCTTTGCGTAAGCCATTGGATCATTTCATGAATTTCAGGTATCACAAGTGGGGAGGCAGAGTTCTTTGCACTTCAAACCCCTGAGTCATAAGATCGCAATTCAACCTGAACTGTCGATCGAGGAGGAAGGAGATCCGTGAGATTTGGCGCCTCGCTACATCGTGTATCAGGGTTTCAGAGGGTGAAGGAGTTGCACCTTGATCGCTAAAGTCGTGAAGTGTCGAGCACTGAGGGCTCGTGCGAACACATGTCACATCTGTTAGGTGGGGACCGTGTGGTTGATAGGTGGCACAAACATAGAGTGCACAGAAAAGACGGGATTAGGTGACAGGTGGCATACATGCATCACCTTGGAAGGGGTCAACCCATCGCTAAATTATCGTGCTTCGGGGTTTCACGAAGGAGGAGCACGAGGGCTCAACACTCCAACTCATGAAGTTGCAAGTTGCGAGGGGTGCTAGAGTTAGGCCCTAGTCGGTGGTTATGTGTGGAAGGCACTAACACGGAGGATCCATACCCGTATCGCATCTTGGGTATCGGTTTTTTGAGAAAGAGGAGTCCAGGGTCTATGACTCACGAACTCGTGAGTTGTGAAAAGTGCTTTCGTTAAGGCCCGGTTTTGGTCACATGGAGATGTAAGGCTCACACCTGGTGTTAATTTGCACAAGGAAGGTTTTCATGAAGGACATGTGGATCGGAGTCATGAGGTTCCAATAGGGATCCGAGGGAACTTCTTTGGCTCGAGGAGAATTTAGAATGATCCTGTGAGGATTTCGGATAGAGGGTCGGGGGTCTGTGTCACAACTCCAATGAGAGTGCATTGAAACAATTGTAATCTAATAGAATCATGGTTCAGAGCATTCGATGAGCACCAAAGGTAAAAAATAGTAACATGATCACCAAGGTCCTCTCCATTCTTTACTTCAAACTTTTGAATGTCTAATGGAAGTTTGGTAGGGACAGGGGGCATGTGGGATCATGACTCACCAGGTCATTCATTAACTTAGACAAGTTTGGCAAATTGAGCATGGCTAGAAAAGGGAGATGGGGTTACGACATCTGGCCCCATCCTCCCATGAAAGATTGTGTGTTGGGAAATGCATTCCACCCAGGATTCTGGTAAGAACCTACACCCTGTCCATAATTATAAGGCCCTCTTTTGGGATGATTCATATAGGATGGGTTGGGAATCATTCTGGCAGGAATGTTATGATAAGGATTAAGAAAATTTCCCCTGGCCGGATTAAATCTGGGCTAGGGGTTGTGAAACTTTCCCCCAACCGGATTAGATCTGAGTTGGGAGTTTCCCAAAGTTTAAGACTGACCTCCACCACGTGGGAAACTAGAGGATTGAATTGGATTCATCATGCCAAAAGTATTGGTCGGAATCGGCACTGAAGAGGTAGGGATATAAGGTGGAACTTGTCTGCCAGTTGATTTGTTCCACCCAGCCATAGAAGGATTAGACCCGGGGTTAAGAAAAGAGACACTTCCTAAATTAGGATTCACTTGGGGGATATGAGAACCACCCAATGGAAAAGGAGTGTAAGGAGGTGTAGTGCCCCCAAGTCCAAGGATAGTGTTAGGGCCAGTAGTTGGGATGGCAGTCGAAAACTGCGAAGTGAAGTTAGGCATACCATAAGAAAATGGACTAGAATCCATAGGGATGGAATGAACCTTGTAACCCGGTGAGTGACCGAAACCCCCAAAAGGGTTCGAGGAAAGAGATGAAGAATTAACTACAGACCAAGTTATAGTACTGGTATAAGCCTCCGACACTGCAATTGTAGTGGTTGTAGAAGCTGAAGGAGTGCCATTAATTATAGTGGGTATGGGAGTCCAAGAACTCCTAGTGTTTTGAATACTACACTCAGTACTCATCCTTGTGGAACCACAAGTCTGAAAGGTGGATGTGTGTGTACCACTTCTACAAACACTACACCTTTTAGAAGGAAAGAACCCAAAATCTAGTGGTAACTGTAGCAATCGACGAGACCGATGGGGGATCTGGTCTAAATCCATGATGAATTATGTCTCTACAAAATAAAAATATATCCTAAGGCCAACTAGTAGTCAAAGAGCATACCAAAAAGTCAAACGGACAATATGCATGCAAACGGGCTAAAGTGGTTGAGTGGCCTCCCTCAATCAAGAAGGTATATCTCATCCAAGAGGGACCTGAGACTCCTCGCTAAAGTTTGGAGTTAACAAAATCGGTTATAGGGGCCCTCGTGGACTTAACAACTAGTCGGTCAGATCCCCCCGGAGAGGTAATCCTTCATAAAGGTTGTGTGTTGTCCGACCCCTATCTCACCTAGGGTACAAGCAGAATATCCCTTGCAAGTAACCTATGATATACCTAAGTCAAGAAACTAATAAACGACTGTATAACCGATGCACATGCGAGCAGTCGTAAGTCTAGATCATCATATGGGAAGGGTAGCAAAGCCCGAAACCTTGAAATCACCTCCTCTTATAGAGGTATGGGTACTAGCAAGATCCCCAAATACGAATAAATCCATAGAAATATCTTTGACGCTAGGTGAGTATCCAAGGGTTATCCCTTCAACCAACTTCGCGTGACCTCATGATTAACTCCAATCTGAGCGGAGCCTCCTGATCTTACAAATTATACAATGGACTTCTCAACTCCCTGTCTCAGACACATATGTTGATTTAATTTCCAGAAGTTTACTCACAAAATCCTATTCCAAGGCACTAAATCCTAGACTAGTTTGTGCACCCTAAAAATAAAATCGTGACTAATCAATTTTAGTTTAAAGCATAAATTTTACTGATCGTGATTACTCAAAAGGGTATGGAAGCGAAACTCATGATTTTATGACTCTACAAGGAAATAAATATGAATATAATGCAAAGTCTATATTTAACTTTTCAATGAATGATATGCTAATAAAAACAGTGCAATTTTCAATTTCAACTCTGCAATTAAGAAATAAAATGCAATCTGTCACTAAATGTACTAAGCTAATGATAAAGGTTCAAAGATAGAAACGTTAACCAATGAAAAAAGCGTATTTTTTTGTATTTTCAATATATTAAAGAGAAAATGCATGGACTAAAAAGCAACTTGATATAAAAATTCTACTATGTATAAACAAAATAACTCAAGCAGAATACCAAGTAGCCAAGCAAATATCCCAAGGTTCAAGGACAAATCAAAAATGAAAAACAATGAGAAAGACTATGCCCATAAATTCAACTCCAAACAAGTTTCCTGTCAACCTAGAGAAGCTCAACGGGCACTATAGAGACCTAAGAAGGCTCAACAAGCATTAAATCCCACCCAGCAGTCACTAAACCAAGGAAGCAAGGAAGGGAAAGTGGTATACTCGATTGTTCAGGAGAACAGTGCATATATACGCATCTTACAGAAAGGCAGCACGCGTGTATACACAATTGTCAAAGAAAAAGGAGTGTACAGGCTTTAAAACAAGGCCAGGGAAGGGTAAAAAAGATGAAAACTCAGACCTAGAGTGAACAGAATCTATCAAGCAGTGATACGACAAGAAACACAAAGTAAAAGGAGCAATGCAAGAAGAAAAACTAATTCAACCCTTAGAAGGAAGATTTCTCCCTAGTGGAGTCTCCATTTTTATTACGAGGGAAAAGCTCTCTATGGACAAGGGTAAACCACAACAGACAGGTATGACTACAAAAATCAACTCAATTCCATTGTATGCTATATAAACTAATGTGCAAGATAAGAAAGAGGCCTACCTCGATCCAGCGTTTGATTATGTTCCACCATTGAGCACTTCGACCCGAAGATTTATACCTACAATAAGTTCTTAATAAATAAGCATAGCAAGTACATGGTGATAGTATAAAGGGGTTAGAACATTATACAACATAATCCAATAATAAACATTACGAACATGCCCATGGATAACAATCATATATTTGCACGATACCATTAGGATGGGAAAGAAGTATTTCTATTAATAATTGATCAGCAGAAGTGACAACATTACAGACTTCTGTGTCGGCACGGTTCGAAACCAAGGAACCAAGTTCCTTCCAACTGGGTATCCACCACTTCAATCCTCCACCAAAGGCAATCTCAAAGGAGAGAGACAGTGAGGTTCTCTCAGCAATAGGGAAATATCTTGGGGGTTGAACACTATGTTTAGACTTGAGGGACAAAGGGATGCAAACTCAATATGAATTAATTTATCCACAGTAACTTTGCTCTCAAAGTTGAATGCTTTCTCCTCTTTTCCTTAGCTTGGAATTGTTCTCTTATAGCATTCAGAATGCAACTAAAGAGTTGAGTCAAAACGTTTCCAGTATATGGAAGGCCAAGGATCATAGATATTCTATCGTGACATGGAAACCCGAATTAATTTATGTACTTTCTGGCACAAATCCTGATGGATGCGGGTTGTAGTGGAGCAGTTTGCATATACGCTTGTTGTATAGCTAATAGGGCACGTATATGTGGAAAAATGTGTATTTTTATCTCTGGATTCATTAAAAAGGGATGATAATTCTACAGAGGGAAATGGAAAAAATCCCTCTGTGCAAGATAGCAATGGTGGGCAAAAATCTTGTTATAACACTATGCACAAGAAGAATCAAGGATTAATGCAAAATAGAAATCCAAAAATAAATACGAATATCAAGCATTCAAAGAAAAGTTCAAGAATTTCTGGAATAAGAAGAAGTTTGTCTTGAGGAAGAAACCAAGTCAAGAAAAGGATATTCGAAAGATACAATGCTTCAACTTTCGAAAATATGGTGACTAAAGGAACCATTTTCCTAAATTAAAGAAAAGGAAGGAAACAGACAAAGCATCAGTTTCCAAAGAAAGGGAACCCTCAAACAAGGCCAAGAAGGATAAAAAATACTTCTTCTTCTAAGTCAAGGTAACAATATTCTTCAAAGTTCTTGTATATACCATGTTTACATAGCTTCTGTACATATCATATATATCTATTTCTTAGAAGATAAGATGTTCAAGTGAAACAATATCTATGGAAGAATAACAAGATAAGGATTTATATCATGATGACTACAAGTCAAAAAATACACATGAAAATATGAAGTATCCTTGGTAACAATGTTGGAAGATTGGTTGTTGTCATTGATGTCAACCCTAGTCATGGGTTTTAGAACGCAATATTGATGAAGGTGTTTGGACACGAAGGAAAATGCACATCCAGATACAACACCCATGGATGGATAGTATACATCATGTTGTTTCTAGTGGTATGTGGCACGTCACGTGGATCCTCATGGTTGAGGAGAAATGAATTTTTGGAGATGACAAAGTGAATTGTACATGTAGGCCCTGAAGATAATTACAAAATAAGAAAGTGTCAGGTCGGCCCTAATGTTAAAAGGAAGTGACATAAATGGTATAAATAAACATCATTATACATTCATTTGATAAAAGCAGAATTTTAGAGGGAAGAAGAAGTAAAAGAAGGCCAGATTTCAAGGGAGGAAGAAGTCTTTTGGTGATGTGTTCTAAGGTATGTTATTTTTAGGTCATCTTACCATTTTTTCTATAATTTTTTTTCTAGAATGATTCAAATTATGAAATCTCTATGGTATTGATACGACATATCAAGGTATCTCTGGTAAAAATTTCAGCTCTTGATTCGCTATAATTATGGAGATACACTCTGTGGAAGATAGGGTTTGTGACCAGTCCTTAAGCTAGTCAATAAACATGTGTTCTGGGTAAAAAAGTAATAAATTCTTCATATAGAGTCCAAATGAAGTGGGACCACTTCCATTGGAAATAGTCCGGACTGTATCTTCTTGTGTGTGACTTTCAGAATCGGATGTTAAATATTTAGCATGGGGCATGCTGTACAAGTTGGGTCTTCTGAACATATCAGAATTGAATAAAGTCTACCTTTCTTTCTATAACCTCTTTTTGGGGAGGATTCAAGGAGTGAAAATTGGAAGCATTTCAGAGAACAGATTGAGTAATATTATCTACAGGATCAAATTACTCCAAGAATTGAAGAATTGCAGAAATTAAATAAGTCTCAGGAATCATTATCAGGTTATATGTGATGATTGGTTGATGGTGATGATTTAATGTAAAGTTTTATTATCTCTCATATATTCTTGGGTGGAAGGAAGGGGCAAGGATGGAGAGTTCAACTCTCTCTTTATATTGGAGGATTGTATCTTCCTCTTGTAGGTTTATTGCTCCCTTTACATTTGGAAGTTGTAGTTACCTTTGGAAGTCATTACTTCCCATGAACAATAAATATTGATTATTTCTCATATATTGTGCAAGGTGTATTGTGGTGTATTGGTGTAACTCTTATACTATTGTTCGTTTCTCATTGGATATAGTTGAATGGTTTTAATTATAAGTTGAAAAAGGTTTTAAATTGTACTTGATACTGATTCACCCCCCTCTTAGTATCAACAATTGGTATCAGAGCAGGTTGCCTTCAGAACAGTTTAACCACTGGAAGGAAAATCCTAAGCAGAGATGGATGACCATGAGCACATTTAAAATGGGATTCAAAAATTTGATGGAAGAAATTATGCATACTGGAGTGATTGAGTGAAAACTTACCTAGCGGCTTTAGCAGTAGACATTTGGTACGCAATTTTAAATGGCTATGTAATCCCAAATAATGCTCCAACCGATCCAAATGAGAAGCTTATGAGTTGTAATTCAAAATCCAGACATGTTATTCTAGAAGCATTGGCACCAACCATTGCTAGCAAAGTGATGGGATGTGGCACTGCTAAAGAGGTATTGGACAAACTTAAGAATATCTATGAAGGTGATCCAAAAGTTAAGCAGGTCAAGCCTCAACGACATAGAGCAGAATTTGAAAATTTGAAGATGAATGAAAAGGAAGATATTGCAACCTATATTCTTAGAGTTGATGAATTTGTTAATGCTATCAGAGGATTAGTTGAAGATCTCGATGAATCATTGGTTGTACAAAAAGTGTTGAGATCACTTCTCTTGAAGTATGATGCTAAGGTCTCCGCCATTGAAGAAACTAGGGACTTGACTAATATGACAATGGATGAATTACATGGGACTCTTATGGCATATGAAATGAGAACAGGTATAGAAAGTGACCAGACAAACAATGAATCAGCCTTTAAAGCCATAAAGAAGACAAAAGACAAGGATAACGACCTTGATGAAGAAATAGAAAATTTCGTAAGAAGGTTCCAGAAAGGAAGCAGAAAATACAAAGGTAAGTCTCCTCTCAAATGCTTTAATTGTGGTAGAATAGGACATATTGTTGAAAACTGTTACTATAAAAAGACAAGTCTCAACAATAAAAAGAGCTTCTACTCCAAGGATGATGACATCTCCTCAGATGAGAGTG